>CM072887.1:2489583-2914583 GCA_037013685.1 Acridotheres tristis
GGGACAGTAGCCCCGGCATTCGGGGACTTTGCTGTGGTGTGTGAAGGGGAAGGATCTGTGCCCCTTCGGCAGCGCTTGGCTCGCTTTGTTCACAGCTGCGCTCAGCCCTTAAATATTTGTGTTGACCTGATGGCAAGTGGAGATGTGTAGAGAAAGGAGTTCAAACTGTTGACCTGCTAACACCGGCTTTTGCAACTTGACTCCGGTTGTTTAAGATCTGTGATCTGCAGTTGAGCCATTCTCTTCCCATTGAGGAGGAATGAAAGGTGTTACACAGACACAGAAATACCTTGTTTTCAACCCAGATTGGGATGGTGGTTTAAATACTCATATTATATTATGCGCTATGGTTTGACACTGCTCGTGAATGTCTGAAGTGTGCTCGTATTAAAGATCCTGATTTAATACTAACGTTCCTGATTAGTAGGAAAGCGTTGCTGGGATTTTGTGTGATTTGGTGGAGAAAGTGGAATAAGAGAAGTTCCCACTGAAATAATTTAAGACAGAATACATGTGGGTACTCAAGGAAATCCCTGTTGTTGTGGCCGGCACTTGCAAGAACCTGTGTACTGAAATACACAGCACCTGTATTTTTTGTCCTCCTTGGCGTGACGCAAATTTACATACATGTGTATTTTTCACCAGAAGTTTAGCACTGGCAGCATCATGTGGAAGTTCAAGGTGTTCAGGAGGGTTTATTGACAAGAACCTTGACGAAATCTGGTGATACGTGCCCCATTTTTTCTGCTCCGGTCAAGCAGGGCGGTTCCTCACGTGTTTCCCCTCACGCGTCCCTGCTGGGCGCCATTTTGTGTGTTCTCCAGCCCCTTCCCCAGACGTGAGGGAGACCCCGGGCCGGAACCAGCCAGAACCGGCCGGAACCAGCTGGAACCAGCCAGAACCAGCCGGAACCAGTGCGGGCAGCCCCTCACAGCCCTGCTGGCACCCAGGCACCCACAGGGAGCTGGCACAAGGCAGCTTCTGAGAAAGAGGGTAAAAATAAAAATGACAGAGAATTAATTTAAAAAAAAGAAATTTAAGGAAGACAAGAGGGAACAACAGGTAAAATAAGTGGGTGAAGGTCAAGGTGACGAGGCACCGCGGGGCACTGAGTTGTTGGCGCAGACTGGAGCCCAGGATTCCTGGAAGTCAGCATGTGGGAAAATGTGGAATTCTGTCCTGGACAGATGGGCTGAACTCTAGAGGTGAGGCAAAAGGGTTTGGGAGAGGAGGCTGGAAGGAGCCAGGGTCCCCAGGGGAGGAGGAGAACCCCATGAGGGAGGCAGGGAAGGCTGTGGAAGATGGCGGCAGATCCTGAGGGGAGCCTGTGCTGGGCCTGAGGGCTGAGCCCACGCTGGGAACAGTGTCCCGGGGAAGGCACACACTGAGGGCACTCGTTCTGTGAAAATTATTAAATTAATTTGGTTTTAGTGGCTACAGTGTGTGTTCCTTGTGTTGGTGGCATGAGCAAGGGGGTTTGACCACGATGTGCGTGAGGAAAGCTCACGTGTGGGTTGCTGAGGTATTCTAATTCTCTTAATTGCTCTGAGACAGGGAAGCAGAGCTGGACAGGTAAGTTCTGCACACAGATAATTGCTTTTGGTGCTTGACAGAAGCTGTAAACACTGGTCGATTCCCTGTAAACATGTAAGAGCTTCATTTACCTTTAGTTCTAAGGATTTCATCAGAAATATCCTCGTGAACAGCAGATTTATCTTAGATCAACTCCGTTTGTACATACCATTATAGAACAAACAAGCTAAAACACACCTAGTATATAGTAACAGCTAGACTAAATTTCCTGTTTTAAATTTCCTTCATTGCTGGATACCATAAATTTTTCTCACGTGTGATAGATATTTGGCTCCATCTCTAATATCTTTAAAGAATAAAAACATTTTAATTACTCAAATTGTTAATTAATATGTGATTCATGCTGCTATAACAAGATATATCAGCAACACTCCTAGAATCAATCAAGTGAAGGTTACTGTTTTATTTAGGAGCAAATTGAAGATTCTGTGTTTTAATTAAAAACTTTGTGTTATATCTAAAATATCTACATTGCTTTTATCACTCTATAGTTCTATTTTTAATATTCCAATTTATTTAGTCATGTGAATTCATTTTAATCTAAAATTGTTATTGAAGTTAAGCAACTATAGGGAAGGAAAAATTACAGCTGCAAATAGCTGCAGTTTCAGGAATGGGCAGCAATCTCATAGGAGAATTAACTACTAAAATATATGATCTTTCAATTTAAAATCAGAAGAGAAAACCTGAGTTTTCAGAGTTACATGAATGGAAACATATGTAAATTTTTGTGAAATGGGAATAAAAGAACTGAAACAAAGTAGAAAAGAGGTAAAATATTACAAATTCCTGCATATTCAGATTTTGTCTGATTGGATGTTATTCAGACCTACTTTAAGTGAAGTCTGAGAAGAACAGCAAGATTGGGGATGGCCAGAGAATAGGAGAGACACCGCAGATGGAAGAATGAACATGTGCAGGGAAGACAGGTCTGGGACAGAAGGAATTTACATGGAAATGTAAGGAAAGTGACAAATGTTTGTGTATTTTCCATGGTTGTTTTGGTAATGCAAAAGCAGTTCAAGTGAACTTTTAAACCTTTGTTGTTGTATCTTTCCTCTTTCTGCACCTTGTGCAGATTTTTTTCCTTGTACTTTTGGTTTTTGTCATCTTCCCTTCTTGGGGATGAACAGAGGCTTTCAGGGTAACTTTTCCCATTATTTTATCCATGCTTTTTGTGTATATTACTCCATCCTTGAGAGCCATCCTGTCCACACCTGTGCAAGGAGGTCATTGTAACAACATGTATGATGTTACAGGAGTTGCTAAAAAGTTGCTAAAATACACTTTAATCACTACAATACTGCAATCCAAACACAATTACCACACTGAAACACCTAAATTTGGTAAAGAAATCATTAATAATAAAGAAATAATTTAACCACTTGAGTTCAGTGGTTAAACCTGGCACGTTTCCTCGTCGAAGGAGAAGCTCTCTCTAACAAAATCGTAAGAGTGCACGACCTGGCTTTTGTTTTTAGTTTGAGATGGCAGTCAGATGTCCTAAAGCCACGGTACAGGAGATGCTTAAACCTTTATGTATCTTAGAAACTGCTCCTGTTGCAGTCACTCTCCAGCATTGCATTCTCCTTGTGAGTTTGGAAAGGAAAACTTCCTCTGTCCATCTCCACTCAAGCACAGGGATTCCATCCTGCATCCCAGCAGAAGAAGCAGCTGAATGATGCTGGACCTCACGTTGGTGGCTGGTGCTGTAGGTAATGGATGTTTAATGTTTTGCAAGTTTCTCCTGAAAATACAGAGCATTTTTGCAGATCATTGTCTTTCAAGCTGAATTCAGCCTGTAAATTTGTGGGGAGTGTTTTATATGAAGATGCCTTTGAAGCAAAGACCCAGTTCTAAAAATCTTCCCTGAAAATTTGGATTTGAATGGCACTGGTGACCACTGCATGGGAATTAAACATGGCTAGTGCTCACTCATGGGACTGCTGAAAGTTTTAGCCATTATGGTTGGCTTAAATTGTTGTAAGGAAATGAAAAACCATTTAAACAAACCCTGACCAGACAATATTTTTTTTTCAGTGGAAACCCAGCTGTGTACCTGTAGCTACTATGTCAATACAGTATGTGTCTTTTAAAAAAGTAGTTTTATTTATCAGGCTTTTAGAGGAACAGTCTGTTTTGCCCCTCAGTGTTGTGAAGGGAAAGACAGAGTGTTTGCCATTTCCTCACCCCTTGGAGTGCCCAAAGCTCAGTGGCACCTGAGGGAACCAGGGGTGGCTTTCCCTCAGAAGCCAGTCAAACTTGTGCCATTGACTTTCCACATCCAGCCTTCCTTTCACCCAAGCAGTGGGTTTTAGTATTGATGTTCTGTGACCAAATTATACTTCCTTTTTATAGAAAAGTGCTTCTTCCAGGGATGGATGTGACCCAGCAGTTTGTAAGTGGCTTGGCTGTATCAAATTTATTCAGGAAAAAAGCTTTAAAAAGGTAGTCTGTGTTTGAGAGCTTCAGCTGAAAGCTCTCACAGAGTCTCCTGGCTTCATCCTGCAGTTCTTTTGAAGTTATGTACTAAGAAAGGATCTGTGATAAATAAAAGACAAAAAATCCTATTTTTGCTTAGTGAACGTGAGAATATCCAAAATAAATGTTAAAAATATCGGAAAAGTGACGTGAGAAGGAAGGGTTTGCTGAGGAGCAGTTTTGGTGCAGCCAGACCACGATGTTATTACACAAGACACACCTGTAGATATTTGCTGAACTCAAGGGAGTGCCAGGAAACTTCTGGTGCTTCAGCAGAGACACAAGAACACCAGATCCAAACAACTTCTGTTATGTTGTGTGATAATGCTCTGTTTATCTGTTGGGCTTTTTCTTCCTGGGTTTTTTTTAAGCTTCCTAAGTGGCAAATGAAGCAAGATCTGTCCAAGTCTCTCTGAACTTGCAACTGGTAGAAAGCCTTTTGTTGAGATAAAGAGGAAATTTTTTTAAATGCAGCCTTTTTAGTTGAGTAAAATGGAATTTGTGGGATGAATTGGAAGTTGCTCTGTATGTCTAGAGAAGGAAAGCTGAGGTCACTGACACTGCAGGCACAACTGTGTGCCTATCTCCAACCTCCTTTCTATGGAGGCACTTGTTCTCCCCATGCTTCCCCAAACAAAAAACAGGTTAAATTTTGTGCAATTCAGGTGTCTTATGCATAGTCTTACTGAAATTTATTTATTAATAATCCTTGATAGTGATTTATTGTTATTAATAGTGGTTCCTCAGTAATGTCTGGGGTCAGATGTATAATACAACCATGTAGCTGCTGTGCTGTGGAAAGGGAGCAATCAGACTTGGGTGCATTTATTTGTACAGTTAGGCCTTATTTTCAAAGTCAGCAGAAGTTTCCAAAGCTCAGCATTTTGGAAATGGAGGTTTCAGGTATAATTACATCCAACACTGAACCTCAGTGAAATGGTCTGGTGGCTCAGATTGTGTGTGGAGGCTGTGAAAGGAGGCTGCGTGGGGAAGCTGTCTCACTTAAAGGGCTTGAAATGCAGGGTTATGTGTCAGGGAATTCTTAAAGACTATTATTTATTGAATTGTTTATTAACTGGATGGATTTTCTTGAATTTCTGTGGAGAAGATGTGGTACATATTTATTTTTTGGACATAGTGATTGAAGACCTTGGGCAAGCCCCAGCATTACTAAGGACAGATGAACATATTCTGACGTCAACAAACGGAGTCCAAAATACTTTAAGATATTGTTTTTCTTGGATGGATGTTAAAAACTTTTAAATTTTGAGAGGATTCCTATGAGAAAGCACCTTTAAACTGAGAAAGGCCAATTTCTTTGACAGCCAAGACAGGAGGTTTCAGAGGGGGAACTGTGATCCAAAACCTGAATTATGTTTGTCAGTCCTTAGGGGCTGGAAGCTTGGTGGGATGGTGGCTGCTCATTCCCACATGCAGGTGGGATATTACACTTAAACCCTGTGTTGGAGGAACACTAAGGATGCAAAGTTAGGTGCTCTGAAGGCAACAAAAGCCACCATTAAGGTTGGTGAGGCAGGGATGCAGCTGACAGGAATTCCATGGGTGTTTGCTTGTGCTCAATCCCAGCTCTCCCTTTGCTCTTTTGGGGAGTGAAAGGCAGATGAGGTTTGGGGAGGTTCTTTCATTTGATTTGTAACATCAGTGTTTTCTCTTAAGCCTACTGGTTTTGCTTAAACTGTACCAGACATAGTTCTGAGGACATTTTGGCTCAAATTAAAGTTAGAAGCACCTTAAGAGCTGGAACTTGGCACTGCTGTCCAGCCCACCTCCCTTGTTCAGCTGCAGGGATGAAGTCTGTGTGGGTGCCAAAGAGCACATTCCACTTTGAACTGTGGCTTTGCCCCCTCTCATCCTTACTCTAGCTCTCATTTATAGTTTTACTCCCATTAAGGAATTGCTCTCTGACTGCTGGGATGCCAGATTGGAAACATTTTCATGCTCTCTAGCATCTCTGGTTGGTTTTTATTTCAGCATTCAAATCACAGGAAGCCATTTATAGGACATGGTGGCTTTCACACAGAGCTGCAGCCAAATATTTTCCAAAGGTTTTGAATGCCATATAGCAAGTCTCACCAAATTCATGAGCTCAATATTGTTGATCTATGAGTCAACAGAGAGGGGAAAAATCACACCCCTCAACCAAATAACTTTGTTACTTCCTTACTGACAGATTCTTTTGAAATATTCCAGTGAAGAGATCTGTAAGTGTTTTTATAAACTAATTTCTGCTTTTAAATGTCTGCATAGTTTTATTTGTTTATTTTTGTTATGATAGTGTTTGCTGTGTGTAGGGTACTTCCAAAACTTATAGAAATATTGTCTGTCTGCCAAGCATCTGAGTGGGGGGAATCCACTGGAGAAAACAGACTAAGAGTTGACAAACAGAATGTAAAAATTGTGCTTTTACTTTAAAATATGTATTTGCTGAAATTAGCAGAGATCTTGACTTGTTTTCCAAGAGCTGCATATACTTTGGGCAAGCATATCTCTGGCAGGTTAATGGGAAAGGTAAGGAACAGAAGATATAAAATGCAGGCTGTATTATTGCACTCGACTAATTTTCCTTTTGATTCCAAAGAAACCAACCCAGCCCAAAGCCTCCAAAAACCTTAGGTAAGGTGTGTGTGCATGGAGCACAATAAAGTGTTACTACTTGTGGTTTCCTTTCATGATGCAGGAAACAATGGAAATAAAACCTTGACAAGGAATTATGCCTGTGACTCACTGTGATCACAGATTGTCTCTTGAAATGTTGAAATTCAGCCAATGTGTTAAATGATAGTTGTTACTATGTGAACTCTGTGGTTGGACTTCTCTCACCTTAGTCTGCTTTATAAAGCTTTGGAGAGGTATTTTCTAGGAAAAACGAAAACTTGCATGTTAGTAAATATAAAACTCCCTTCTCATACTCTTAATATTTTGGCTTGGATTCCCCTCCTCCTTTTTGAAAATATTGGGTCCGAGGTAACGATTTTCCTTCTCATTCCTGTCACATGTAGACCAAAGCAGAGTCGATTGTGTGAACTGCTATTGGTAATCAAAGTGAGTAAGACTTTCACTGCATTTTTTTCTCAGGATGTTTAGTCCTCTACTGAGTGAGGGGGAATACTGGAGAAGGGCTTTTTTAGTATTTTTGCTCTCTAGATATCCTGAGGTCAGAATATTGCAGTGATTGTCTCTGTGGTCATAAAAGACCCATGAACTTGGAGCAGAAGGCTCATATGGGGGTAGCTCAGAAATACAAATGGCCAAAGCTACAAGGGTTGATTGTCTTTGGTGGAAATATATATACTTTTTGGAACACTGGAGTGGAAGTAAAGACAAATGAACATCCTTATGGTGTAATCACCAGGTTGAAAAATCAGGTGACTTTAGTTCTCAAACTCCCTGTTAGCACAGTGACTTTTTATGTTCTTTATATCTTCGTTGGTGGATGAGTCAATGTTTAAATGCTCATTTATCATTTACTATATAAAAGAAAAGCTATTATCTGAAACTCATTTTTACAGTTGCAGGCAAGCCGAAATAATCATTTTCAAGGACCTAAAGCTGTTTCTTGAAGAATGTCATCATTTTCTTCTGCTTTTACTTACCACTTACACCAGTATATGAGGTACTTTCAAGAGCTGTACCTTGCACAGCCTGGCTGCAGATACTGCCAGCCTCCATGCCTGTACAAACTGGGCTAAAGAAACTTAGCTTCTGCAAACTGCATCCGTCTTGCAGACAGGACAAAAGAACCACTCTAAAAGCACAGCTCTCCCTGAGCACTTGTGCTGCTTGCTCAGTAATGTGCCCTGCCCTGGAGGCTGAGCAGCCCCCTTGGCCCAGACAGAGGATTTCAGGAGCTGCGGGTAAAGCCCCTGCTCTGCCATGGAATCACCCTTGCTCGTGTCCCTCAGGAGGGGAGCTGCTGTTCTCTGCTCTTCTTTCCCTGCTAAGAACCTCTCTGAGTAAATGAACTGTCTGTCTGAAGTGGTAGAGGAGTAGTCTTCATTCTGCATTATAATTTGATGGCTGTCCTAATAGATAATATTAATATTAATTTGTGTGTATGTGTCATCTTCTCTGTTCTCAGTCTGCATGGGTGTAGCTCGTGTGCTTATCCACACTCAGAGGTTTCACCCTCTGTTGCTCAGGACTCCTGAGCTGTGCCAGGACACAGGGGTTGTGTTTCCTTGGGGGAAAGCACAGCTCTGCACTTGTGCCCTGGGATATTCTGTCAGAACCAGTTGCATTAGGGCTGCACGTTCTCATGCACACAAAGCAGGACAGCAGTGTAGACACTGCCATACATCTACTTCCATTAGTGTACCCTCGGGTAACTTCATTTAATTTTTATTCCCTTGGTGACCCCGCGTTTTGCCACCCCTTTGTGCCTCATTCTTTATCTCCCCAAATGGCCAAAGCAGACAAATGAGGTGAGAAGCTGAGGCAACCAAGTGGTGAGACCAACAGCAGTGTCTTTGCAGGAAATGACAGAACTCTGATTGTGGATCACTGGGATTCTGCTGCTCTGTTGCAGACCCAAGCACTCTGCCTCTGACAGAAACTCCCATTTTGTGCCTCTTTGTCCCCTTGGCAGTGAACTGACTCTCTCTTTTATTTGCTGGCAGAAAGGTGAGGTTCTGCACACACAAAGCCTGTTCTCCCTTAATCCCACTTCAAAACCAGGTTGGAAACACAACTGTTACAGGTGTTCATTTACATCAGGGTCTAATTGTTAAAATCATCCTGGTAAGGTGACACATGACATGATAAAAATAAGTTATGTGTGCTCTTTTAAACTCACCTGTATCTGCTTGCACATCTTGCAATTTGTGAGCACCAGAAGACTATAATTTACTTAAATGCTTATACCTTTATTTTATAAAGACCCATAGGTACTTTTTAAACAAAATGTACTTTTTATAGTGTAATATTTTGAGTTGAATATGGTGAGAACTGAACTCTTTTATCTGTAATGTAATAGAAAGGCATGATCCCTTCTTGGGGAAACTGAGGTTTTCTATAAGTCCTACTGTTAGCTTATGAAGTTAGTGTTGAGGTAAAGCTCATTTTAGAAAAAAACCCAGAATTATCTGATGCTGAAAGACATCTGCTTATTTATTTTTGCTTTTTTAGATACTCATCTTTAGGGTTTTTTTGGTGTTAGTCCTGCACGCTGAGAAGGCATCCATATTTGCACTAGAGGGGAATACTGCAGGTAAAATGGCCACAGGTTTTACTTGGCTGACTTTGCTGAGGGATCAGTTTGCTGCAGCTATTTTGTGCCTTTGATGGTTAGAGCAGAATGTCTCAACAGTTTAACATGATAAAAGATGTGGTGTCGATGATAAGTGTGTTCATTACACACTAATTAAAAGGTGCAGCAGCAGTGATGGAATGCCACCCACAGCCCCCGTGTTCTCAGCATGTCTGTTTAAAAATTGTGTGTTAGGGACATACTTCGTGTACACCTTGTTGGGTGGGGGTAAGACTTCGGTGGCCATGTATTCCTAACCTGCTGTGTCATTTTAACAAACTGCTTTCTCAGTCACATGATCATAGTTCAGTCTTGTGGGGTATTCACTGTTCTGAGGAAGAAAAGGTTTCATACTCTCCATGGCAGATTGTCCCTGTGCCATTCAGAGCTACCTGTGATAAGGGAATCCAGGCTTGGAACAGCTGCAGGCTCTTACAGCCTTCTTTGCTCAGTCCATGAGCACTGTACCCAAAAGGCTTTGGTTTGACTTTCTCATTCTCTGTTGTTTCATCTTTCCTGCCTCCCATCCTTCTCCTACTTCTGGGGCTGATGCTGATGCATTGGGAAAGGCAACACTGAACTTAAAAGTAACATGAAACAGTTAGTGCTGCTCCAGAGATATTCAGAACTTGTTGGGATTGGTTCTATACACCTCTGCCCTTGGAAGGAATTACAAGGTAAAGTAATTTTATCTTGGAAAGCCTTTTCTGCCTGACTTTTCGAGTTGATTTCAATGTTTCTGCATGCTTCTTAGGAAAAAAATTTGCTTTTGTGTGGGTCATCTTGTGCTTGCATAGAAACAGGTTTCAATGCTGTGCTTTGAATCTAAGTGTGCCATTGTTTGAGTCCACGATTAACCTCTGCCCGAGCTCTTTGTGTATAGGGACTTGATGTTTTTAGCATCAGAGTGTTATGGTGCTCAGAGACGAGGGGACACTATCATAAACTCTTTTTGAAATAGGGAAAAAAAAAGATTAAAAAAGAATGTTTGTTCCCTACTTGAGGAGAAATCAAAACTGTTAAGTGTAGGAAAAGTTCTTTAAGAGGTATATGAACTGCTTGGTAATATCTCAGGAGCCATATGTGTCTACACATAAACAGCAGTCAGAGGTATTTCTGCTGCTTCTCTGTTCTGTAGAGGTCATGCAGTATCAATACTGCTCTCTGAAGAAAACTGTTGACTGCTATGAATGCTGGCTTTTATATGCCCACTCTCATATGGGCCTGTTGGATAATAATTAAATTAAGGTTTCTGACTCCTCCTAAGGTTGGGCTTATGAATATCTAAAGATCTGATTGATCAGAGAAGCTCAGGTTAACCGTAAAATTGATCAAAAAGCAGGCAAAGAATAACGGCTCAGCCGAGCGGTTGTGCAGTGATAAACCCGCTGCTGGAGAATGTGACTGGAATGAGGCGGCTACGGCCTGCTTTTATTCCAGTGTATTTAGCACGGGGCTGTCCCTTAATTGTGTTGGCATTGTTTCCCTTTGCCCAAGAGGGCTGAAGACTGACAGGTCACGTGTGGTTGTCTAGGTTGCGTTTTTCCTCACTTTGTCAGGGAAGGATCTAAAACGTGATCAAAAGCAGCCAAATCTTTGTCACTACCTTTGCTCCCTGGTTGGGTTCTGCAGTGTCCTGGGCTTTCAAGTGGCTGTTGGTGACACTTTGGTGGGCAGCTCTTGCTCATACACAGAGTGTCTTGCAAGGAACCTTTCCTCCACGGGCCATTCCTGTATCTGGGAACCTTTCCTTCATGGCCTGTTTCTGGCAGGTATTGAGCATAAGCAACTTCCCTCAAAATCAGTAAATACACAGATTTCTCTGACAGAACAAAGATTTTAAGCCCTAACCCATCCATGTGACTGGGAATAAACCACCACACCAACCCTTTCTTTGAGTTACACAATTCCATCCTTCTCAGAAACATGAGCAAGGAATGATGGCTCTAATGTGTAATTTGGAAATTTGTAATTTGCCCACCCATCAGGGTTAGAAGGGCAACAGTTGTGTCTTGATGTTATTTCCAAGTGCAGGTTCTGTGTTTTTCACAGTGTTATGGTAAAGAAAGAGGTTTCACTGACTTAGTGTCCTAAAGTGAGTGCTAAGCTGTGCTCCAACTTAATCCATTTTTCCTACAAGTTTAATGTGTTTGGGGGGGGGGACGACGAAATTATTTCATCCTTTAAGGCTCAATGCACTCTGACCTTCACCCAGGAAAGCACTTAAGCAAATGAGCACCTATATGCTTATTATTAGGCACATCATCAAATCTTTTGCTGGGTCATTGCAAAAATCAAGCATCCCTTGAATGAAAAGTAGAAGAAAAGATGATATTCTAGTGGGAGTGAGGGTTTTTTCATATTTAGTATTATTTTTACAGACATCAAGGGTTTGTTAACTGTGAATTAGTCAAAAAGTGCTGCTCTTCATTTTGAGGACTGAATTATTCAGGGGTAAGAACAGGGCAGCCTAGAAGTCAGTGGTGGTTAAAGGGATTAATTTAATGAACATTTGATTTGGCAGTTTTGTTTACAGTGCTAATGCTGGAGATCTGATTATTTTTTCTGTCTAAGGCATTTCAGTTTTTAGATGGAGGTTTGTCTTCAACTGTATTTCTGGATTCTACCAAGCTTTTCCTATTTTTTCTAGCACAGAGGACTTGGATCAGGCCTTAAGAGCCACCTAAGGTTTGAGATATATGGACAGGATTGAACAAAGGGTACATTTTGCCTGCCTAAAAATCCAGAAAAAACAGGTAGAATAACATTAAGAAATATTTTTACTTTTCATTGTCTAGGTGTCATTTGAACATACACTAGAGAAGGAGCCTCAAATTCCTTGAGAATGTTTATTTTTTTGTGTGTCCCTCTTCCTCCAACTCTGTTTTCTGCATTTTCTTGGTTTCTCTTGGGGTATTCCCAAGACTGTAGAGCTGAATGTGTGTGCAACACTCAGGCTCTGCCTTATTCCTTAGAATAGTGAAGAGCACACACCAACTGCCTTTCAAAAATTTGGGAAGAATTTTTTTGTGGGGCAATGAGGCTTCTACACCTCGGATACAGAACTGTGTTTCTTTATGGGACTGTGCATTATCATAATTCCATTGGACTTTTGTCTACTGGGACAAAACGTGCCAAACCTCACTTGGAAAGTTCAGGCAAGTAAATATCTCCTCTTTGTGATTTTTTCTTTGTGTAAATTGCAAATTAGCTGGACTGCTCAGAGTAACACAAGGAGTGTCCAAAATAGATACCCAATGAATATTTAGAAAAATCCTTATTTGCTGTTTCAAGCTCTTAAGTAAATCTTACCATGAGAATTTTTTATTGCTGGTTATGTAAATTCCTCACACTGTACAGGGAGCTAATTCGGAGCCCCTTGTCCTGACTGTTGAATCCAACCCTGAGGGACAGCAGTGTCCCTTTGTGGAGAACATTCCCTGCCTCTATTCTGTGGATTAACAGGCTGAGTTCAAACCTTTATTTTCTCAGAGTGGTGGCAATGGCTGTATTTGTACATGCTCTCTTTACTGGGTCTGAATATGCACAAAACTAACTTCAGGATCCGTCCCCTGCTCTCACTGCATTCTAACAGGAAAATAAACTGCTGGTACATGGATTTTTTTTCCCAGTGACTATAGAAGAAACATTGAGGTAGTGAAGCATTTGTCAGAACTGGTCCTTTGTGTTGCCTCACACGATCGTGTTGTCTTAAAAGGATATTTATACAGTACAGGGCTGCTGTATAATACCTGGTATAATTCTCTGTGCGATGCCAAAAATGTGGGGTGCTGTGCTTTTGAGTTTTAAAAATGTCAGAATGGAAATTCAGGCTGTTTGACACTGCACTAATTTGCTGAGAGATGTTGGAATACGTAGCCCTTTCTGTAATTTTGCACAACACTTCAGGCTGTAATGTTGCAATAATTACCTAGTGAAATCATAATTGAAAGGTAAAAATTGAATTTAGGGTCTACATAATTTAAAAGGGACCAGATTTTACCAAGCATGACACCTTCATGGTGTCTGCTATATTCCTTATAAAACATACTAAATTTTAAGCCGATAACTCAAATGGTTCCTGTGGTATAAACTTGTGAAAAGTCACAATTTTGCATTGTGCTGAAAAGCCACCTTACAATATAGTGACTACCATGGCTCTTTAATATCCAGCAGAGTTCTCCTGCTGTGCTTTGTCAGTCGGTAGCAACATCCAAGTCTTCTTGTAAAAGTAATTCACACTTTTTTCACAACACTGTTGCTTTAATTACCACTGAACTCTGCTGTTGCTCAGACAGGCCTAGCAGGACCAAGAGAGGGTCAGCGCTGCAGTCACTGCAAAAGAAGCAAATGCCTTTTTTTCTTACTTTATTATTAACAAACCATCTTTGATTGAAATGCTCCAAGCTTCTGAGACCCAGCCTTGTCTCTGTGCTCTCTTGGGGTATTCATTATCAAAGCAGAGCATGGATGTCAATCTGAGAAAACATCAGAAATAATACCTAAAATCCTAATCAGAAAATGTCAAGTAAAGGCAAGATTCACATATCTCTTAAATGCAAACAGCTGATCAGATTTTTCATATGCACCCATTGAATTTCTGATAGCAACCGACTAAGTCATCAACTTACTGTACATTTTTTATGTGTAAAAACGAATTTTATCCATTTGTTTGTGATTTTCTTTTTTCTTCATGTTTATTTCATTTGTTGTATCTCGTTAGAGCCAAAGGCATTCACAGGAAGAAGTGAAAGATGCTGAAAGACAAAAAAGATTGTATTTAAAATTACAAAATACTGCTTCTGTACCTTTGTCTCATGAAATCTTCAATATTCATGTATCTTCCACACTAAAAAGCTGTAAAATAACCCTTTGAGTAGCACAAACATAATTTTCAGACCTAGGCTTGAGTGGGTTTATCTCACTGCTTACCTTAGGAGGTCAAGTTTGAAAACGGTCTTGTCCCTCCTGGCTCTGTGTAGGGGCTTAAATTCACCTGGAGAGAAATGCAGCACTTCCACCATGGCAGTGCCCTCCATAAACTGCCATTCCAGCGTTTTTAGAGCTGGATGTGATCATTTCTACATACAAGGGAAACTGCAAAGCACGTTTTGGAGTTGCAACTGATTTAGTCAATGCAAATCCAGTGCAGCCTGCCAGCCTTAACACTTATTAGAATATACCTGTGACTGATGAATAGGATTAGAGATCAGCCCTGTGTTTCATATGTCACCTCTGAGATGATACTGCAAACTGATACCACACCACTTAACGCTGCAGCAACGCAGGGTTCCTGCCTGCCTTGGGAAAAGGGGACACCTGTAGCATTAATATTCAGTTATTAAATAGCCACATCAGCTAGGGAAATACACTGGGTTTGCATGGATTTCTCATAGCCCAAGAATCAGAATATTCTTATTTTTGGGCTGCTGCAAGGTGAAAGCTGGCTGGGTAATGTGTTGTCTGTGGGATGCTCAGTAATGCCATGCCCTGATCAGGGCTGATAACCTGGAGCTAACATTAAGGAGTTACAGGACTGACAGGAAACACCAGAAGAATTAATTTTGAAAATATCTGCCCCAAGTTACTCTCAATATTTTCTCATTCTGTAGTGTCTGGAATTAGGAAGGATAGAAAGTAGAGGTCAAAAACAAAACAAAAAAAGCCACAAGTGAGGTAATAGAAATGAGGTTTCAACATGGATTTTGGCAAGGAAGAGAAAGACTTGAAGCAGCAGAGTAACACCTCGACTTGCAGACCTACACACAGGAACCCAGGCAGATTAAGAGACCTGTGATAGGTGAGATTTGCTTTTCCTCTGCAGCTCTTTAGCCAGTGATAGGTTTTTCCAAGTCCTCCTTCCCAATAGTGGGACACGCCTGCCCAGGAGTGCTTTGACTTCTTCCTGGTGAAAAGTGCACAATATGACAGAGTGCAGAAGGCAGCTGAAATGATGATTATTTAAAGTACAGCCTTGCAGTGACTCGGGGGCAGGTGGTTGTTTGTACCAAGGACAGAGACAAAAGGAGGGAGGGAGTTTCTTCCTTCCTCACCTGCTCCTGGCACATCCAGGCAGAGGCACCACTCTCACTTCCCCATCTCCTTCTTTGCAGAGCGTTTGTTCTGCAAAAAGGCATTTGCAGGAGGTATCACTTCCTACAAATTTTTTTATTTTGCATTGACTAAATAACAGGCCCCAGTCTTGTAGTGATTTATGCAGTACTAAAAGCAGCACTGATCATATGCAACAGCCTGTGTGGTTCTTTCAAGAAGCAACATTCCTGCCCTGGCATGGATAAATGGTTCCTAGAACCTGAATATAGCAGTGCTGATATTTGCTGCTCTCTGGCCTGAAAGTACCTGTAAATTCACAGGCAGGAGATGCAGCTGAAGCTATGGCTGCTTCTATCATGAATCTAGTAATATTTCCTGGGTTTTTTTCCCCAGGTGCTTAGATGTTGCATATCTTTCCTCCCCCCCAAATATTTGTATCCTAATATGCTGAAAAAAAGTGCTTGCAGATGCAAGGGGTGGAGAGGGGAGGCAGCAGAAACAGAAATTTAAGATTCATTATTTGGAAAATGAGAAAAGAACAGAAAAGAAGACATTATGATTTTCTACCATTTAAAGCCCAGCTTTTTTTATGTATACCTTAAAATTGTGCAGCTTGTTTCACATTGCTGATATGCCTTTGTCAATCTCAGAACATACAAAAAAAAGTAAATATACACCTAAATTGCTGCTTTAATCAAGGAAAGAAGTCCAGGTTCCAATATCCATGTTCCCCTAAGAGTTTTTGGGGTTCCTGTGTGTTCAGCACCCAGGGAAGCACCCAGTGGCTGCTGTTTCTGTAGAAGGAACTAACGAGGGGAGGAGAGTTCAGACCAGCTAGAGTATATTGGTCAGAAACATGGCTTGGTCTGTGCCAGGTGGTTTGAGTGTAAAACAAATCTGAGTTTACAGCCTCTTTTTCTTGAGATTAATCAAATCTGAGGCAGCATGAAACTACTGGATCTGAGAAAACAGATTGTAAAAACTGCTATTGCTGGTTTTCATGGTAAAATTTAATGCATACAGAAATAGTGCACACTTAGGGAAGACAAAATGCATGCCTTTGGGTTTAAAGAAAATAATTGTTGGCAAACCTTATTTTAAGCTAATGTTCTGAATGGCAGGTGGAAAAGGAAAAGAGCTAAAAGAAGATGGTAACAACATCTCCTTCAACATGGTAACAGTTTTAGTGACCTGCTGAGAAGGAGGTTTAGCAACCTGTTGTAGCACAGGCAGGGAATACAATTCCATCCCCCCAAAAAATCTCTGTAGGCTCCATCCTGACCATGTGACCTTGTTGTGTGACAACTCCACCTGCCAGCCATACCAAACAAACAGAGAAACACCGCACCCTTTTCAGGTTTAAGATATTATTACAGCTTGTGAATAAGATTCCCAGTATGTGGACATGACAACTATGAAAAACTGTAATTTAGGACATAGAGTATTCTCTTTCTGCTTTTATGTGGAATTTCACTTTAATGCGATGTAAATGACAGTAAGAAATACATTCATAGAATGTTAAAGCCTTCCCATTAAAAATTCTGTATGCATTTTATATTCTAATTCATGTACAGTCAAAAACCCTGATAAAATCATAGTACTGATTTGACTGCTGCACTTATCGTATTAATGAGGATACTTTATGCCTTTTGAAAATTGGGATATAGTCCATTATGTGATTGTGAGTGATGTGATTGTATCACACCAATTTGTTATTCAATCCCACCCCTCCCTTCAGTCAGCCTTGTGTATAGGAAAAGCCATTGGTGAGCATGTGTGGAGGCAGGAAATCCTACATTTCAAATTACTATTGTCTTCTTTAATCATTTACCTGTTAAACAGATCATGTATATTTTTTTCTAAAGCCTGAAATTTACTTAAACTCCAGAAGGGAATTCACAGAGGTATCCAGATTGCCCAGAGGAGCACCAACCCAGGCTGGCTGAAGGGAGACTCACCTAAGCCAACTCTCCAGCTTTCTGGATGTGTGTGCAATGTGAAATTCTCCTCCCAAATACCATATTCTGGACTAATCCTCATGGCTCTGCACAGTCCTTCCTCAGGCTGATTCCCTTTGTTCTCTGCCTGTCCCCCCTCCAGAGGAGAGGGGTTCTCATTTCCATCTTTTAGTCAGGCAGAGTTAGACAAGAAAACCCAGTTTGCTATGACTGCATCTTAAAAATCCTGTCTGACCCCTCCACAACGGCAGGAGCTTGGGGACTGAAAAGCAGCATTTCTGTTGTTGGCAATGTGTTTATATGTTGGAAGGGCTTGGGTCATTTAAAATATGTTAATATCTTCTCTTAGCTTGTCCTGATGTGCTCTGGCTTTAGGAGCACTCTTTGTCATTGTGGTTTTCTCTCCTGGTTTTAAGTCCATGGAAAATATTTCCCCTTGATGAAAATAAACTCCACCTGTTTTCCCTATGTGTAGCTCCTGTGAGCGTTTCCAGACTGAGTACAACTCCTTATCTCCTGTGAGGAAGAGCTATATGTTCTCCAAAACACAGTAGGGGATGTACAGTAGTCCTGCCTCAGAGACTTCTTGAAAGCAGTGTTATAACCAGAGAATTAAATCTGCATTCTCGTGCCTTTCCTGCAATCTAGCCATTAAATGTTTAATTCTGTCTGTAATGATGGTCTCTGTCATTAACTTGTCATGAATGTTGTATTTTTCTGATGCTGCCATCTTCATTTTGTGTCCTGTTTCTGCCTGTAGTTTTCTGGTTTTTTGACTATTATTCTCAGTTTTACTGCCCAATCCATTTTTATGTTTCCTATCTTTATAAAAATATCTTACTGCTGATTTAAACTTTTTTGAGGTGGAGCTGCCACATGCTGCAACGCCCAACCCGCTGGGAAGTTTGTGAGAGCTTCGACACAAAAAAAATCCCAAGTTCCTGCCTTGCTGTCTCCTGTTTGGAATTTCTGCCCTTGTTAATGCAAGAACATGACTCGAAAGGTTTATCAGAGTGTGTGTCCTCTTGATTTTGGCTGCCAGTGTCAATCAGTTTGTCCATAATGGCTGTGACAGTGCAGAGGAATGGAAGAGGCCATGCACACGTGTGCACACGGCCACACGTGTTCAGGAGGTATAAAACAGTGCAGAGTAAACACACTGTGCTTTAAAATGTCCTTTTTTGGGGGTGGAGGCAAGAGATATTTAAAGGTCAAAGGGAAGCATTACTAGTGTTAGATAAATTTTACCCTATTTAAATTCAAAACCAATAAGAACTTTATACAATCTTTTGGACAAAGCCTGCAACATTCTAATCTCTGCAAATCCACTCTGTACTGTTCACTGCTCTTCTTATTAATCAGTTCTACAGAGCTGTACTCCTCTCAGTGCTGTTACACACACTGCATTTTTATTCTCCAGCTTGGCCTTTTCTGTATTTTTGCTTCGTCTTACATTCAATTACCCACAGCCTGGTTTGCAGAACAGGGGGCCATTGGGGGCTGCATTTAAGCTACAGCCCATTATGTCATCTTGCTTCGTATATTTTACTCTGATCTTCCTTGGGATGAAACTCATTTATGAATCTTTCTGTGGAGAAATTATGTGCCTTCTACTGAAGGATGTGAAATTTGCCTTCTCAATGCCTCTGTTATTAAAAGAACAAGCAAACACCCGACTTATTTACATCTTGGATCCTGGTACTTACACCTATTGTCGCAGTTTCCAGAGCACCAAGGTATTCTAATTATTGTTGCTCTCTGTATTTGCTGCTTTCATCAAAGTATTTAGTGTTTCAAATCCAATGTCTGCTTTCTGAGGAAGCCTTTTGTGTTCTTTGTAATATATACTTTCAAATTCATTTGAGAAGTCCATCTCCCTTCCATACCTGTGAGCTTGACAAGCATTCCTGGCACTGGAAGCTGTTTGCCCAGTGAGAGTTCTCTTTGAAAAAATCCACAGCTCAGAGCTTATGACATTTGATGAAAGTCTTGGTCACTCTTTAGGGATGGGGACTGGGATTGAATTTTAGAGCTGCTCAGAGCTGTCTTGCTTTTTATGTTATTTTCACAATTACATTTGAATTAATGTTTCTGGTCAAGATGTGTTAAAACCAGGATATATTTATAATCTTTCATATGTATTCATAAATATCTTTACTGAAATACAGGTGTATGACACACTAATTATTTATATTTATCTGTAGGTATTAATAGCACACAATCACCATCTACTTAATTTTGGTGCAATAATAAGAGTCATGGTTCACCAACCAAGTTTTTTCCCAGGCTTTTTTGTCAACAAATTCCATCTATCAAAATTCCTTTGGAAGATTGCTGGTACTATTTCCTTCTAGTATCAAATTTTGTTTCTTCCTACTGTTTCCTGATCCCCAGTTTTTTTGTCTTCCATGATTTTTCTCCCAGGATTCTTACTTCATGTTCTGCTTGGCAAACTGGAAGTGTTTGCCATGTTTTGATTTGGTGATGGAGGCACACGTGGGTGGTCATTTAATCAAATTGACATGTACAGATATTTAATCCTTAGAATTCCAGTTAAAGTGGGATTGAAACCAGCATAATCCATGCAATTGGCCAGCTTCTGGGTTTAGGGCGAGGGTGTAATGTTTGCTATGTTCAGTGTGGTTTCTGTAATGTCAGATACTGAACTATACACAGACATAGAGATTTTAGAATTAAGAGCTGCATTAGGTACCAAGGAAGAAGTCCCAGCCATGATGCATTAGAAGCCTTGTGCTGGAATTATAGAAGGATTTCACAGATCTGGGAGCCAAGCAAATCCTTAGCTTTTAATAGTATAAAACATAGTAAAAGCTGAAAGTTCATGCCAGTCCTTCAAAATAATTGCCTTTAATATTATTATTGATCATGTAGTAGGAGACACAGCCTGAGTGCTATGAGGATTTCAAGGGAATGCTTTACAGCTTAATTATGTTTCCCTGGGAGATTTAACATAATTCAATTTATTTTCCCTCGTGTTTCATCAATCATTATATGAACAGAAAGGATATCTGAGCTTCATTTCTAAGTGAATTCCTGTAGATTCGAGAACTTTTGACAATATCCATGTTGGAGAGAGGAATGCAGCACACCTTCTGTGGGGCAATGAACCCGCAAAGCCTCCCAACAGAGGTGGTGAACTTGCTCTTGATTGTTGGGGAATTTTCTGAGGACAAACTGTTGATCCATGGGACTTCTGTAAACCCAGCTGGGCAACAAGAAGCCCTCTGAAGTTGGGGCAGTTAATTCTTATTAGCCATCTATTTCTGCAGAGATGTAATCGGGCATATCAGATGCACATGCATATACTTTTTGTCTCACAGAGGCTACTGATGAATTTAGCTGATTTTCTGTACCTGAGCCTGTTACAAAGTAAGTTATAAGTGGGGTTGAATCTTGCCATTGCTCAGTACCCAGCAGCCTCTTCATCTCCACTTCAGAAGCTGCCAAATTATTCAGGATATTCAAAAGCACCCTTTGAAATGAAATGGAGATTATTTTTTAGGGCAAAATGGGAATCACCTGAGCTGCTGTTTCTATGCAGTGATAATTGTGGATGTGTTTTATGCAAGGAAAGTCCTGTTGTAAGACAGTCCACATATTTTGCTGATACTGGTTGATATAAATCATTGCACTGGTTTTGTTGTAGCTGTTGGGGCCTCTCAGCAGCTGGTGAATTTTGGGGGGCTGTGGGCAGCTGGAGGGGGCAGGAGCTGTGCCAAACCAGCCGAGGGAGCGTGGGCTGAGCAGGCCCAGGAGTGGCACAGGGAGGGAGAGGAGCTCCAGTTCCCTCCTTGGCTCACCTGCTGCACGCTCTGGGTAGCCATGGCAGGAGATTGTCTGTTGCTGGGGGTTGGATGAAAGAGCTTGTAAAAAAAATATCGAATAAGTCCAGATCTGAGTCAGTGACTTTTAAAATGAAAGGTCTGCTCTATTACTGTTAATGGGCAGGCTTTCATAATTCTTTGCTATTAGAGTACTAAGTCCCTCTTTTCAAAGCCTTCCTGAACCTCTCATTGTCCAGCATTTGTATCCCTCACTTTAATGAGTGCTAAATAAGAATTATATAAGTATTTCAATAATTCTCACTGGACAGTTAATTAAGCATCACTGACTCTAAGGAGCAGTCAGCTATTACCTCCTTTTACAGACAAGTGCTTCCACAGACACAAAGGGAAGAGGTCAATTTAAAAAAAAATGATGTGTGGATTAGTAATCTTTCTCTGTAATAAATGATCTGGCTAACAAGCTGAAACAGTGAAATAAAAACTTGCCTTTTTTTCCCTCTTTTTTTTTTTTTTGTTCCCTCATTTTTTCGATCCAATCTCTTGTGTTCCTTCAACCTTCTTTTATGCAGGAAATAAATTCTCTTTAACTTTTTAGGGCCTGAATATTTTGAACTAAAGCTCTCCAAACGTGGTTCCCTCCGAAGATGGCGTGGGGCACGGCCCTGCCCAGTTCTTCATTGCACATTCTTTTTAAACAGCCTCTGTGTTTTCTCCTGTTTGATAGATCCTACCACAAACTTCAACTAGAGTGAGTGCAAAGGACCATAATACCAGTCTTACACACAGGGTATTTTATTAAGTCCAGCAGTTAAAAATGTACAAAGTTCCTTGTAATAATCCATTCATTCTGTTCTCGCCTGATTCTTGGAGTAAGCCTGCACAATTATTCAAATCCCAGCTTTTAGCTACAGCATACACCTCGCCATGGGGCTATGCCTCTGTAATCTTGCTTTGGTCTTGCATGTCAAATGGAATTAACTCCCATAAGAAATGTATGCGAAGACAACCCAAAGTGTCTAATCCTACTGCTGTCTTAAATTTCTGAAACTCAGACCTGTCATCTTTTTCTATAGCTTTGTTGAAGTTCTCACTTATGCTTCAGTCCATCCAAAGATGAAGTTTAGGGAAATTTGCATTTTTATGTATTTTCCAGTGGTGCACTCCTGTGGCCTTTTCACGTGTTCCCTTTGTGGAATTATTTTTTCCCCGAACTCAAGTCGTGTTTCCCACCCTGTGGAGCGCCTGATGGAGGTGGATCCGGTTGCTTTTAGCCGGCAGTGTACAAGTTTAAACACACAGGGCATTCTGATGCTCACGCGTGGAAATAATATCATTATGAGCACACCTCAGCAGCTCAGCCCCGCTAATCACAAACCCCAATTCTGCCTCGATTCAATCTCCAATCGCGGCGCTTTCTTCCCGAGTAAAGCTGGAATTAGCCGTGCTCGGTGTAACCGCGCTGTTTGTGGGCTGCACTCAGAGCGGCTCGGCGTTCCCAGCAGCATTCCCGAGCCTGGCTGCTCTTCTCTAGGGGGCACGCTTTCAGATTCCAGCTCCAAAATGCCTACCTTATACATAATGAAAGGGAGGCAAAAGCACAGCATTATCGAGAGAAACTTAATTTTCCACTTATTCAATCAAATATCAACCAGATCTGATTAGGGGTGGCCAATTTTAGATGAACCAGGCAAAATACATTTACATAGGGGGTCCAGTTTCAACATAATTTCAGTAAAAAGCAATTACAAAATTACAGTCAGATGGAAAGCTGGTTCTTCTGGGTGTCTTGGCTAAGTGAGGTTGGAAGGGTAAAACTGTAACTTATTGTAGTGGATATTTAATAAGTGGTAAAGCCGCAGCACTCTCCACTTGAAAGTTAATTAAGGCCGTGGAATGACCATACTTGTACAGCAAATATGTTAATGGGTTGGCCATGGTAACTGTCACAACAAAGCCCAGTGAAAAATAATGGCTTTATGCCTTGCTTTTGCCGATTGTTACATCTGTTAAAAAATGCTCTTATATTTTGTTTTGGTTTTGCTGTTTTGAGGAATAGTCTAGCAGCATTTAATTTAGGAAATGCTTAAAGTGATTATTAGAAACTAAGACAAATACTGAAATGCAGATAAATGTTAAAATATCTGCTTATGTACTGGCACTATATAAATGTCAATAAATGGTGCATGTCGGGGAGACTTTATTTTGGTTTTTTAGACAGGCTCTGTGGTTATTAGAGTGTCCAATTCTGCTCAGAAAGCTTGAGCTAATCCTTTGTATATAGTATTTCATTTATGGGTGTAATTGCTGCATTATTTTTGTTGCTGTTGGATAAGTGAATGCAGTGGCACACAGACTGTCAATTAACTGGCGTGCTTTAAGTGGATTAAATCTTAATTTTCTTCTAAGAAGTCTCCTCATTTAGAGTATGGTCAGTTCTGGCCTTCAGGGTTGGTTTTGCATGCTCAGTTTCCATGAATTTTGAACTTCTTAGACAGCCCATGTGAGGATGAGGCAGGGGAGCACAGTTTTCCCCCTTATTTCAAGAAGCCTGGGGACAGCCTAACAAAAAGGGTGGAGAGTTAGGAGAAAATGAAAATTCCCCATCCAACTCTGCCATACCCAGAGAAATGTGATCAGGTGGGCAAATGATGGTACCTGCAAGTGGATGGCCTGTTAGGGGTAACTGAGAAACCTGGCAAAGAGGAAAGGATCTTAAGAGAATATGGAATTATGGAGGATGAATTAGGTGAGAGAAGAAAAGAAGTGATAGCACAACAGAATAGGAAAATGCAGTGTGTGTTTGCAGCAGCTGAAGGAAAAGCAGAAAAAGAAGGGAAGGAAAAGGTGGGAATATTCCCAGGTCATCCTGGGAGGCCTGGCTGTTGTGTTCCAGTGGAGCAGACTGGTGTCAGCTGTGCTCAGTTCATGAGTGATGGGTGAAATGTGTGAAATCAGGAGCTGGACCCGAGTCCCAGCACACAACTACAGTGCAGTGGGAGAGATCACAGCACTTGGGTGTGGTGAATTCCTGGCCAGCCAGGAGCAGTGGTGAAAATGTGAAAAACTTATTTGAAGTTGGAGAGCAATGCCTTTTAAAAGTTATTTTGTTTGTCCAACCTCCAGTTATCCAGTAAACAGTTAAAAACTGTTTCAGTCTCTGAAGTTCTTCCCTCATCACCCTTTGCAAGGTTTTGTCACATACTTTAAAAAGGCTCAGATAAACGGATCTCTCTCTGTGATAGCAGGTAGGGATGCCCTGGAGTTCCTCCCATGCACGTGTCTCTTATCTAAGTAAAAGGTCTTTGGGGAAGGTGATGTCTCTTAATCCGTGTTCCAAGACGAGTGTCCCACTTCTACCTGAGATCTTGAGATGCCAGTGAAATACAAATAATGATTGCAGCCACGCATGAGTGATTCAGTTCTGATTTTCTGAAAAAGTGTTCCATTTTACTATCTCATTCAAGAGCATGAAAGCAAAAATAGGCCATTTTGAGCAAATGATGCATAATCATGGACCTTAAACACCTCAGCACTGAGCTCATCACTGAGGGAGGTTGGAATATGTACTTTCTCAAGAGATATCCAAGTTAGTGTCAGATGACTTATGGATTCTTCTGGAAGTTATGGAAACATATAATGGGACTGTGTTTTGTTAACCCAAATATTTTGGCATACAACTACTGATTCAGTGATTCCACTTTGTTTTAAGTTGGAATATGTAAAGCCAGAGTGCCTCACTGGAAAACTTTAAAATATACCCATTCTTCCTGAAGAATCATTTAAAAATAATCCATTATCTTATTTTCAAAGAGTTCACATGGCAGAACAGACTTCAGCTTGTTCTGAAGGACAAAATGCATCCTGAGTAACAGTTTGAATGAGAACTCCAAAACAATTTCCCTCGGGCTAATAATTTAGACAATTGAATTCTATTCTCCATAAATACCTCACATGTCCTAGACAAGTGCAATGGCTCTCTTGTCTTCTTTTTGCTGACTACATCCCTCCTGGCCTTTACAGAAAGACCTCTGAACAGTGTGGCTGGGGAATGGAAAGGTGCAGGGAATTTGGGCAATAATATTTTTGAAGTGCTGTCCACCGAAAGAGAAAAATGTTTGTCTTAGCAACTCCCCTGCTCTCGTGCACTCTGTGCCTTCACTCCTGGCTGACAGTTTCTTCGATCAGTTTTTGTGTTGTTTTCTCGTGTGGTGAAACTCTTTCAGCAGTGTTAAGTCACCTTATTTTTTCATATTTTGCCTTGTCCTTTCCTGTTCCTTTCCTTCCCATGTCACAGCTACAGAGCTGCAGATTTATTCTGCCCATAATCAATTTCTGAGTCAGTTTGGGTGACCTTGACTCTGGCTGGATTTTTGTGACTTCTGTCTTTTCTCTTCTCACCCTCTGCTTTGCCTGTTTCAGGCTGTAAGTTTCAACCTCTCCATAGAAATTCTCCATACAGGATATAGCCTGAGGTATTGTTGTTTCATATTCTAATAAATGTGTGCATAAGTGTGAGTGTGTCTGCAGTACCAGAAATACCTAAAAATCTTTTTGGGCTTGGGGAGATGTCAGTCCTTTGCTTGAAACTCCTTACTCTTGGGAAGTTTGCTCCTGAAATGTGCTGAGTCTTGGTCTTGACTGGAGAACTCCAACCACTCACGTAAGTTTCTTTGTGCCAATGTAGCAAATGTGTTGTTTTAATTCTGGGGAAAGAAAATATCAAACCCCAACAAAACAAAACCCAAACCCCCCAATTTTAGTCCATATGTGGGGTCTTTTTATTCTTTCAGAGTTGCCTGTTTGTTTTCTTTTTATTTAGATTGTTTATTTAAAAACACACTCAGGAACTTTGATTCTGACTTGACTCTTCAAGGCTTGACTTCTGTCCTGTATATTCTTGGTTGTTTACATCCTCCCTGCTCCAGTATCTAAATGTATGAGCCTGATCTTAAGATGATGGTCTCACTTTCAAATGGGAGTATCAAAAACACTTAGCAATGTGCTTGCAAGGCTCACAAAGCCATTTAAAATCCTGTGATAGAAGCTATCTATTATAATTGCACCAAGTACTGTTATTAATGTCTCCAGCCTCTCCATTCTCTTTTTGCTCAAGCCATGCCCAAGAACAATTAGCTGTTTGTTTGACCTGCATTATAACATCAGCTCTCCATTATGATAACAGTGGAGTGACTAAGAACAACACATAATCTTCAGATTTAATGGGGCAGAAGACTGCAAAGGGCCAAACCCGTCTTGATGAAATGCCCTCAAGTCAGCAACTTTATGCAGAAGTGGATGTGGCACAATGTGATTTCTGTGGCTCTGGCTGATTGCTACACAGAAATCCAGCACTGATACCAAGGACATTGCAGCAGATCAGTCAGAAATTCCTGTTAAACATAGAAAATACTGGGGGGAACTCAGCAGATCAATCTCTGCTGTCTTTAGGGGAGACAATTATTTTATCCCATCTGTTGGTGTGCATGCAAATGAGAAACATCCCCTTTTCCTAAAATTCCCTGAGTGTGCACAGGCTGTTCATCATTAATGTCACCAGTGGAGGGGCTGTTGCTTTGATAAGGTGATTGGGAACTGACCATGATAGGGGCACCTCAGTGGATGGACACAACACCAAGGACATCACAGTGCAGAATTCTCTGAGTAGAACTGTTGGGATGACACTCTGTAAATGAAACTGCATCTTGCCTTATATAGACTGTGTTTGTAGACAGTAATCTGGAAATACATTGCATTCTGAGAGCTAAAGTCTAAAAATGCATATATTGGTCCAATAAATAGCATCACGTTATCAGTTTTATTTTTCAACTTCTATTGAATGCAGAACACGTGCTGCTAAGAAACAAAAAGGACATGCATTTATTTTCAGGCATAGGACTTTGCAACCACTTGGGAAGAATATTCTTGATTGAGAACCAAAACATTCCATGATGCTTAACAAACCTGCAAATTGAAAAATCAACATCTGCCCTGTGTAGCAACATAGCAGGAGAAAGACCTGTAGCCTGAAAAATTCAAAATACTCCTTAAATTATGTTTCAGTGCATTTATAAAATTACTGTTCTCTGAATTAAGGCTCAGGCAGGTTTCATAGGGCAGCATCTGTTGTGTGGATGGACAAAATCTCCTCCTGCACTTGCTGGTGGCTGTTGGACAGTCCCAGGAGCGCAGAGCTGCGTCTCCCTGACCCTCCCACAGTGAGATCTTAAAACAAATGAGATGCATGGTTAAATCACTGAGGATGACCACAGCTGTCCAAACCCCCCAACTCCAGCACTCACAGTCCCCCTTCCTGTTGCAATGTTGGAGTTTTCAGCGGAGCAGCCAATGGAGGCGAGCGGAGCACGGTCCCTGTTCAGACAGAGGAAGGCAGTGCTCTAAAGGAAACACAGAAACCTGTGATTATGCACTTACTGCAGTGCTGCCTGCCTGCTCAACGGCTGCCAGGTTTTTTGCTGTTTCCCTTATTTACATATCACAGCCACGTCTTTCTAAAGTTACTTTAATAATTTATTAGACTGATCTTTTCAGAAATCTACCCGGGCTAGGTGTCATTAGGAAAAGTTATTTCAACTTATTTAAAGGTTTGTGCCCGGGTAGGGCATTTACCTGCCTCACTGCTGATATTCTAAAAATACCTCCATGTCCATACTATTATCCATTCTTCACGTCCAATTGCTCTGTTATGGTAATAGTCAGAAGCACACCATGTAGTAATTACTTACAGCTGACTTAAGAAAAGAATATTCAACTCCCCCACTGTTCCACTAGAAGGTCTTTATGCGCTATTAACTCATTCCTGTTTATTAATACTCTACTGGTAATTCTGGCTGCTGCTTTTTAGGTTTGTAATAGGAGGACTATTAAACAGCAATTATTGACCATATGGGTTAGTGGATATTTGTGGTGGTTGTTGGGTGGTTGTTTTGTTGTGGGTTTTTAAATGTTTTTTTTATGCTTTTAGGTTGTTTTTAAGGAGCCACATCACAATATAGTGGTGCAACTTTACATCTGCCTGGGATTAACAACTTTGGCAGCGTTCCCCACCTAAAAAATGCAAATTCCATATTTCAGAAATATCTGAAGCTGTGAAAATACAGAGCAATTTAAAAAACATGAAAACACTGTGCCAGACAAAGTGAAAATATTTTTTTCTTTTTTTCCAGCAGTGAGGATAGGATTTGAGTTCTTTTCTTTGGAGTTTTTGGGTTTTTCTGGTCTTTCTGCTTCTCTTTATTTGACTTTTTTTTTTTTTCATTTTTTTAGTTCTTGTCCTAGAGTTTTGTAATGGTCAAGTGTAAATTTCAAACTAATCAAACTTCTTCTAGAAAAGTGTGAATTATACCACTTCTAAGAACTAGAAATCTGCCTTCCTTGGTAAGCTTGCCTAGTGAGAAGATTGAGGAGAGACAAAATTACAGCAATTATCTCTCAAATAGCTGGGCTGAAAAAATGGTATCTTCCCCCCTTTTCCTCTCCTGATTTTTTTCCCGTGTTTTTTTTTTTTTTTCTAAATCGTTTTAAAATCCAACTGCAGTTCCTGCCTTTGCCAGCAGCAATAGCTGTCAGTCACAGCACTGATGATTCCTTTTCCCACTGCTCTGCACTGAGAAGGCCAAACCAGCCACAATTTTGGCACCCACTCTCACTGTGGTGAGAAAATAAAAGACTTCAGCAGGGAAAAAATATGTAGCAGCAATGTGAAAAGGTAAACATGAGTGTGGGATGTGGTGTAGAAGAAACGGGATTTGGGAGGTGAGTTGATTTTAATGCAAAAGTACTGGGCCACGAGCAAATGTTTTGCAAAATATATTCTCATTTCTCAATTCCCTTTGGGGTTGTCCCTAAAACCATTGAAGAAGAGTCAAACTTGGAAAACCAATTACTTGTATTTGCCACTGACACGGCTTTTTTCTAGAATTTTCTTAATCCCTTAATACTCTTCTTACACTTTCTTAGTGCTCCTACTTGTGTGTGTTTGTCTTGGATTATGAGTCCAGCTGTGTCAGTGTGGTCCTCTGAGCTGCTGACCAGTGACAGCTCCATTTAGACATAATTGTGGGCACAGTTGCTTCTGGGGATGGTTGCATAGGTGAAAAATCTCTGCAATAATAAAGTCAAAATAGAGTAAAAAAAGATTTTGGAATTTGAAAGCTACTGCTTTATCACTGACTAAACACTATTTTTTTCTTCCTTTATTTCTTTTTTTCCATTGTCTTTAACATTGAAATTCTTTCTTGAATTAACAAAACAGATTCTTGTGTGATGTGCCACAACAAAAATCATTCCTTCCTCCAACAACTATTGCTTGGAAGGTGTATATTTTTTAGAAAAGCTGATGCACTACTGTGCTTTTAGGTCCTGAATGTTTTAGTGATGCTTTTTTCCCAAGTGGCAAAGCTGAGAGAGGAAAAACTGAAGGGATATGTTCAGTAGAGAAGGATGGGACTGGTGGAATTTGGGCAGTCCTTGCTCACAGGCTTTTCCCCCTGCCTTGCCTGGAGTAGCTGCACAGCACTGGCAGCAATCTGACATTAGACAAGGGGGCTGAAGGTATAAAAAGGTGACATTGATTTTATTGCTTAGAAATATGGGCCACTTAATTTTCTTTATGTGCCTGGCATCTTGGCCACGCTGTGGGATTTTTTTTTTTTTTTTTTTTGCCTGGTGTAGTTTGTTATTTAAAATTGTTGTTTAGGTGGAGGTGTCATTTCAAGTTTGGAATAAAGGATAACTGGGAATCCTGAGCGAGGTGGCCCTTGGTGTCCAGCAGGACTTCAGTGGCTTGACTCTCTCCTCTCTAATTCAAACCTGCCCTGAAATAATTATATCTTAAGAAGAGAATGTTCTGAAATTTTATTCTATGCTGTAAAAATGCAGGTGAAAGCAGACTCTGCTGCTGATGTGGAGCTTAGGCTGGTAAATGAGTAGAGCATGATATTCCTTGAGAAACTGGAGTGGAGGAGCAACCCCTGACCATGCTCAAAGAAAAATGTTGTGTGAGTGATTCAGCTCTTCCTTCTCTTGCAGGGGAGAGATTAGAGGTGCACCACTTTGTCAGTTCATCTCCTTAACTCATCATATATTATTTATTACAAGGATTTGGTTTCCTGAGCCTGTCGTCTTCTTTTCTCTTAAGATACCAGTGACTATTTGATCTTGAGGACTTATTTTTTATGATGATGGTGATTATGATTATTATTATGTGCAGGTATGTGGGGAGGGAAGGATTTTGAGCAACAGCAAAACCCAAGCTTCTAAACACGTGGACTGTCAGTGTTTTTGCCTTGTTTTGGCACTTTTTGCACCTCATGCTAATGGTGTGATTGTGGTTTGCTCAAATGCATCTGAGGTCCCCTGTAGCCTTGATTCCAGGGGCCTTCTGACTGATGTAATTCTGTGCATGGAGGCTCTTAACTAAACTGGCTTAGACACCTTGAATTCATTTGCAGCATTTGAAAGATAAAATAAAAAAAAATTAAAAATCTTTTTGCACATCAGCCGCATTTAATTTATGAAAAGTAAAATTTGTAACGATCTGGGTTTCCTGTTTGTTTGTTTTTTTTATTTTTATGCCAACCCACTCCTGAAACTTATAGACCAACGAAAATGTTAACGTTTAACCTCATTCAAGCCAGCCAAAGTATTTTCACAGAGAGCAGGTGCCTTATTGGCATAGCTGGTATTAAAGGGTAGGTTCTTCCATTTGTCAAAAGTTCAGAAGAAACCTTTCATTTAAAAGGAAGGGAAGTCTTGTAGAAAAAAATTACTTGTATGGGCTAAAATCAAATAATAAGCTAGACAGGAATAAACTTGTTCATGTTTATTCTTGGCAAACCGAGAGCAGAAGTGTCATGGCTTTGTTCACTTGCTAAAAGGATGATTTGGGAATATTTGATTAAAGAACTGGATTGTCTCCCCACCTGAGCCAGACATAAAAAGTTATAAAGAATATCAAATGAAGGAGTAGCAATGTGACACATCCCTGTTTTTTCCTCTCCTTGCCCCTCTCTCCAGGCAGCTGATGAGAACAGAGGAAGGAGCAGATGATGGCACCAAATCCTGCCCTGGAGCTGAGCAAGACTCAGGGAGCGGCCCCGTGTGGAGAAGCAGATGGAGCTCTGCAAACTGTAAGTGCCTGCTCTGGTACATTCCTTCACAAGCAAACCCCCATATCTGTGGTAACTGCATTTTTGGGCAAATTCCTTCCTGAATGTTGTTTGAGATCAGAGAGCAATACCTGCTTTGTAGCTGGCTTTGGTCACTGAAGATCTACCCTTCCTCCCCTGTCTGCCATTCCACCCTTTTGTCCTTCCCCGCACTGACTGAAACATTTTGGGTTCATTCTTTATACGTTCAGATAAATCTTTTGTAATGGATTTTTGGGTTTTGCAGCTTAACGATATCAAATCCTTCCTAAGATTTATTGTCAGTCTCACTTGACCTGGGGATCAGAACTTAGAACGGTTGATGGAATTTGTTGCAGAATCAGGGAATGTTGTGAAAGTTGCTATTTTTGGTTTCTGTTTTGCTGTATCTGGAGACTATAGATTTAAAAAAAAAATGAAATGATAAATAATGTTTTCCTGGGTGTTCAAAACATGATGAGTGTGTGTGTTTCTTGAACTTTGGCTTCTGGACAAGCTGATTTGTACTGTTCCTGATAAAGAGATGCAAGACATCCAAGGTTTTTAGCTTTTAGGATTTTAGAATTCCTTAAAAAACCCCTGCCACCACCTCCCAGTGAAGGTTACAGACTGCCAGAGTGAGAATTTCAGCTCCTGGTAATCAGTTTGCTTTTCACAGACCTCGCTGAAGGGTTCACAGCCCCTTCCCAGCCTTGCTGGAGACACTTCTGTGTACAAGCAAAGGAGGAAATTGTGATGGAGCTGGTGTGGACCAAATATTTATAGGAGATATGACTGGTGTTGGGCCAGGTCTTCTTTGTGGAATACAGAGTGGGTTTGTTGCCTTCCTTCTGCCAAGCTTTGAGACTGTCCCACCACTGCAGCTGAGTGGAAGAGGTGGCCCCATGGCAGTGGGAGGAGCAGTCTCATAAATGGCCTTTCATCCAAAGGAGGCCCAAAAGAAATGAAGTTTAGCAAAGAAAACAAGTTTCATCAGTTAAGGCAATAAAGCACAGTCCCAGAGCAAGTCAATAATGCTCAATTGACAGGCAGTCAATATTTGTACTGGATTAACTTTTCAGGGAATGTGGAGATTTCGGGGAGTTTTATGTAAACACTGTAAATAGGCTGGGACACTAAAGTAGGGTTACAAATACTGTGTGTCAGATTAGATTAGGATCACTTCCCGGGAGCAGGATTTCTCCTACCACGAAAGAGACGTTCATATCTTATGAAATGAACACAGAGATAAATTTTTTTGTTTGTCAAATATATTCCAAAATGCATCTGGGCAGATCTCATGGCGGTGCTGCTCAGAACACTTCAAAGGGCAGCTTTTGTCTGAGGTCAGGCCTGCTCACCTTCCATGTGTGCCATGCCCTGCCCAAGCTGTGCCAGGCAGAGCTGCAGTTCAGGTGGCATTGTGGCTCCAACTCGATTAACAGGAATGCTGTACAAATTAATTTCAGTTTTGAACTTCATATAATGTGAAGAGCTGTTAAGGAATATTCAGTATTTGTCATTCTGCTCCTTGCTGAAGAATCGGGTTGAGACGTGACCAAAACGTGCTGGTCCTGACATCTGTAATACAAAGCTCAGTCTTTCCAAGTCTTCTTTACAATGCTTTGCAGTGGCATTCCTGGCACCCAATGAAAACCAATGAAAAATCCATTTACCTTTTCCAAAGCTGGAAGGAAAGTGGAGAAACGTTTCGAGAAGAAATTAGTAATTTACAGTGCCTTTTTTTCAAGATGTTGCCCTCAGGTTTCCTGACTTGTTTTCTTATTAGAAGGGTCTCAAATCATTGCAAGATTCCCGTTCTCTGGAAATAATTGAGGGTGACTTGGCCTGTCCTGCCTGTCCCCAGGCACAGAAATGAGGGCAAGCAGGAGCTGGCACTGCCCAGATGGGCAAAACAGCCCCAGTAAATCTGCTTTTATGTGTATGAAACATGTGCATGGCTCTAGTGAAGTCCATGCAGGTAACATAGCACAAGGAATTCCTCTTGCTGGAAAGTAGATTACTGCATTTTATTGCTCTTTCTTTTATTTCTCCTGCCCTTTCCCCCCCACCCCTTAGAAAAGGTAATTAGACCATAAACAGAGGTCTGACAACTAATTTTATCTGCAGCAAAATTAATATCATAAGCAACAGATAATTTCAGCTGAGCAAAATTAAAAAATATATATTTTAATGACATTTTAAACCCAGAAAATCTAATTTTTTCTTTCTGAACTTTTTGTACCTGGCTCTTTTAATATGTGTGGAGATGCTCACTCATTTAGTGAACAAATGTTTTGCCTCTGTACCGTTGCTGCCTCACCACCAGGCCTTGCTGGTGTCAGCCTATGGTATGAAGTTGCTTTTAATTTCCTCTCTCTTGTTCTCTGGCTCCTTTCAAAGCAGAAATGATCTGAGGGAAAAGACATTGCTTTTCTTGCCTCTAAATTTTCATTGACATTAATAGGAGGCAGGTGGCCAAATCCCCGCGTACAGCTTTGAAAATTTAAGGTTTAATTTTTTAATTTTTTTTTTTTTACCTTGGGCAGATTCTTACGCTGCTGGAGTTGTGAATCCTCAGAAAAGATATTAAATATGCAACCATACCATGTCAGCAGTGCCTAGAGAGTTTATCTACAAAATTATCACCTACCTTCCAAATCTATAACCCTAAAATATTGATTGGTTAAAAGGTAGTGGATAAAGATTAACACAGCACAGCAGCAGATTACCCTAATCAAATAAAAAGACTATTAACAGAGCTGCTCACAGTTCTGAAGATGTTGGTTTGAAATACAGATGTCTTAACCAAAGTGCTATGTCTCATTTTCTGAATGCAGTTTTGAATGCATTTAAATAAATTACCAAATAGAAAGAAAGCAGAGAAAAACTCCACATGCTCCAGACAGTAAATTTCCATTTATAATAAAAATATTTCATGCCTATCAGTAAGTTAGTTGGAACTTTTAAAGATCTATTCCATTGGACAGTACGAAGTCAAGCAGTGGATTCTCAGCTTAGACAGCTCCACAGGCACATGTGTGATTTTAAACCTGTTAGGTTAATTTGGATCCCCAGGATCCTTTGGAAAACCATCCTTGCTTCAGACCAGCACGGGTTCAAGTGGCTTTGAATTTGTCACAAACATTTTATTTAGCTTATTAGCGTTCCATGGGAGTGAGCTACCGGGAATACGGCTTGGAAAAGAGCGGCATTTGTCACTAATGCTTTTAGTGTACAGTGGGAATTTTTATCCAGCCAAAGGCTGAGCTGTGCTTTATCCCCTTGGAAGAATTTCCCATTGAGTGACGGCTGAGCAGGGATTGAGCTAATAACCCATGCCCTGGGTTATTGGAGGCACAGAGACAGAAAGAGAAAATAGGGTGGGTAATGTATTAATTTTCATCAGTTATGGACAATACCGTTGAATCACTGACTCTTGTTGAAATAATGTGTCACCGATTAATAATGTCATTTCAGCTTCCCAAACTTTCCTACCTAAAAATTTTAATTCAGAAAGAAAAGATATAAAAATGTGTGAGAGAGATTTTGGTGCTGTAACTCATAGGTATGGAGGTCTTTTGTTTTTGTTTGAAATCGCACCTAATTTTAAGTCGCAGTGTAAATGAGGTTTTAAAAGTTTTTAACAGTGATGTGGATAAATTTGGAATTAAAATTGAGATCTGAAATGTTGTGTTGCTCCACTTTTAAAAATAAGTTCCTTTCTCATTTGCAATTAAAATGCCTAGAATCTGCATAAAATGTGTGAAATTAGAGATAATTGAAATACAGTAGCTATAAATATGTCTACTCCATTTGAAAAATAAATAAAATGTCCACTAAAAGTGTGCGAAAGCCGTACCCCCTTCTCTTGTTTCTCACATTTGGATCTCTGGCATTTTTCACACTTTTATAGCTAATTTTTATTGCAAAACAATATGTTACATTTGTAGCCGTTGTGGGAATGCAGAATAGCCCCTGGCAGCTCTGTAAAAAATGGAATGTTGGGAACACATTTAGAAGAATATAGCTTTCAATTTCATCCCAGCATTGGTGTCGTGGAATCATATTAAGTGTGATCTAACAAAAACAAAAGAGGGGGGAGAAAAACAAACATTATGAAAAATAATTGAAATCAGCTATCATTTAAAGTATGTTCATTTCCCCATTTGGATGCTTTCATAGTGTAAGTTGTTGTGATGTAGAAGGTTTTCCAGGAGTGAGACTCCAAACCCAGGTTGGTGCCGTTCCCTGGGATGTGCTATGTCCTTCCATCCACAGCTCTGGGGATGAGCAAACATAGCCTGGTGCTGCAGTGGGTCAGTGGGCCCTGGGCAGGGAGCCTGCAGCAGCATTCTCCATTATCTATTATTCCTTATTAGCCCTGGCTCTTGGGAATGTCTGCCACTGGAGTGGAGCAGCATCTCACATGCAAATTGTAAAGAGCTTCTCTAACTTCAGTCTTGAAACTCAGAAAAATATTATTCCTACAGCATCCTTTGCATTCTTCTTAGTGAAACTGCACTGTGTGTCCTTCCAATGCTGGGCCGTGTTTCAGTTCCTGGGGAACACCAATCAACTCCCAAAGAGCTGCTTTGGTGGGGAAATGGGCAGCTTTTCAACTGCTCTGCATCCAGCACAAACATGCACTGCAATTTGCTGTAAGTCACACAAAGCTAAATTGAAAGGCCTGGCTGAAGGTTACTGCCCTGGCTCCTCAGTGCTCCCCGTCCTGGGATATTATTTCTGGAAGCCCTGCTTTCTGGAGGCGTGCCTTGCACAGGGAATTATGCCAAACAAAAGAGTTTCCATGCAGGTATCATCCTGGGGGCAACAGGAATTCAGCAGATTTTAATGTTGGTGGCTCCTTCAGTAGTTCTCCTCTTCCCTGCTGCAGTGACTGTCACAAGGGACTTTGTTCTACCCTGGCTTGGGAGTTTAATACTTTTTCCCTACGTTCCTCTTCCCCCCCACCCTAAGTGTATTTTATCAATAAATCACAATACTGTATTTTTGGCAGAGGTGTGGATGTGTACTGGACTCAGGTGCCTCACTTCAGGTCTTACACAATTCCTGATTTGGGGATAAGAATTACGAGGAGGAGGCAGATTTCCAGGATGTGTTTGAGGAGTGCTGAAATGTTAATGCATTAAGACTGAAACGGTGGGATTTAAATCACTACATTGAGCAGCACACAGTACAGAGGGATTGATCCCAGAAAAGTACCAGAGAGGTTGTGTCTCATACAGGCCTAACCACTATGGAGTCATTCTTCAGAGACAGACCAAGCGACAGAAGAACCACAGCCTTACCTGCAAGGTGCCTTTTCATAGGTGCTTTTTTCTCTCCTTTTAAGTTGTCCTCAAGGAAAAATAAGAGCAAAAAGTCCCTGTGCTTCTCACTGCACATCTACAGCACTTCATAAATAATAGTGGCTGTTTTAAAAGCAGGGGACAGGCAGAGGGTTACAATGGATGAAAGCTAGTTAGTGAGTTAGCCAGATAAATGCTTAAAAGAACAGCAGCAAAGATAATCCTGCATTTATTTCTGAGGGATTCACCAGATGACCCTTTTCTGTCTTTCCTGATCTGTGTTTCTTGAGTCAAAGGGCTGAGCAGAAACCTGAAAAACAAACCTGCAAACTTGGGGTATTGCTGTGATTTGTGATTGTCCTTTCCTTCGGTTCCATTTCAGAGCATCTCAGTTAAACCTCGTGTCCAGCATGGGGTGGCTTTGCAGGGAGCTGTGGCAGAGACTCCCTGGCAGACGTAGGCACTGGTTCTCTCTAAACTTACTGAGTGACACGTGCAAAATTGATCATTTCAAGAGCCTTTTGTATAACACAAAACTTCAAGCAGAGAACCCAAGGCATTTCCTTTCATCAACCTGGTTCTAATTTGATCAAAGCACGAAAAAATTCAACCCGCCTTATTTCCTGTCCAGTTCTTTTACACTTTACAGCACATTATATATCAGTCTCATATCCCTGAATTTTAAGAAGCAACCAGTTATATAATTGGATCAACAGTTGCCAATCACTCCGGCACAGCACTGCATTATTACTAAGCTGACTATAATTTTGAAGCTCTTTTTTTATTATGCGTATGACTATATTATCACTGTATACATATTAGGACAGCTGAATGAGCCCCTCAAGGAAAATAAGGGTTCAAATAACATTGAGAAGGGAGAGGGATGAACAGAATTGAGGATTCACCCCTGTTACAACCGTGGTGCCTCATGGCACAGTTCCAGGAGAAAGGAAAAGAACAGTAGCCGTGTGCTGTCTGTGAATCCTGCCCACAAAACAGAAAATTGCAATGCTGCTGAAGTGGGCCATCTTGCATGCTTAAGCAAATTAAAAATCAAATGTGTTTCCTGTTCTCAAATGTGATGGATCGCAGAGGAATTTTGCAATATGTGAGTCTCTAAATCCAGTTCCCTTGCTCGCAAAGCTCCCTCCTCCCCACAGACACCTGCGCACACAAGTTCAAAATAAAGCCGCTCTGGCTTTGCACCGCTCCTTCCTGAAGAGCTGGGTAGTTGTCATTTGCATGTGACAAAAGCAGGCACTGCTTCATGTCAGTAATTTACACAATTATGTAAGAGAGTTAAAAATGTCAGGTAAATAGTATTTCCCACTGAAGCCCAGGAAGTCAGAGTTCTTTGCAAGACCTTGAACCTTGTCTCAGTAGTATCTCCTTAAATAAAAGTGAGTGACAGCCAGTTAGAAAACACCCTGGTTTATACCATTAATTTAAAGGTAAGCATTGTTAGACAAATAAGCATTTAATTCCCAATAGCCTGAATGATTCAATACCTTGTAGCAAACAAATACATAGAATGTACACAATGGCAAACAAATTACAGAAATATTCCATAGAGTTAACATATGAACTCATAACCTCTTAGGTAAAGGTGAACGACTATTAATGGAATTTTTTTATTCTAAGGACCTCCCTCCTTTTTTGTTGTTCTGTGCAATTCATTTGTATGCATTAGCTTGAAAGAATTGAACCTGTAAATCACAGCTTAGACAATAATAATAATAATAACATAAAGAAAACAATGATTCTTTCTGGTTTTGCCACTCTAAACTCAGACATTTACCTGTTTCTGTTTTGGCTTTTCTCTCTCAGCATACACACACAGTCATGAATATTTGTAGATATTTTTAGGTGTAAATGTGTTTTGTAGGAACATACACAGGTGTTTCCAGTATAGACGTTTTTAAAAGGGCATTAATTTCCTACATTTTACATATCTGTAGGCGCAGGCAGACAAAAGCATACATGCATAAAAATGTAATGTCTCTCCTCAGCAGTCAGATTCTGTGCCCTACAGGACTTCACCAGGAAAAAACTCAAAAGCAGAATGCAATTTTAAGCATTTTGCTGTAGTTAAAATTGCCCAGTAGTTTTTGGACAAAGTGATGAAATTCAGGTGAAAGGGAGCCGGAATTTGGAAGTCGAGGGGGTTTCACTAGGAGGTTCTGATTTTTTGTGTGTTTAATTTCTTGTTGTTGTTGTTTGGGTTTTTTTGTGGTTCCCTCCATGTCTCACTTATTTAAATCTCAGATCAGAGTAGGTGCCTGGCCCTTCACACCCCTGCACCTTGTCCACAGGCTGATAAAATGGAATAAGTGTCTTATCACTTTTGCAGTTTGCTTTACAGTACCGTATTTTTTCTTTAGCCATTCCTGCTATGTTTTTAAGTAAAGCAATAAAACCACTTAACCACCTTCCTGTAAAAAACTGGTTGCTGCATGAGGAGCGTGGTCATCTTGAGACACATCTGCCGTGTCCTTTAAACCCCCCCAGCCCAGAGACAAAGGCAGCCCCGTGCAGTTGCTGTGTGTGTGTGTGTGCAAGTGTGTGCATGCAAACAGAACTCAATCTGTTACAAACACAGAAATTGGATCAGCCGAGAAACAAGCCCTGTGCCCTCATCCTCCCCCTCTGCCCATCCCTAGGATAATAGGAGAATTGAAATTCCCATTTCCAGACTCACTACAGATTAATATGGTTCAGCATAGATACTTATTTCTCTGATAGTTTCCCATGCATCTTCCCAGTGAAGTTGATAGAAATTACTCCAGCAGAATGCGTAAAGCAGATGTTATCCCATTAATTAGCTCTGGACCTGAGCAGGCTCAAGACTTTTCCATTTTCAGGCCGATAGGAATTGGTCCCAGTGAGCGTGCTCCATATCCACATTTAGTATCATCTCATAAACAGCACTGAAAACACAGCAGGCCCTTGATGAAGATACATTAGCTTATTTCTAATTTAAAGTTATGTTGCTTAACCTTAATGTAATTGGTCACTGGTGACCGACTGTTTGTATAGCGAGTTGATGACCAAAGAGCTGTAATAAATTATAAAACTTACTGCTTAAATAGAGGGAATGACTGTTCTGTTAAAAGCCTCGCTTGTAATAATGGTAAAATAATTACACCTCAAACAGAAGAGCTTTGCATCTGATAAAGCTACCAAAGTCTTTCAGATGAAGGTATTTTCATTCTGCTTTAAAGGACATGTAGAAAATATAAATTTTTTTTTTCTTCTCAGTGCAGTGTCTTATGTTGGCTGAATTGTCAACTTTCAAAGCTCAACCGAATATTGATTAAAAATAAATTGATAAATCAAGATGCTTTCTTTTTGAGGGGTTGTGGGTTTTAAAGTGATTAAGCAATTTCAGTGGTTAACAAAAAACAAAAGAAATTTGCACAAATAATTATATTCTGCGCATCAATTCAAAGTCACTGCTAGACATGTATTAGAGAAGAGTTGATTAGCTGGTAGAATAACGAGGATAATAATCAACTATGGAAGTAAGTAATTGACACAACTTTAATGTTTAATAATGAATAGCATGCCAGGGGCAAAATTAAGGGAAATCTGCTTTCTGAGACCCAGTTCAGACCTAAAACTTCTTAGGCCAACTATAGCAATTACTGGAGATTCCTGAACTGCTTCTGCAGTGCTGTAGCACAAGTTACAGGTGTGGTTAAATGGCACAAGTGGCTGTATTAAATCTGCTGCTTCCTATGTGCTGGAATTTAATTTCCAGCTTTTTCCCTGCTGAAGACTTGGAGGTTGGTTTTAAAACTGTAGGAATGTAAGGAGCACTTACTCTTCCACAGCTCTTCTTTGTTTCTCCAAGCAGCGTTCTATTAACAACCAGTTCATTAAATCAATAAGAGTCAGGAATAAGTGTATGATTTGCTTGTCTCAGAAGCGATAATTTCTCTCTCTAAATATTTGTATTTAAAATTTGGGCTCCCTCCAAATGCCCTAACTTCACAATAGAGAAATTGAATTTATTTTTTTTTTTAATCCTCGTATTTCATTTCTTACAAGGACCTTCCAATAATTTAAACTATTTACAGTGCCTCAAAGATCATTATTTCCCCGTGACTCCTCAGAGAAATATTGGAGCCACTCTATTTATTGCTGACATTAGATTTACCTTTGAAGACTGGTTTACAAAATGGAGACATTAGGATGGGAAAGTCATTATTTTTTGTACATTGCTCGGAATGGTAAGTTTCTGTGTGTGCTGTATTAGAGTAAACACTGCTGTAGCTGCTCAGTTTGTTATGGAAACTTGAAAAGCAGATGCATTAAGGTATTTTGTTTTTTAAAAACACACGGTTCTTTAGAAGGAAAAATATAAATACTGTTTGGGGGCTTGTCACGAATGTATATTTAAAAATAACACCCCCCCCCCAAGCAATGAATAAAAATGCTTTTTGGCGTTGTAAATGGAGGCAGAGAATTGCTCAACCAATAGAAAAGCAGGTGGGGTAACACATCCTGATTCTTCTAATTGAGGCTGTAAAGAAAGATGAGAGATATGTGCACTGTTTGTGTCACAGTAGTTGTGATCTGTGAAAATAACTTCAGAGCAGCCTTTCCTAATATTAAAATGTCTCTGTTGCTGTTCAACTAAAAATCAATACAGCTCACAATTTTAATAAGGAACATGAATCTGAAAATGTGTTTAGTATCAGGTTATATAAACACACCCTAATGAGATACTATAAAATCCATCACATTAAAGGCTGGTTCCTACAAGGTATATTAGCTTAAAATGTTCAATATATTAGGTCAGTGTACAACACTACACATAACAAAGCAGGTCTGTCAAGGCAAGATGCATGTTTTGCCCCTTAAAACTGTTATGTTTTGCACATTTTATAAGGTTCTTTGAATACATGAATAAGATAAGTTATTCCCATCTCTTTCTTAAGCAATCTCAGAAATGGCTGTGACCTGAAATTGGAAATCTTGTAAACACCCATCCGAAGAAAATGTGTGCAGTTCTGTCTTAAAGAGATGGTACATGTTTAATTATCCCAACTTCTTGGAGGAGAATACTATTAACATACACATTAGCATCGTCCCATTGGTTCCTCCTGCTGCTCCACCTTAGGGGCAGCAATAGGAGCTAATCTTATTGCTCCCATGCGCATAATAATGAAATTTTGTCTTGTCTCTAAGGCGGTGTTCTTTGGTCTAAAGTACAGCAGGAAACACTTCTTTTCTTTTTTTTTTTTTTTCTTCTTTATTTTTTTTTAAAGAAAATTTCCTGACCAACTCGTTTAAAAAAGATTTTAAAAATTAAAATTCTTCCCGTGTGAATGCTCGAGCCTGCAGAACGCATTGCTTTGACTTGCGAATCAAAATTAAGCAATTGTGCAAATAAATTGCTCTGTATTCACGTATGGAATACAGTGTACTGGGGCTATGGGTGTATTCAGCTCTTTGAAAAACTGGAAGCCGTGGATTTTATGTTATTTTATCCTGCAGTGTCCATATAGGCTATTCTCAAAGAATAACATAAGAACAAACAAAAAGAGATGGGTTTAATATAAAATACCTTTGCGTTTTCCTAGCAGTGTTCTACAGACTATAATGGGGAAAGGAATAAAAAAGCACAGGCAAAAAAATACATGTGAATTCAAGGCTACTGAATTAAGGGAGGTTGTACCAACATTTCCCCCACTGTACATTATTTGTATTCAAGGTTTTTGAAATGACATTGTAATCTGATGATGCACCAGCCTATTATATTGTCTAGCAGGACAAATATCCTTGCGTTTTCTCTGTAGAACTAACACAATTTTTCCATGTCAGAGGTGCATAATATCCTGGCGGTCATAAGGAATGATGCTATTAATCCTCTTGGGCAATCTCCAGGTCTGATTATTAGGGAAATAAATTTGCATGCTGCATATGAGCTAGGTGAATCACCGAGAGCACAAATTATATTTCCTGACAGCAAGTTAGAGAATGGAGCCACATCGCTTTTTTATCTTTTTTTTTTTTTTCCTCTGAAAGCTATAGAATTTCAATTCATTACATGAGATTGGTTAGAATTCAAGTCTCTTTTTAAGTTGATATTAAGTTGAGTCTGTTATCTCTGTGAAGGCTAGTAGGTTCCCCTGAGTATCCACCTAATCACTACTTAAAAAAATCGAAACGTATAGTTAGTGTCATGATTTAGGTACCAGAGCCACTTTATTTATCAGTGCAGAGTGAGATAATTTCAATTTGAGGCTCTGTAGCCCTCATGAATTTAACCATTTTGAAAGCTTTTTTCCTCTCTCTCTCTCTTTTTTTCTCTCTGCTCCTTTCCCCCCCCTCTCCTTACTGTGCATATTGTAATAATGGTTATTCTGGGCACCTGTTTCGCTGTGCTCTGTGCATTTCTCAGACTGCTTTATCTATCACATCATATATATTTCCTGGTATGTTTTGAAGATTTTTTTTGTGAAATGTTATTTGGATTTCAGTTAAGAAAATTTGGCTGTGTTCTCTGTGCCAGGAGTACTGCCAGGCATTTCTGCTTTTCAGATCAATGATAAATGTATTTTTATTATTTTTATCGTTTGGCATCTGAGCAACCTTTTTGCATTATCAAATCTGAACAGGGAGAATGATAGCAAATGAGAGGAGAATAAATGGCTTTATGTCCTGATGTATTAATTAAGCAGACATTTATTATAATCACAGTTTTATAGATGTTGTAAAAAGGTATTTTTTCATCCATGATATACATCCGTGTGAGGTAACTTTACTGAACCTTTTTGGAAATGTCCAGGTTTCTTAGATTGGAAAATTGGGATCACTGGTGCTGTGCTGTACGTGCAGACAACAAGCACAAACAAGCCCTGTGGTGGTGAGTGTAGATGGATCCAGCTTGGAATTGACTGAGGAATGTCTCAGTTCAGGGTGGGGGGCTATAAATCCATAGAGATCAGGTGCAGCCTGGAATTTGGGGGACTCTGAAATGCTTCCTGCTCCTCCCTGGAGCTGAGCCAAGCTCAGAGACACAGAGAGCTCCTGCACTGGTCAGAGCTGGGGCTGTGATTGAAACAACACGAGCCAGGTAATGTGTCTGATAATGCCAAATCTGAAGTGTTCTTAATCATTTACTTATTCATGAAGTGCAAGCAGCAGCACTGGAAGGAAAGGGATATATCTCTGACTCAGATTTCATGTGTTGCCAAATATACAGCAAAGGAAGCACTTTTAATCATCTTACATGAAACCTATTTAGGATTTGTCTATTCTCTCATCCGTTGGGTTTCTTTATGCTTCCTGAGCAGAGCCAGTGCCATTTCTTTCCAGAACAAAGGTCCTTTTGTTTGTTTTCTTTTTGTTTGTTTTATTAATTTTCTGCTCAGCGTTTGGGTTGTGCTGCTTCACAGACAGGAAGTATTTCCCACATTTAGGAAAAGGAAATAGCCTTTGGAGAAAATTCAAAGAAAGTCCATTGGGGAGTGACTTGCCTGTTCAGAGTGTTATTTCCTATTCCTGAATAGAAACATCAGACTTATTTTTGGCATCAAATAGCAGTGCTGCTATAAACACCAGCCTCTTTAATTCCCATTTTGCGGTGGACACTTATACTGGTAACAGAGAGTGTTTGTTGCACTCCTGAAATAGGGATGGATGATAAAAGAAGGAAAATTTTAACAAAACTGCAGAATTGCCTCTCTCCTGTTGTCTGTGACCTAGACAAGGTCTCTGTGATACTGCTGAGCCCCAGCAAGGAAAATGAGGGGCCTATTTAAACATGAGTTGTCTGTGATTTTGGAAGTTGTCAGCCTGGAATCCACCAGCTCCATGACAGTTCCTGTCACAGGGCTGCCTTTCCTCTGTCTGCAGAGGAGGAGGAGGCTGCTAGGAGAATGATGGGTGTTTTAATGGGCACTCCTGGAGTGGGGCTGGAGCACAAGGCCATCGATGTCTTTATAAATTGTAATAAGTAGATAAGATCAGCTGGTGATAATGCAGAGAGGAGGGAATATAACGATGCCCAGTCGTGCTGCTTCTCTCCAGCAGTAAATCCCAAATAGTGTGTGGATAACACCTGGCAGAAAGGGCAGGGTGGGGAGGGAGGGTCACAAACACACAGTGAAAGTACTCTCCTGAAAAGAGAACAAATGAGTTTTGAACTTGAATAGACAGAAAGGGAAAAGAAATCAAATTGAAAAGATTCAAACTAGAAGTTTCTCTGGGAAAAAAAAAACAAACTGTCTCCCCCGTTGTTCCTTTGGATTTCTCCTTGTCTATTAATGTCCATGGTGTGTCCGTATCTCAAACCTTGTATCTGGCAGATCTCTGCCAGCACATGAGGGAAACCTGCTTAAATCAGTTGTGCCTGTGTGTTGTGTGTTGTCACACAGCTGTGTGTGCCAGTGCATTGGGATTTAGCAGGGCAGATTCCTCTGCTGCAGTTTCTAAAACATCACAAAATCAGAGTAGTTTGCCAGCTGGAGCTTTCACTTTCATTGTGGACAATGAAGGTTCATAAGTTTTATGTAAATATGCATAAAGCAAAGCATGTACAGCTCTTAGGAACATGAGCAACCTGGAAATCAGCTGCTTTGGTTGAGCAAAGCATCCACACTGCCTGAACTCTTGTGTCACCCCTTAAACTTAGAATTGTCAGTCTGCAGGTGCCACTATTCTGGGTTTAGCAGGATGAAAAATCAGAGGACACTCTCAAACCCAGAAACAGAGATGTAGCTCCTCTTGTGGTTTCTTGTGGTGAGTTTGAAGAGACGGGGATTTGTGAGGCCTTGAAGGAAGCGGTTCTGGCTGCCGCTTCTGGGATGTGAACAGAAGTGGCTGGCACACACAGCACTGCATCTGCCTTGCTTCTGGAGGCATCCTAAAAAGAATAAAGGGAGGGAGAAAGTCCTGAACCAACCCCAAGGAAGCCACAAAAGCCCCCAGCCCAGAATGCACCCCCTGGGCTGGATGTGTCAGGGAGAGGCTTCCTGTGTCTGTGCCACTACCTGCAGCCATGTGTGGCTGAAGGCTCTGCTGGGCGTCCTGGGCGACCACTGTGTGCCATCAGCTTCTGTTCAGTGACCTGTCAGAGCAGAGAAGGAATTTCACATGGCCTGAAAAACTGACAGAACAGTTCACCTTTCAGGAAAATGTAATATTTTCTGATAAGGACCTTATGTTAGTTTTCTTAGCAAATAGCCTGAAAGCATTTCTGTCTGTGGCATTTCTAGATGTGATAAGTTGAAGGAAACATCCTTGACCATGACTTAACAAAACAGGCCATTTGTTTCATGGGGTAGCTGTTTCCAGAAATGTAAATAAATGGCAACTTAAGGATGATATAAAATAAACGATCACAGAGACAGCCCAGAGCTGCATTGTTTCAGAAAACACAAGGCACTATTTATGGAGCTGTAAACAGAGGAGTGTGTTTATTATTGCACTTGGAATTAAATCAGAAAGCTGAAGTTTTGGGAAAGATCAGCCCACATTGAAGAAGCTCTTTGGTGGGGTTACTGCTCATGCTGCCTGTTTGTTTTGAACAGAGCCAGCCTGCTCTGTGAGGGCTGTGGGCCTGTCTGGCAGGGCCTCATTCTGCCATTTATTTTGCCACCTCCTTGACATGAGTGAAGCTGAAGGGGGGAGATGGTGAGCACAGCTGGGGGCAGAACACATCCAGATTTCATTTTGTGTCCATGTCTCAAATATTTTTAGAGTGCAAATTGAGAGCCAAGGGTGTCTCTGTAGAAGCAGGTCCTGGTCAGAGCCCCTCAGCCCAACCTTTGTGACCTTATCTGTGACTCACAGTCAGAGTATCTTGAGCCAAACCTGGTGGGATAAACAGAACCCACGCCTGGTTTTGTGGCTGTGGTTATTCTGGTGTGGATTTAGATGTTTTTGTTCTAGGCAGTACCTAGCTCTTTAAGAAAGACCCCCCCAATTAAATAGCATTATTGGTAATTCTGTGCCCCATGGTTTGAAACTACCACACTCTTATTAACGATCTTGGTAATTATTGGAACTAGATTTTTGCAAGTCTCACCTGTACCATATGTGCCCCTCTCAAGTAAACTGCCTTACCCACCCCTTAAATTGAAAATGCCTTTCCCCCCACTGTTTTACTGGTATTCCTAAACTATTACACCGCATTTAAAAATGAATTGTGTGCAGTGACATTAGAGAAGGAGGTTAGGCTTTCTGAGCTGCTACCAGTGACATATGACTGTAGTGACAGACAGTCAGCAGTATTCAAACTGAATTAATCTGAAAAAGCAGCAGACTTCAATGTGGAGTTTAGGAGGAGGCTGAGCAGCTACATATTTACAAAAGGGATGTCACTGAACCGTCTTTCTACCCAGGGATAGCCTATGGCTACTTAATACTTTTAAACCAGTAGTGGAAGGATTAAATACACCTGAAGTCAGGTCTTTGAGGCCATTTCCCTCTTGTGCTTTCTTTTCCTTACTTGAGTTGCACCTCAGCAGCTATTTTTTTGAAGCGCTGTGAGAAAGGGTGGGTATTCTGATACCTTTTATTAGAATTGCACAGAAGCAGGAGAATCCTCACAGAGATGCAGGCTCCTTTTTCTGTTGCCTTTGAAAAGTTAAGACATGTGAGGTTACACAAGACACAGACACTGCAGTGGAGGAGGAGGGATATGGTAATAAAGGTGATAGTGATACCTTAATTTAACAAATATGCAGTGCTAATTATGTAAACATGTGAGAACTCTAAAATCTTCTCATCATGTGTGTCACAGAATTGAAATATTTTACAGCCTAATTCGAGATTATACAGTAATAATGTTATTTTATATTGGCTAGTTGACAAGCATAGGCCAGGGCTGTCTATCAAACAAAACTGTTGTGCCAGATTGTATCTTGGCGATAAGCACAAAAGAAGAGCAAGTCAAATTCTGTTTACATATTAATCATTGAATCAGATTTAAGTCTGTACCACAGACACTGCCTTAACTGAGAGCTAAAAGGGGAAAAAAAACCTGTTTGTACTTGGGTGGACCATATTTTAAACAAAGTAATTTCTACAAAAAGCTGCTACAAAGCTCCAAATCTCATTTTGCAAATGTACCTAAGAGATCAGGTTCCATTCAGGGGGATTTACGTGGTAATAGCTTTTCTCCTTTATAATTTTTAAACTTTTTTTCCCCCCCTTTTTGCTCATGGATGTTGGGATAGATGCATTGAAATCTGTCGGGATTCTGACACCGTAGCTGATTCTAGAGCGTTATTTGTACTTTTGTATTAGCAGGATGCTCTCATGTACAAATCAAAATGAGCATAGTAAACAAATTGGGAAACCTGGGCAGGTTTGGTGGCAAAAAGTATAAAACACCGTTTTCCCCACTCTCCAGTGTGCACTACATCTGGTACAATTTTGCTCTAGGTCTCTCAGTGTTGGATCCAAACTTGTCCTCCCCTTGCCACCATGGCATACAGCACTGTTCCCAAAATCCAAGTCTGAAATCCTGGCCCCGGTGGGGACAGTGGAGGTGTCACCTTCAGGTCAGCACAAAGGGATGTTGCTTTAGATGTGTCTGGTGAGACTGGACTGTCAGTCTATCCAGCCCCAATGCAGTTTTTGGGAATACTCAGTACCAAATTGCTCAAGGGAAGACACGGACGTTTTTTATTGCCCAAAGAGGATGTTTCTCTCCAACCTCCATCAGCCCATGGTTCATTTCTGTCACAAAGCATTAGGGGTTTCAGCCTTTCTAAGATATTTATCTTAATCCTAGCTGGGATGTCCTCATTATTCACATAAGCGTCTAAATTAAACTATTTTATATCACATTAAGTCCTTGGCCAGAAGGATATCTTGTGGCAATCAGTTCCACAGGTTAATTATGAACTGTGTAAAATAATATTTCCCATATTGGTTTTTACAGATGTTGTTTTTCAGCGTTGTTGCAGTAGGAGGAGAGGACTCTAGGACCAGACAATTGATATTCTCAGTAACTTTCATTAACTCTCTCATGTCCCCTTTTTATTTGTCTTCAATAAACTAAGCAGCCCCAATCTTCACAAGCCTTTCTTCTGCCACTAATCATTTTTGTTGCCCCTTCCTATTTCAGCTTTATGGTTTTTCTGGGTGAGTTGATTGCAGCTTGGCACAGCATTTCAGATACGCTGTCCAGTTACTCAGTGATGTGGTAATTTAGTATTAATTCCTATCCTGTTCTTTTTGCAGCCCAACAACGTATCTACTTTTTTTTGACTGCTGCTCCCAATTCTTCAGCTTTCTCATTGAGCTGTCCAGAGTGGCACATGCTTTCTCCTCCCTCTCTTTTTCTGAAGTGGTTGATTAATTTACAACCTAGCCTTGTCCATGAGTTTTGAAAATTTTTCATTCAAATATGCATTACCTTGCATTTATGAACAGTGGATTTCATCTGTCTTCATGCTGCGCATCTGTCTAGCTTTTCTAATCTTTTGTAATCATGAGTAACCTAAATATTTCTGTGGCCTGTGCAAATTTTGTCACCTTCCCCTCTCTTTTCCAGAGTGCTAATGAATATATTAAGCATCCCCAATCCTAATACTGACTGCTGAAGCACTTCATGGTGAGCCTTTTAGCAGGCTAGCAATCAACAATTTATTTCTACTCTTTTGTTTCCGTCTCTGCTTGTCTTTGTTTAACATACAGATTTATTTTCAAAGCCTTGCTATTTCCAAGTGTTCTGCTGAGAGCCCTCCCACAGGGTGTGGGAACAAATGCCTAACTCTGGCCTCGGATGTCCAGTGATACTCAGCACTGGAGCTCTAACACAGCGCTCACAGGTCTGTTAAGGCTGCAAACGGGTCAGCTGTGGTGCAGAGGAGTGGCCTGGATTAGGAAATAGAGGTGCAGGTATTGGCAGGTTTGGCAGCTTTATTCGTATTCCCCCTCCAAACTAAAAAGAGAGGAAAGAGAAATGGATTTATGCAGGTCACTGAAAACAATTTTTTCTTTTTCCCCCCTCACCTTTCCCAGTTTAAAGCTTTCACAACAGCTCCTGGCCAGCCAGGGTAAGTGGATGAGCACGAGGCTCCTTGCAGTAAGACCGATAGTTCCAGGAGAAAAAGGAAAAGTCAGTCCTGCTCCCAGAACTGTTACTTGAGTTCCCTTTCAGCCACTTGGTCATCACCTTTCACAAAAGGCGGGTAACAAGCCCATGGTGCTGCCTGCAGCTCATTGCAAAGTGTTTGGTGCTGCGAGGTGCATCATATGGTGATTACCATATCATCATCATCATCACCACCTCGGGCTCAGATCTGAATGTTGCTGGAACGTGGAAAAAAATGGTCAGGCCTTGATTTGTTCTTCTCACAGGGTGTTAATTGCCTGGGTTTGGTTTTGCCATTACACAGCACTTACCATAATTTTAATGGGCTGTAGTTTGTTCCAGTTATTGAAATGAATTATCTTACAGCTCCTCTGCCAAACAGAGACACGGATGGGGAATTGGGGCAGGGAGAGGCTATGGCTGCTCTCTGAAAAGGCTCGTGGCAGGCAGAGCAGCGGCTGGAATCCCTCTCTCCCAAGTCCTGGGGAGGACCTGCTCTTTAGTTTTGGTGTTCTCAGCAGGAATCCCAGTATTTTCACTGCTATTATCATGCCAGGCGAGCGTGTGTCAGTTTTCATTGGTGCCGTTGTTCCCGAGTCCCCGGCCATCAGCCCCTCTCTCTGCTCCCTTCCCCGCCTGGGCTCTGATTTCTACCCTCGCTCCATTGTGTGCTTGAGTGGTGGCTCATACCTTAAAGCTGTTATTTTCCACTTTTAATAATATTTTGCAACTCATTTCCCGTTTCTTAGCTGACAGCCATTCCAAAAGTAATCTTTGGCAGGTACTAATTTGGGTGATGACCACTTGATCTACATTTTTGGTGGGTAATTACTGAGTCAGAAGTGAGCAAATTTGATATTCCCTGACAGTCAGTGAGGCAGGCATTTTTACTACCCCCTCATTAGAGATTCACTGGTAGTGAAATGCCCTGAATTTTGTTAGTTCTCCCAGACACAGGAAAAATCTGTCTGTTAAATACCAGAAGTTACTACTTATGCTTATTTTGTCACACTTGCGTGGTCCAAAATACATTGGCACTTTGAACAACAACTTCTTTTAAGGCAAAGTGCTTTGGTACAGTGAAACTACCACGGGATCAAAATTCCTTTGGCTTCTGAAGCTGGGCACAGTCCTGTGTCCTATGATAAATCTCTTCCACAGAGATTTGCGTTGTTTCACAGCGATAAGTGAATCTCAGGAAAATTTGGAGGTCTGATTTGGAAAGTTCACAAACTGATGCTGAGTCTCTCCAAACTGCAGGAGCCAGATTCCCTGGTTTGCTCTGGCAGCTTTGCCTCGCTCTGGTGATACAAAGCAGCTGCAAATCCCCTTGTGCAGCTCGGCTCAGCGAGGTTTGTGGTGCCTCACGTTGCCAGAGCACACCAGTGAGCCTTGCCCTCCGAATTGCCTGTGTACATGGAATTGGGCTGGATGTCTCCTGAGAAAAGGGGGCCAGTCTGAGATTATCAGCACAGCTTGCTTCCTTGCATTACTTTGGCACCAGGCTCTGCTTCCCGTAAGACCTTGTGCAAAAGCGAGCAAAAAGAAAACATAATGTGGGAAGAAATAGCCAGACTTCTTTTCAAATGTCAGAGAGATTCAGATTTATTTTGAGTTCTAGAAGAAATGTGGGAAAGGGATATTTGCCAGATTCTTGGCCTCCCCATCTGGCTTCCATGAACTACCTTTTTATTCCTTCTTTCCCCATAAGTTTTCCCAAATCACAGAGCTCGAGTCCCCACAGCAACTCCCCCGAGAACCAGCTTAAGTAGACTGAGAATCTAAATAAAACCTGATCGTTGTTTTTGAACCAAGAAGCAGCTGGTACAGTGCCTAGTTTTTCCATTTGCCTTCCAAAATATCTAAAGATATTCAAGTTATTTTGAACGTGACAAGGTACCTGAACCAATACTTTTCCTGGAACACTCCATAAAGCCTTCTCTGCCTCCATCCTTCACATCTCATTCCACAATGAGCCCTTCTGTGTTTGTAGATCATGGCTCTCTTGGACTTTTTCCCGACTCCTTGTTCACACTCAGCTCTCCATCCCTTTGGTTATCCCTTGGCATGTGGAGTCAGCCTCCCTCAGCTGTGCCTGTAGGATCATTGCTCTGGTGACAACTCTGAGGGTGGTTTTGTTGGGGTTTTGCACGTGGGTCTCCAGGTTTCTTCTGAGCAATATTGATTAAATACATTTAGCCTCTTAATGTGGTTTAAATACATAGGGTGTGTTGTGCAGTCCCTCCACAGAGAGGAAAGAAAACCAGTCCCCAAGAATTCCATCAGAATTCATTAGGGTTTTGATGAATTGCAACTGCTGAGAAATTGTCTCCCAGGACTTGGAAATTAGTCGGTACCGAACAGTACAGTTGTCAAATCACCTAAAGAGAATAAACCTGAAAAATACTGTCTGAGAGAATTGTCTGTGCCACAAGTCTGGAGAAATGATTTAAAAAGGAAAGAGAAAGGAAAAGAAAATCCCTTCAAGGAGGGATTGGGCATCCCAGAGATGTGGCTTTACTTTCTAGTTCTTCTGAAGTGCTTTCCGAGGGAGGCGTGTGCATACAAAATTAGTGGGGAGATTATCGATTTTAGTCTCTGAATTTGATTTCAAGGTTTGGATTGATTCAGTCTAAATACATTGAATTTGAAAGACATTCAGCCATTTATTTCTAAGTGGCATTTAAAATAAATATTGCTCTATATTAATCTAGTGAATAGTATTTTAAGAGTCACAGTTGATGCTTATTACACTTATTGAACAGGCTCCAGTATCTCCTATAGAATAAATGGCGGAAATAGGAAAAAATTCTTTTGATTCTTCCAAACTGTATCAATCACTTCCTGCACTGAACATCAGGTCAATATTGGAGGAAAACCATGCACAAATCTATACCATTGGCAATGTGATTATCTTTTCAATTGTGAAAGCTATATGTTTATCCTTTGTTTTCTGATGGAAACAAGTATCTAAATATTGTCCTGTGTGGAGCAGGGCAGAGACAGTGTTTGGAAAGCCCATTTCTGGAGATTGCTGGAGCAAGTGGTGCTTGAAGGCACTTGAGCTGGTGGAATTGGGCATGGATGACAGCCATTAAAGACTTGAGCAGCAGCCTGGTCTGGTTTTTGGCATTAGTCTGTTATTCTGAAGCTTTGAGGGTGTTTGGATGTGAGATTTTGCTTTGATTTTTTTTTTTCCCCCAAGGCAGGAGCCATTGCCTGTGTGCATTTGGGATTTTGCTAAAATTGGATTTTGAACCCTAAATTCAAGCTTTGATTTAAAATGCTGATGTTGCCAATCACAGAAATAATTGCTAAAGTAAAACTGATCCAGAATTAATTTTGGATCCTGACCACTGTAGAATTCCACAGGTTCTTATATCTGCTTCAGATCCAATGGGAAACTGTTCTTGATGCTATAAGTTTGTTTATATGGTCTTTCATAGAAAAAAAAAAAAAAAGAGAGGGATGAGAAATAAAAGCATGTATAAGGAAAAACAAAAGGAAAAGAAAGTGTGGAATAACAACATCTGGGTGTTCTTTGTGGACTGGAAGATTTGCTTCCCCATTGATGTTTGGGAGAGAGGAGTTATTCTGGGGGTAGTGAGACTTTCCCATCCAGAAAGCCTCTGCTAAATTCATCCTTTTTGTAGTTTGGGACGATTTTTTCCTCGTTGTATCTTCATATGCTTCATCCCGTCCTGTTTTAGGGAGAGGACCACTCAAGTAATGTGGTGTTTCTGACCCTGCCACAGAAAGAAAGTCCTAAAGAACTCACTTCTGAAAGGAACTCAGCCTTTTTTAGGGTTCATCCAACTTGCATCATCATTTCCATCTGATTAATTCTAGTAATGGAAGAACCTAATCTCTTCTTATTGTGTCTATACAATGAAAAGGGAGCAGGAATATTAAAAAGCAAGGAAAATATCACGTATAACTCTTCTGCCTTTATTTGCTGTGATTCTAATTCAATTTGTTTACTCAACAAAAGAGATGAAAGGGTTTCTCAAACAATACTTTCATATAACCCAGTCTCCTAAGTTGTACTGTGAAATTTTCCTTTTTTTTTTGTATTTAGCTTCCCTCCAATTTATCTTCACTAGAATAACTCTAAACCTGCTTCTACCATTCCACCCTAAAAGCTATAATTTCATGATATTATTCTTTTCCTCTTCCCCTCTTTGTTCCCTTGTACAGTTATCCAGTGCTCAGGAAAGCATTTAAGCACTCACTAGAATCCACGAAGTCAATGAGACTCAAACATGTGCTTAAGTGCCTGCTGAACTGGGGCCCTGATTTACATCATAAATCCATCACCCTCGCTGGGGCTCATCACTGGCAGCTCTCACAAACTTTATCACTCACCCTCTGCTGCCGGCAGAACCTGGAGAGGTTCTTCCCTCCTGCTGCCCCACCCTCGGGGGGGCACAAACCAGGCCCTACAGCTTTCCCCTACATTTAAACAAGTTACAGGAAGATTATTGAAAGCTCTCAGCCAGGTTACGTAACCCATAAAAGTACGAATTATTTACAAATATTTAACAAGGAAAAAAACTAATTATGTGGCTCCTGTCACGATGAGGGCAGGCTCAGAAATGGTATAATCAATATGGGAATGTTAGATGTAATGCAGCCTGTCAGCTTTTTAACCAACCAAAAAACTCCAGCAAGTCTATAAACAGGATTGACCCTCTCTCTGCTCGGTCCTGGCTGTGCCAGCAATATTTTCCTCTCATATTAGCAGTTGTCTGTCATGGGGACTTTTGAACACTCTTATTGAAGAAACATCTATCCTGAAACTGAGTGAACTTATCTCCAAGTATGGGAGCTAGGAAAGAGCTATCAAAATCAGAATTTTAGCCAATTCCCAGAAAGCCAGATTCCATTTTAGACCCCAAGTGAGTCTTAAGAAGTTCATGGGAACCTGTTCCATGGCTATGAAAAATCACTCGCGGTTAAGGTGGAGAATGTGTTTGATGTTTTGTTAGACAAGGCTTGTGTTTCACCTTTGCACTGTTACTACCTGCTAGCTATGATTGTTTTGGCCATATATTTATATCACTACATGTTTACATATAGTACACATTCTACTTTGGCCTAATCATCTTTAAAGGGGAGTAGATTTCCTCCGAAAGGGTCTGCCAGCAGCAGCTTGGTGATATTGGGTGTCATGGCTCCTGGGTGCACAGAAGATGGAAGTTGGAACCCTTTCTGCCTGACAGAAACTACTGAAATCTGACTACACCACATAGTGCAGGAAATTGTTTTCTTATGAGGTGCATATGTTTTAAAAGAAGCAACATTGCCATGTATTTTACATGGGTTATTAAATAACTGTATAAATTTAATGATTCAGATGTTTTGCATTATAACCTGGCATCTCAGGAGGCATGAAAATAGCACAGTAGGAAAATGTCATTGCATACTTCATAGGCAGAGTTGTTAACAAATGGAAATCCTTTTATAACTATAGAAGAGATCCATCTTTAGTCCCCTGCCTGTCTCAACCTTCCACTGGCCTTGTGATGTGAATAAACTGTGACTAACGTGCAATAGTAAGGAGGCTGCTGGAGCTGCCAGAAATCTTTACTTACTTAGAGAGAGAAAAAGAAAATATCTCTAGTTTGCAATTATTATCAGTGCATGGAAATGGCAGGAGCCCTGCTTTGGCATTCCCTTCAGGGAGCAGAGGGAGCAGATCACCATCATCTGATCTCTTGAAAAATGGATACTTTCTAACCTGGGAAGTTTAAGCACAGCGCATCAATATTTCTGTACCTAAAGTGCTGGGTGGGTATTGCTCCCCTTGATTTGTTGTTTGGTAGACTAGTTTTGGTTGGTTACAGCATTATACATTGTGGGAACTTTATTTATTGCCACTGTCTCAACAAAGCAAAGCTGCTATTATGTTATAACAAACTAAAGCTACATTTCTAAAACATCCCATCTACCCAAACTACAGCGCTGTAACACCTAATTTACAGTTTATTCCAATTGCATGGACACTGGAAATGTAAAATAATAATAAAAAAAAGGTTTCATTGGCTTATCCCAGCAGAATTCCTTTCTGGTGTGGCTGTTCATCATGCAGGAAGGAGAGAAAAATAGAATGTCTGGGTTGGTTTTGTAGGGTAGGTGCACAAGGGCATAAATATTGGTGCACTCAGATGCCCTGCGAGCCCCTGGCTGGACTTTGGCTCACCAGGGAAGAACTGCAGATAAACACAGCTCTGTGTGCCACAACGTGCAGGGACAGGGCCTGTGGAAGGAAGGCCTCTAGGAAAAGACCTGTAGAGGGATGAAATGAGTGCTGAGGTACTCTCCACTCCTGATTCCCAAGTGCTGAAGCACAGCATCCCAAAGGGAAACTGGTGGCAGCTGGGGCATTGAGGAGTTGTTTCACTGGGGTGTTACTGGTGAATCTTCGTCCTGGCTGCAGCTGCTGCTGTCTCATTTTACCATGGTGTTTTTCCATGCTCCTGCACCTCAGATTGATCTTGTAGCATTCACAGGCATTTGAAAGGGCACTCCTGGACAATATGTTCTGGTGTGCTAAAATGTTGGTCTGTGTCTGGAAGAGTCAGCAAGAGGAGCTTGACAAATAATTTGCAGTTAATAGCTTACTTGTTTTTTTTTTTTCCCCTTTTACTTTTTGGCAGATAGTTCTGCAGACTCATAAATATGCTGTAAATAACTCCTAGGAGCAGGAAGCACTACAGCAGTTCTTGAAAAAGTCAGAGTAGCAAAAGAATGTGACAAATTCAGTAGCTGAGCCATCAGGATACAGAGAGCAGGTATCAAGCTGTGCCATATGTACAGTCACGGTTGGCTTGGAAAGTCTCTTCTCGTAAAACCAAATTGTTCCACTAGGAAGTGAAGCCAGGAGCCTTTTGCCTACAAAATTAAATTGTTCTCTTTTTTTTCCAAACCAATTGCTTTTTTTTTTTGTTTTGTTTAATGAAACACCAGGCAGAATCTCATTTTTCTCCTCCAGCTCTACCTGTCTTTTTCCTTTTATTTCACCCCTCCCCTGCCCTCCTTCTACCTCAGGGCGAATGGAAAATCTCATCTTCTTTTTAGGCTATTTATCTTCTCCTTCCCCAAAACAGTCTTCTCCAACCCTTGCTGTCTTCTGCCAATATGAAGTTGGACAAGTAAAGAGAAATGGCCGGGGGACCTGGAGGGAGGCTGAGGACTGGAACAGTAACCAGGTTGTTCCCTGGCTGACAGAGTCGAGTCCAGCTGAACCTCACTCTGGGAGAGATGCTCGGGCAGGGAAAGATGAGATCCTTCATTCTCCCAAGATTATGCATTTAGATTGATGACTAAACTAAGTAGATGGGCCTGCTTATTGTAAAGCAGCAGAAATTGAGGAGTCACCCATACAGAAAACTCCCTCCTTATAAATCTGAACCTCTCAGAGCCTGCAGGTGGCTCATATTTGGACATTTTCCCCCTTCAACATCATCATTCTCCTGGGCACTGGGTCTTCCAGGTCTGTGAAAGGCAATGTTGATAGTGATGATTTAGTGGCTTTGCTTGGTCTTAATACACAGTTTGGATTGCTCAAAAATGGTGGGGATCCCATCATCTGCTGTTGTACAATTTCGTAAATCTTGTACAAAAGCAAAATCTCAGACCCAATCCTGTAAGTCTCCTGCTGTGCAGATGTCCCTCTGAAGGAACTGAACAATCCCACCAGCTTCAAGGATAACAAGATAAGATCTTTCTATTGTTTTCTGCACAATTGTGGAGTAAAGTTAGGTTGAACCGTGTCATATCTCACAATGTCCCTTATGATGGGATGTTTTCCCTGGCATGCACTTTGTTTGGAACAGTGTAAGTAAAGTGAATTTGGTTTAGGTGTGTTGCTATTGAACATGCATTCAGTGGCTTCAATCCTGAGAATTTTGACTGCCAAGCATATGAACTAGAGAGATTCGGCCTTAGAGTCAGACACAAGCTCAGTGCAGAATGAGGATCTGTAAAAACTCAACACAACTCTTATTTCCTACCCTTAACAGAGGGAAAAATCACCAGAGGCAGTGTGGGCCACTTGTCCTCTGGGGCATATTCCCTGTACACCCGATGGTACTGGAGTTCCAGGGGTTTGACCAGGTAATGAAATCCACTCCTTCTACTGGGAATTAGAGGGAGGGGATCTCTGGCTTTGATGTTTCTTTCTTCTGATTAGCTCATTTGATTAGAGCTGGTTCTTATAATGCCAGGGCTGCACCTTCAGTCCCAGTCTGGGCTTTTTGCTTGAGAGCTTGATGATCCTTCTGGGTCCCTCCCAGCTCAGGATATTCTGTGATTCTCTCAGGTGTCTGAGATCCTCCACACTCATTCTGGTACCACGCTGGGTTCACTGGAGAACATACTCAAGGGGGCAGCCCTTCTCCACACAAATGTGCCACGTGGGGACGGTCCCAGGGCAGCAGCAGATTTGGGAAGGGGGGGCTGGCAGACGTCAAAGTGGAAGGTTCTTTTCTCACTGGAAGTTGCTTAACATGGAGAAAGGAGGAGAATCGAGGCCACACACACAAAAGAATAGTCTAGGCAAGTGCAAACCAAGGTTTGTAGATAGTTTGGTGGAAGCTAAGGTTGCTCTGCTCTGACCAGGCAGAGCAGGTGCAGGTTGGAATGCCTTTTTCCTCTCTCCAACATATTTAATGGTGCTAGGAACTAAAAGTGAGTCATGTGCAGAGGCAGAACCTAGTGAGGAATGTTCTCCCTTTGAGTAGCCTGCTATGAAGGGGTTCTGACATCCTGAGCTGTGCATTAACCCCATTCCCTGCCCGTGGGTGCACTGTCCATGAGCAGCCTGTCTGGCTCTCAGGCTGGCCCTGTCCCTCACATGTGGTCACTCAAATCGATGATCAGCAGCCTCCAGGAATGCTGCAGTAAGTTCTCTGCCTACTCACTCTGTTCTGGAGCTGGCAGGAAAAAAAAGCAGAAATACTCATAATTGCCAAAAGCCATCAAGGAAAATAGCTAAGTGGAAGCATCACCATTTTTAACATATAAACTGATAGCCACCACCCTCCAAGTGTTGTGGTCTCTGGGTGATGGAAGGAAAGCACAGCAGTGCTGCAGTGGGGTCTGTGCTCTGCCCCCACAGGACTTGGCAGGCAGGAGAACAACGTGCTGCTGTCCATCTCTCCAGCCTGGCAGCTCCCTTTGTTCCTGCCACGGGAATGCTGCTCCTCTTCATGGAGTGTTGGCTCATCTGCGTTTTCACCACACAAATCAAAGTAAAGCCATTTCCCTCTGCCTTGCTCAGGAAACTCTTTAACATTTTGTATTTAATAATCAGCATAAACACACGAAGATAAAATGTATGAGATGCTCGTGGTACGTGGCTGCCACTTAACAAGTGTCATGCATTTGGGAGTATGTGTAAGGCAGAAAGGCAGCATATGTATCTTGAGATTCTGCCTTGGCTCTGCTGGTTTTGTGTCACCTCTTACATAAAGTATAACAAAGTGAACACAGCACAGATTATGTTTGTCTGGATCCCTGAACGAGCTGGAAAGAATTATTTATTTCTTTTTCTCTGCGTGTGTGGTCACAACAAAATAAGTAACACCACCTAGGGAATATGGAGTGTCTCAGAGAAAGAGACAGAGAAGTAATATATCTCTGAGAAAAAATATAAAATTAAAGAAAAAATAAAAAATACTGTAGGCAGGAAATAGACATCAATTTCTTGTGACTTCCACAATGGAAGCTAACGCCCAGGATGCCATCTTTTGTTAAGAGGCATCAAATTGTTATGTAATTTAACAGGCTGATTGGCAGGGCAAATTTGAGCTAAAGTAAGGTGTGTGTACGGTTTGTCAGATTCCAGGGATAACCATTTGAAGCTAATCCTTTCACTTCTCACACAGTCGTCTTTACAGAAGTCTTTCCCTTCATGTTTACATTATCTCAAATTGTTGGGCAGCTACATGTGTATTTTTTGCATGTATGTGATAAATTTAATTTATAATTAGTTTCCGGATTAAGACATCTAGGCAGGCAGAGGAATCTTCAGATGTTGTTAATTGTTTTCTGCAGGACGTGTTTCTTTTAAAGTTTTAATAATCAGCAATTGAAGCCAAAGAGCTTTTTTTGACAGGATTGTTTTTGCAAGCCTACAAGTCCAAGGAAATAGTTGAGCTTTTCAAATATTGTAGTGGTGAAAAGCACAGTCATCCCAGTACAGCACTTCCCAGGAGGCTGTGTTAAAAGATGTTTGGAATCTATAGAGTGATGTGTGTGCTTGTTGTTATTTCAGATGTATAGGACAGGTTTATTAGCAGAGCTCATCTCTGAGACACGCTTTTTCTGGGTGCTGAGATGGGAGCCAAGCACTTTCTAAAACCTTGAGAATACTGAGCACTTGAAAACGTGTCTGTGAGCTCATTTGGAAGTTGGGTCCATGATGAAAAAGTAATGCAAGCAGCATTAATGTGGCACTTAATTAAAAACTATTGAGTATAAAGTGTTATGAATTTTGATCCTTACTAGAAAATGTGCTCTTTATTATGGGACATCCACACATCAGCAGAGTGCTTGGAAAAAATTTGGCTACTTCCAAAGTAAATGACTGCTTAGCATAAATAAAATCAGTACCAGCTAACCCAGCAATGCTACACCACAGTATTTAATATTATTTCATTTGAAAATGCAAAGCAGTTGTTCCAGCATGGAATTTCTGTTCCCACGGATCCAATGAATGCTTTGGGGCTTTTTAACTCCTTAGATTAGAAGATCTGCTTCTAACCCACCTCTTCTCTGACGAGCTCTTGCGGGTTGTACCGAGGTTGAAGTAAATTGGAGACTGAGAACACAATGACTGATCAAATGTGATCTGTTTTCCACTGGTGACAGAACACTTGCAACTTCCTTGGAAGTAATGGTGAGGTTTTTCATGTATTTCTTCTGTGAAACAGCTACTGTTGCTAAAATGTTTTGCACAGGGAAGTAAAAAACAAATAATTTCTTAATCAGCGCCAGTGTCAGAGCTGTGTTTCACTCAGACACAACAGCCGTGTACCCGGAGTGACTCATGGAGCAGATATTCCTTGGGAGAGCTCCCTGCCCTCTGAGCTCAGGGTGGATGTGCCATCTGCATTGCAAGGGAACTCCCTGTCAGTGTTGCTGTGTGCTTCTTGCTCTGCAGTCAGTCTTTGAAGGGAAAACACGTGTTATTAAGTAATATCAAGATTATTAATATTGTCTGTTTGAGCCACATTAGCGTCTGCTCAGTTGTCTCTAAATGCTGTTACTTTTCAACAGCGTGCTGTAAGAAATTAAAGTGCAACTTAAATATATACTTCCAAGGATCCCAATTCAGGAGGGGATTTCAGTCCTATTTTCATCAAACTTCAGTGCCTACCTTGCTGAAACCTGTTATCATCCCCATTAGACAAATGCAGTTGGAATTGTTGCAGTTCTGTTCCACACATCAACACCTGCTCGTTTCCTTTCTTATTAAAAATGGATATGCACTGAAATCTGGTCGCATCTGAGAGGCTAAAAACAGGTATGAGAAGCAAATCCAGGGTTTTGTAGCAGAACTGGAGCACACCTTGCCAAGCATCACCTCCTCCAGCAGCCCTGTACGAGCTGGACCCTGGCATGTGTTTTCCACTGAAGACTCTTAGCACGTTGAGGCTGCTTTCTGTGACCTAATGGTGATTTTAAATGGATAGATTTAACTAGAGAGGTTTTCTTACACATGACCTTTAAAAGGGAAAAAGAACAATGTTAGCATTCTACCCAAACCCTGTAGTCTGTCACTTTGTGTACCATATCATTACTGGCAAAATTTAAAGGAAAACTGCCCCCATTTCACTCAGCCCAGCAATAGGAAAGTTCACAGGCTAAGAAGCACTTGTCACCGTTTTTTAAATTACAATTGGCATTCCTGAGGAAGCGGCCATTGTGCTGAAATGTGATCTCTCTATTCTCCCTGTCTCTGCTGGCCAGCTGCTGTGGGTGGGACTGTCTGCACACACCCAGTCAGGAGGTGCCACCTGAGTTACAAAAACGTGTCACCACCCAAAGAGGATGTTCCCGCTCCGTGCAGGGCGGCACACGACGTGGATGGAAGCCCACGTTTCCACTAGGAAGGAACAGAGCTGTTCCAGGGTGGATTTGGGCTGGCCCGGGAGCAGTTTGGTGTGCAGGGCATTTCTCCTGACTGGGCTTTCCTGTTTGTGAATGTCCCCTTCAGTTAAATCCAGTCACCCCCCAGGCTGTGGTTAAGAAAGCAGGTTTTCAGCTGGGAAGAGATGGCAAACCAACACAGTGGTATCGGTGTGACTGTGAATGTGGCCTGAGACAGCAGCTTGAGAGCAATCAGGTGCCCCAATTAATCTCAATGGCCTGCTGACATGGAGCCATAAAGCTTTAAAGACAAATCTTCTGCTTCCTATCTTCTGCTTTTTTACTTGTGATGTCATCATAGAACAGCCTTGGTCTGGGAGGGATCTTAAAGCTGTCTGGGCAGGGACACCTTCCACTATCCCCAGGTTGCTTCAAGCCCAGTCTAACCCGGTCTTGGGCACTTCCAGGGATGGGACAAATATGTGTGGGCAAATCTAAATAGCTCAGAGTGCTGTGCTGTTAATTCTCACAAATGCAAAATAAAAGTCTGACCCTTCAGAACTCATAGATTGTGAATAAGTCAAAGTTCTTAAGGCAGGAGCACATCCTGTGTTATTAAATGAGCAATGAGTGGTTAAAGGCAGGGAGATGAATGGCAGACAGGTAGAACAGCCATGATGTGCTGCTCATGCCCTTTGTCTGGACAAGGCCAGTGTGCTGCCACTGACCCTCAGGAGTTTGCTGTAGCTCATCTTTAGTCCTGGGTTCAGCAAAGGCTCACCTTGACCAGGGCCACACCTGCTGGACAGAAAGGTGACCTCTGGGACAGCTGACATGGAAAGAAGAATATTAGGTTGCAGACACCATTTGGAAAGCAGGAACAGCACCAACTGGGCATAAGTCCAAATAAGCCAGAGATGGAATTGGGCACTTCTGATGTAGAATGTGCTCATAAAAATGTAGGTTGGTGTCCACGGTTGTGTATTGGTTCAAACTTCTTTAAGGACTCTCAGATTTGCACTTCTGGCTGACCCATGATACAGCCAAGTGATGTATTATTATCGAGGTGGTATTAAATCCCTGATTATTGTGTTTGACATCAGTTGTGATTTTGGCATTGAGGAAGCTTAGCCTAGAGCACAGGGTGTATGAGTTCATCACTTGTTAAAATTCTTTTAAAGATCCATACAGATTATGTGCAATTAGCCAGGACTTCATCTGCCCTGAGCTGCACAAACTCTGTTAGAGACAGTGAATGTTGCTGAGATTCTTGTTCTGATGTGTTTCCACTGCATCTGCCCAAAGCTCTCTGGGCACCAGCTTCTGTCTCTGATCTAATGCAGGTGTTTTCAAAAGCTCTCCTGTCACTCAGCCCAAGAGATCTTGATTATAATTAGAAATAGTGAAAAGTACATTGAACTAAGATTTTCAGGCTGCTTTCCATACAGACTTTTACATTGTTGACCTGAGAAAAACTGGCATCATTTTTCTTTAAAGAAAATATTCTGGTCCTGAAAACACGAATTCTTTGGAATAATAGGTAAACTGTCCTTGTTGTTCATAAACATCTTATTTATGCATCTTCGCTGTTGTGATAAATTAACTGGGTTTGTTTTATATTTCCCTACAGTTTACTTTAAATAATCCTTCACAGTCTTTCACCACAAGACCACATAAGCTTCCTTTTTTAATACCCAGAATGCTGAAATAGCATTTTGAGCACAGACTGTAATGCATAACAAGTGTATAATTTCTTATTGGGAATGCTGTGCAAAAACTTGTTTTCCTATCAGCCAGTCTAAATTTTTTGCTTAATTCACTAGAACCCCTGTGTGTCTACAGGGGTAATTTATAATTAGAGCTGCAGCAGGCAGGATGCTGGAGAGGCATACGTTTATGGACAAGCCTGTTAGGCTCTGCTCCAGATCTAAGCCCCTACACGCCTCCATTTGGCCAACAGCCTTCAAGCTGGGCTTACAGTTTAAAGAGGAACTTTTTGTGAGTAATTTGGAAAAAAAAGAACTACAGAAAGAGCAAGCTCCCAAAGCTCTGGAGCCCTTCCTTTGCACAGGAGCCAGGAGAGGGGTGTGCTTGCCTGTGTGTGTTTGAAATGATCCATCTGCATTAGACAGGGCTCTGCACAGTTTGGTGCAGGAGGGATGTCTTGTATTCTGCTAAGCATCATGCACATTTATGGCACTATATAAATAATAGTAATACAGCAATAATCTAAGTCATCCCACCAAGGTCTCACACTCCAAGGATTACCCGCATTATTCTGATTTTTAAGAGCATCATGTTGAAGGGGAAAGGAGGGGACAAGAAGCCAGATCCTGTATTTGTGGCTGATTCAGCAGTTGAGGGTGAGTGTGGCTTTGCAGAGTACCAAAACTTCTGCATGCTCCCAAAAGAGCCTCCTGATGGTGCTTATTATTTTCCTTGTACATGTTTCTACCACAAAACCACAGGAAAGGAAGAGTGGCAGGGAGGAGAAAGAGAAATTAAAGCAATGAGGCACATGAAATTGTGTCCTTTTGTTACAGCAAAATACCAAGAGATGCTTTTACTGATGTTCTCACTACCACATTCTGCTGGAACTGGTGGGCAGCTCTTCAGAGATTTTGGGTCAAGGCAATTCCACGACCACATCTCTTCCCACTGGCTACTTCCAAAGCAGAAGTTGCCCCTGTTGTTGCTATTGTTGGTTTAAAACTGAGGCCCACCCTGTGATATTTCCAGTCATCTTTTTTTTTTTTCCCTCCATTTTTCTGCTCTCCCCCTCCCCAAGTCTTTAGCCTCCAAATGTCTGCCTGAGATTTCTCCATTAACATCCATTCAACTTTGGCTCGTTAGCTTTACAGGCTTCCACAAGGAGAAGAAAACCTTTGCTGTTGGAATACCTGTTTTCCTAATTCGCCTTCTCTTCCTCATGTCCTTAATTTATCCAGGATTTTCAGACAGCCTTTATGCCTTTCAATAGGTATTGAATCATCTCTATTCTCCATAGCATTTGTCTACTTCTTCAAAACATCGAATTATTTGCAGGTTAATCTCTTAAATGAGAACTAAATGTGCTTATGTAAATGCTTTACAGAACTGTAGCATCTTGAATATAGAGTTGTTGTCTTCTCTTGAATGTGTAGTTTATGTTTGACTCAAAACATAAGCTTAGATTAAAAGACTGTGCATGTGCTGAAGAGGAAAGTCTCGGATCTTCCACGATTCTTAATGGGGTCCAATTTTGATTCAGGATTCTCAAACTGTATCCCCTCAGTGCTCTTTATTCACCATCAAAAGTAATTCTTCGATTTGCAAGTGGCAACAAGGAAAAAAAAAGTTAGATTCAAAATAATTGGGTGAGGTGCTTTTCAGGAGAATTAATGTAACAAGAGCTGCTAAACTTATTGCACTTAAAAACACAAATAAGAGTGTTGGACAGAAGTTGTCAGTAGGTGGTCTCTTAATATCTCACCAGTTTTGAAGTTATGAAAAGGAGCAAGACTTTTTGAAATCTAGAAAAGAAAGAAAGAAAAGCTAGAAACCGAGTGAAAGAGCAGAGTCGCAGCACCGGTGACCCGAGAAACCTCATTGCTCCACTTATACTGGCACAATGTCATGTTCTCAGCCACTCCATCACCAGCAAGGGGAAAAAAAAAGCTTTTCCTTTCCTTTTAGTCAAAGGCAGTGGGTAAGCAGAGCACGCGGTTCAGAGGGTCATTAAAAAGCATCAAAGGAGGCAGCCTCATGATGGTAATAAGACGGCTGCAAGGAAATAAAGTGGGCATTGATCTGCACTATCGAGTGTGACATTTTAACCGAAGCTAAAAGCCAAGAGCAGATCTAGCCCTCTTATTCATCTGCCTGCCTGTTTTAGTAAATTGTCTTTTTTTTCCTCCAACCAGTGGCCTCAGAGGTCACTTCATATTAGCTGGCTTGTTAATACCGAGGCAATCAATACTTAATCAACAAGTAATGGGATTTTGCAGTCATCCTGTATGATCTTTCAATAAAGCCCCGAATCTATCTCAGCCCATTCAGAGCCTGACTAAAGGTGCACGATTGCTGCAGAGCAGGGATTTGATGGTCTGATGCTCTTAGGCTGATCTGCATCTGATTAAGACACCATGCAGCCACTGTCCTTCACCCTTTTGTTCCTTTATCCCCGTATAATGTAGCATGGCACAGAAATTCGTCATCTTAGCTTTTAGATGCAACAGCAAAGGAATTAATATTTCCTTAGTGCATCATGATCCAGCCTCTTGGTCATGATATGCAACCAGGGAAAAAAAAAAAAAAAGCAAAGGGGGAGGGAAATGACAGGAGAGACAGTGACAGGTTTCATGTACTGCCTTAGAAAACACAGTTATAACGAGTGGGTCCAAAACGGCCTTTTCATCTCTACCCTCTCTGTCCTCTCCAAGAAAGATGTGCTAATGCAGCACTCACTGGACGTGGCTGTGTGAGAACAGGTATTGCAGAGGATTCACGGGGTCGGGAAAAGGAACAAAAGCCAAAATGACAGCCTCTGGAAACATCCCTCTGTCCTCAGACCTTCGAGCCCATTGTTGAAAATGCTTGAGGGTAGCACTGTTTCACGCTGATTGTTTTATACCCACCCTGATGAAACTTCCCTCCTTCTGCCATTGTTCCCAGAAACTCTGTTCAACAAGGAACCCTGAACAGATTCAGCTAACCACTCCCCGCCCCCCAATTTCTGCTCTCCAAAACTAGCAACACACGCAGGGAGAAAAAATAACAGTGCACATAAATGTTAGGGACCTGTGGCAAACTTCACAGACTGTTTCCTGCTTCCTTGGACTGAGAACAAACATTAGTTGAGGAAGGATTTGGCTTTAGAAAGCTGCTATAAAGGCCGTGGGATGCAGTGCTTGCCATACTGAAATAGGTTTTTTCCAAATGTGGCTTGTGTACAGGTGTACATGCCTGTATCATCTCTAGACTTAAACATCTGTCCCACACGGAGTGGTTTTTATACATGGCAATAAGTCTCAGTGGGTCTGTTCAAAGAAAAGACTGTGATGCTCTCAGCTGGCTCCTGGGTCTGTAGAAAGAGGGAGACGTAGCCCCTTTGAAATCCGACTTCTCTGGATAAGACCATGCTTGGCCACATCATGTTAACACCTTGTTCCTTGGGGGGTCATGTGAGGGGGATTAAGAGTTAGTGGGGAAAAAAGAACAGCAAAATATTATTGTGTGAACAAAGACAAGAAAACAAGTGCATAAAGTAGCAATATGGGAGTATGAAATAAGGGTGATTACTAACAATAAACATGGAGTTTAATGCACTTTCAAGGGGGCACCTGCTCCTTCAGGGCAGGAGTGACATGGCCAGCGCTGTGCCAGGCAGGATTGCACAATTCCACATTGCACAATTGTCCATGGAACACAGACCTGGTGTTTGTGCCTTTCTGTCACTGCCATTACTGGCAGCAGGGTAATGCACAGTGTTCCTGTGTATGAAAACACGCTCTTCTGAGTGAGTCACTTTGTGGTTTATTTTTGTGGATATGAATTTCTGGAAACCGAGCCTGAGTTTCCCATTTTCTGCTCTCCTTGGGGGCTCAGGATTTCACACAGCTCCAAGCAATGGCCTTGCTGTCAATCCTGAGCTGCCATTTTCTCCCATCCTGTTGAATTTGTTTCACCTCCACTCCCTGCCCACACAGTGTGCCTGGGCAGCAGGAGAGGGCTGGAGCTGTGTCCTGCCTGTCCCATTGAACAAACGCAGGAGGGAGCTGCCTCAGATGTGAGCTGTCCCAGGCATCTTTGTGGCAGGCTGCAAATGCCACCCCTGGAGCTTAGGAAGTGCATGCTGGTTGCATCCCAGGTGGCCACTGCAGAGAGGAGAGAAACAGCAGCTCAGGCACAGCCTGCTCCTGTTGCACACACTGAGGAGATATTTTTAAATTACCTCTGGAGTATTTTGGTTGGCACTGTGAGTGAAAGGAGCTCACAGGTTCACATCCTTTGCTCTAAAGTGGAAGGCAGAGGAGAACTCTCTCGTTTCGGTGTGGAAGCAGACAGGGTATGGCTGTGACAGCTTTGTTTTCTGAGAGTTTCCCTTGGGTGCTGCGAGTGCTGGGGCCTGTGTGGAGGCAGGAAGGGTAGGAAGAGCCAGTTGCTCTGGCAGGATCAGCTGTGGGGATTGCTGGGCTGGGCAGTGGGTGTGCAGAGAGCACCTTCACACAGCAGGTCCATTTCTCCCCAGATACCAAGTGTGCTTGCTGTGTTCCCAGTCCCCTTTGGATGGACCTTTTCCCTGTGGGTCCATGCCCAAAGGCTGAGTGCTGTGGGCGTTCCCATCCCAGTGAGCACTGAAAACAGGAGAGCATTTTTATGCCCACACAAAAGCCAGGATCAACTTGGGCCAGTGAGTGAACAGTGATTGAGTGGTGTTGGGCAAAAATCAGGATTGGCTCAGAGATCAGTCCAATCCTCTAATCAGAGTGAATTGAACTCTAATCTACTTGTTGGCAAAGAACAAATAGGCATTTGGGATATGGATGATGTTCTGTTTCATGGATATGTGTGTTTGTGCAGAGTATGGGGGCGTGGGTTAAAATTAGAGCTGTGTGAGCCCTGTAGGGTTCCATTCATGACAAGGTTTGCCAACTAATCCATGTTTCTTGATTTGCAGGGGCTGGAAACCACCCAAAGCTCGTAGATTTGTTTGAAGGGGTTTGTGTGATGTGGGGATAGGAGCTTCATCTGCACTTGCTCACTTGCATTTTCCCTGAGAGGAAGCAGGAAGATCTATGGGGGGTTTGTGGTGAATGGGAACATAGAAAGAAGAAAATGCTTTTGGCTTCATAGGTCGTCCCAACAAATGCTGGGTTTCATGAGATATATTTCCTTTTCAAAGAGATGGTCTTTCAGCTCCTTGTTCTTCTCCAGCCTAGCATTGCTTGTGTTCCACAGCTGCTTCCTGGATGGATCTTAGGTTCCCATATTCATTATCAACTCCTTAAAACATCACCAGAGAGACCCTAAGAAACCATTTAATCTTTGATTCTGATCCCTGTGGAAGGACTGGTGTACTGCTTCTCCTGAAGCTTGTTTCATAACTTTTTATGTTAATTGGAGATAATTGTCACTTTGGAAGGGACACTGGGATATGTCTCACCTAGATAACAGAACAGGGAGCGACTTTGTAAGGGCTTGTACAGCAATGGAAGAGATAGGCAAGGAAGAACCAGCTGACTGGTCAAATGTAACAAATGTAAGCCACCAGCAGTGCAAGATGATTTGTAACACAGGCTGAGAACTGTGGAAATCCTTCCTGTGGCACTTGCTCTGGCCTGCTGTATGCACAGCTCCTTACCTTGCCCAGGCAGATTCACCTGGTAGCTCTTAAATGCTCACAATAAAGCCAAGAATGTCTTCATTTGGCTCAACTTCAAACCTTCCAATCCCATGCTGTGCCATGTGGTCAGTAACTGCTGTGGGCCAGGTTTGGAGAGAGAGGCAGGCACATTTCTCTGCAAGCTGGAGACATTTTCTCTTTTGTCGAGCATCTGCTCAGGATTTGAAGCAGTAGCTGAGCAGTCTTCTGTGTCTCCCTCTGTGGCAGATGGCAGTCAGCAAACCCTTGCACATCTCTCTCCTGGGCTGTAGCTCTGTGCTGCCAGAATCCATAGGAGCTGTAATGACCAAGCAAATTCCATGTTGCCATGGCCAAGGCAGCTCTGTCCTGCTGCAACCCTGATTTCCAGGTCACTCCAGGCAGTCCTGAGGGAACCCATGCTCTGCTCTGCCAGCTGAACCTGTGCACTTCGGTGTTTTTCAGAGGAGATGCTGTGGGGTTTAACCCCTCTGATACTTGTGACTGTGAGAGGAAGCTGAAGGTGTTGATAATATTGTGGAGTGGTGGGTCCTTAAAGCAAAAAGAGGAATAAAGTTGCAGTTTTTTAGAATTGTCCTGGCCCACTGGTCCTGCATCATGGGTGAGTTTTGAGCTGAGTCTCTCGTTCCTGTTGGGCAAGCAGTTTAACTGGCCATCCTTGAGCATTGCAGGTTTAATGGGAGGATTAGCAATTGCTCTGGACAGTGTTGCTGTTACCAGGGGCGTTTGAACTCGGAGTGGGAAAGATCAACAAAGTGTCTCGTGTGCTTTCTGTAAGCGATGACAGACTACAGTGAGTTACAGGGAGGCTATATTAGGGAGAAGTCTTCCATGGAGCTTGGAATGGGATAAGGGAAAAGTGGAGATAGGCAAGAATATGTGCCTATTTTTGTCCATCAGCCAGATACGTATTGGTCAGTTTGTTGCAGGGGTTGCTTGGAAAGGTCAGGAGCTCAGTGAGCAGTGCTGCAAAACATGCCTGGGCTGAACCAAAACATTCATTTCTGTGTAAGCCAGCAATCTCACAACTATCAGCTGTGAGCTGCAGTGGGGACAAGGACTGTCCTGTCGCTGTGTTAGGGACATGTCACTACTAGTCAGCTATGACACCTTTCATCAGTTCACAAAACCGCCGTGTTTTCTGTAGCGCCTCGTTCCTTTTCCACCAGGTTTTTCCAGGGAGTGCTTTGGACTGAGCTGTGCTCCTTGCACATAAAGCAGCCTCCAGAGTGTGACCCCTCTGCACCCAGACAGGACAATGGCAGTGCGACCTGCATTACTCAAATTCCAGCCTTCACAGAGCTGTCATCAGCGTGCCTGGAAAATTAATGTCATTACGCCGTCGCTCGAGGCTTGGCACGGCTGCTTCCCTGCCTGGGAGAGGGAGCCTCGGTGGGAAGGGAATATCCTGGCTCGCTGCTGCAAGGCAGGCACAGGCACTGCCCACAGCTGATGGGGTATTTGTCTTCATGAATTTTGCACGTGTGTAGTACTGTGAGCTTTTGTGTCTTACAGTGGTTTCTGGGCTCTTTGCTAACCAGGGACTGATTTGGCCACTGTTATTCCATGTGGTAGTGTGACAATTTCCAATTTCCACTGGGCATTATCTTGAACAAGAAGGGTGAGGGTGCAGCAGTTTTTCTCCCCTCTTGATTTAAATGCATTTCTTCCACTGTCCTTCCTTTCCTTTCAACCTTTTTATTTTTTTTAGGGCTTCTTGACATGAAACAAACTGTTTCATGTCATTTCATACTGTTAAAGCCAGTGAATGGAGTCATGAATGTATTTCTTGTCCTTGACAGCAGTGGCACTCAGCAAACTGAATAACAGTTTGACTATGCAAGGGTACTGAGCATCCTCACATCAGCCTTTGGAGTAACTTTGGGAGAATGGTTTTGTTTGCAAGTAGGTAGAAAAGCCTCCAAGCTTCTCTTCTGAAGTGCTGAGAGAACAGTGTGTGGCTTTCACAGCAAGCTTCATCCTACAAATCAGCAAGTCACAGAAATCTTGCCTGACACAGGGAGCTTTCAGGGCAAGGACAAGCACTCAGTAATGAACAAAACTTCAAAATGGCACAATCTCCCAGCCAGGCACCTCCTGTGTGATGAAGCAGCTAAGGAGTCTATACAAACTCTGTAGTTCATTGATTAGTATCAGCACAAAATAACTGAGTACATGACATTAACCAACAAACATCTTCTCTTGGTGTTACTTGTTCTTTTGCATTACAGATATCAGGATCAATAAGACCAGATTCCTAACTCTTCATCTTCCTTTTGAGTATCAATAGATAAAGTCCTGTTTCATATAAATAAATAAATAACATGAACTAAATAAAGAGAAGAAACTGACATGCACTGAAAAATACACAAGAAGGCAGCTTTGCTCTGGTACCTCTGTCACACACCCACAGGTCTGCTCTGGAAACTCTCACTGCCCAGTGAGTTGTTCCTCCAAAGGTAACAAAACAGCTGACCCAGGGCACTGAGCTCTGTTTGACAGGGGCTTATCTGAGTGATCCTGCTAATGTCCCGCTCTGTCACAAGCACAAAGATCCCTCTCCTTTAATTCGTTTTTGATATATATTTTAATTATAATCACTGGCCTTGCAGGACTCACCAATATCGGTATGGAATAAACTGCCCCAGAAGCCGGTGTTAGAGGGGAAGGCTGTGCACGGGGAGTGGCTGGCTGCTGTTTGGAGCAAATCAGGAGCATTCTCTGAAGGGCCCAGGGCCCTCCCAGCAGAATAGGAAAAGAGAGCTCCTGTGCCAGGAGTGGGGCAGGCCTGGCAGCGCTCAGAGCTGTCCAGCTCTGGATGCTCAGGTGTCTCCAGGCACACACGTGGCAGCTCCTGTTATCTCACAGCAGTGACATCCTGTGCCTTTTGCACTTCATTTTAACTCTCAGAAAAAACCCTGGTTCAAAATTCAGAGGAAAACTGTGCAATCTTATAAGCAAGTCTGTGATCAAATAATGCTTTGTTTATGTGCTGCACCATCCCATTGAGGGAATGGTGTAAAATATTTTTAGCTTTGGTATCTCTAGTTCCTTTTTATTTTCACTAACTTCTGCTTGGACATCTCTGTGTCATAATGTCTGTGGAAACACTCGATGTTTGCATGGGAATTCTTTACTCACTGGGAATTTTTGATTGATGGCACATTGGGAGCTACTGTTCCTGGTCTGGGATAGCTGAGAAATGTGGAAGGGGCTGAGCAGAGTGTCTGTGTTTATGTTCCAGGGCAGAGGCCCATCTGGACTTGCTCTGCCTTGTGCCTGGCTCTTCAGAGGTCCCTTTGCAAAATGACAACTTTGTCTCCCAATGGCAATTCCTCCTGCCCCACGCAGCCACGCTCAGCAGCCGCTGCCTGGCTGCCAATATTTGCCTTGCTTTATTACATGACTGTAAACTTTGGTTGGCTATCAGAGACAGTTGATGACTCTGACAATTTGGAATCTGAAGGGCTCTTATGAAATTAACCACTGCCTTTGCGTGCCATCCGAGCCTCTGGACGGGCAAGTGAAAATAAATGTTCCAAAGGTTGTACTTTATATAGCCACAGACTTGACCTCTAAGTGCCTTAAAAGGGCTCACATACTTAAAGGTGCATTACCAGGCCTTACACTAATTCACTGTGATAGCTAAAGTGCTCTGTGGATACCACAGGAGACCAGAAGCCCTTGAGGATCCTTTAGAGCAGAGCATGTGGGCAGTTAACATTATTCAGCTTGAATTTTGTATTTGCAGCCAGTCATGAGTGAAAGTAGGGGTAGACTATTTGCATATTGTGTTGGTATAAAGCTAGAAAAATGCTTCCATATGTGTGAGTCATGTAACTTCATCCTGTGTGTTTCCTAGATGCCTGGAAAACCCTAAATAAGATGAGGCCCTTTCTTTTACTTTCCCTATTTTTTCTTTCCTTCTTTTCTCCACTGAGAATTTCTTGGGAGTGTTCATCCCTCCCTCTCTTTGAGTTTGCTGGTCTAAGCAGGAATACTTGAGACTGATTTTAATTCTTAACTAGATGGACATGATTTATTAATTCACATTTGAAATAACAATTGCAGTCAGAAGGAATCAGCTGAAAGCCTTAATTACATTGGAAAATATGCTTCGGTGTAGCATGGCCCCATCCAGCTTTCAGAATGCATAATTATAATCATTTTTTAATTTTTATATTTGAAAAATTGTGATGGAGACCAGACTGCTGGCTACTCTCACTGCTTCAAAGCAATGTCTAAATCAGAAGTGAGTCTTTAAATAGATCATTTTCTTACTTGCTTGTTAGGGCCCAACCACATATGTAGACTTATTGTGCAGGGTTTGGCCTCGGTGTTTTGAGTATTATTTTTACATCTGAGCCAACTAGCGCTTCCTGTGCCCAATTCCAAGGAAAAAAAAGATGTTAAACTGTGAATGTGCACTGGCATGTGAGCTGAGATTAGGTAATTTGGGATCACTCCATAGAAATCACATATGGGCTTTGGAGACTGGGAATTCATTCCTGTTCAAACAGTGACCAAACCGGGAATGGAGAAAGCAAGATCAAGGTAATTTAAAAAAAAAAAAAGAAAAGGAAAACAAAAATTAAACCACTGAAGCTCCTAAATAGAAAAAAGGCACCACAAAATGGAAAAGAAACACCAAAACCTTCCTTGCCTTAATCTTGAAAAACTGTGATAGTTGAGGGAGACGCTGGCTTGCTTGACCCAGATGAGGTAACACAGGAGCACTTCCAGCTCCAACTGCAATCCCTGTCACCATTCGGTCTCTTAAGGCTTCTGAGTATTTCCCTTCATTCTGTGCCTTTCCTCCCTCCATGTTTGTTGTTTCCTGACCATCTTTTTCTCTTCCCCATGACCCTCTGCCCCCATTCTGTTATCTGGGTTAGTTGTTCATTAAGTTCCCTGTAAAACTGGTGCTAGTTAAGGAAAGCACTGTGAAGTCAGTCCAGGAGAGAAGAGCACTTCGTGGTGCCCTGACATCCTGGAGGAAAACTTCCCCAAGGGCTGCAGAGCCAGAGTGCAGCCATGGAGCAGAATGTCCTGGGTGGGCATGTGGGGTGCTCTGGGGGACTCTGTGTGTGCATGGAGTGAAGAGGAGCAGGAGCAGCTGAAGGAAGGAGCTCAGAGTTCATTGGATAGGGACACAAACCTCATCCAAAACCTGATGTTAATTAGGTGGGAGAAGGGAAGAGGATTGTGGCACTTGTCTGTTTAAGGCCAGAGCAGCAGCTGGAGGCTGGTGTGTGCTGGGCACCATGAAAGCCACAGGGTTATTTTCTTGTTCTATGCACACCTTCAAGCAGCACTCTCAGGTGCTGGAAAATGCTCAAAGTTTTCCCTGGCAAGAGGATGCTGGATGAGGTGTCCTAAAGAAAGCAAAACTTCCTGGAGATATCATTGCAGCACCACAGACACATAGGCTCTGACTGTCACTGTGGGATTTTTTTTCTTTTGCATTGTATTTACCAGGCTCCAGATAAGGAGCACAGTTTATTTAATAAACTATAAGGAAATAGATTCACGAATGCTGAAAATATATATTTCTTCCCAGAATTTTCCTGAAACAAAGCAGTCTGAAATAATGTACAAGAATTCAGGAATAATTGGTTAAAACAGGAGGAAGGAAATATCACTTTAAAGCACTCTGTGTCCTTGACTAATGTTAAAAGCTTCTACCTTTTCTCTCTCCAAATTTGATGAAACTTCTTACACTGACTGGTACACATGCAGAAATGTACTTGTGAAGTAAAACATGCTAAGTGCTCTTCAGAAGTAATTGTTAAAATAGAAAGGAGGATCCCTCTTTTATTCTGAGTCCTTCCTTCAGATGTGCACAAGTTTTCAAATATTTTTACAGGGAATCAGTATGGTGGAAAGCTCTTTGTGGTTATGACTTAGATGATGAAATAATCCCACTTATTCTCATGCTTAAATGATGGAAATGATGCTGTTTATCTCCACTCTTCATTAGCAGCTTTTTCCCAGGGTAGCATTGAGGGTATTGAAGCCCAAACCTACTCGAGACACCAGTGGGGTGTCCCCTTAGCTCTTCAGATCTCCTACAGAATTGGCCACCTTTGCTGTCCTCCCTGGGCCCCCTGAGGGCCACCACCCATCGACTGGCTGCTGCACCCATGTCCAATTTGGCTTTTTTTGTGTGGGGCTTACTCAGAGCTCAAATGGTGCCTTGCAGAGCTGGGAGTTACCTCAGAACGTCCCCAACAGGCTCCTGACCCCTCTGGGGTTTGGGAACTGGCCCCTTTTTAAAGGAGTTTTGTGGATGTTTATAGGAAAAAGGGAAGGAGGGAGCTAAAGCTGTACCTGGTAAATTCACCTCTTCTGTCCCTGCCGTGCCTGACTAGTGATAAATAAAGAAATGCAAGACTGTACTTGGAAATATCAGAGCAAAAGGACAATCTTTCCTCCTCTTGCCTTGGCTTCCACAGTGTTTGCTGCCTGCCAGCACCGTGTGAGTTACAGCACCCGGGGTCATCATTACTTGTGTGCAGCCAGGGAGGGCAACAAGCCCCTACAAACAGCCTGTCTGTCACTGAGCAGGGCTGTGCCCACCCCTCTGACATCCCACCCGGTGTTCACAAAGGGCTCGAGTGATGTCCCAGCCTTGAACGTGCACGTGTGTGTGTATTGATAGACGTGCACGTGTACAAATAAATACATACACCCCACAGTGCTCCTTACCTGCCCAGCTCATCAGCTGCCTGCCTGGGAAAAGCAGGGCTCAGCTCTGGGCAAACTGAGGGGAAAGGAAAGGGAATCGAGGGGGATCTCTGCAGGGGACAGACAGTTTGAGTGAGCTCAGCCTCTTTGGAAATGGAGCATTTCTGGGATCAGGAAACGTTATTGCTTTAGGATCTGATTTTATTCTGAATATTTGAGTACTTAATGAAGGGGGGTAACATCACCACAAGAGCAAAGTAAGAGTTGCTGATGCAAAAATCAAATCCTTATCTGACCCCCAGCATTGAGATGTGTGAGCACCAAGCACCTCTGCTTTTACCCTCTTTGCTCCTTGGCTGTGAAAGAAGTTTATTTTTATTCCCGATTTAATGATAGGAAAGTGAGAATGAGGGAGGTGATAATTCGGCCTTTTAAAGGCCTGTTTAAATACCTGGGTATAGAAAGAGGGCAGCGTGCCAGGAAAAGAAGGTCTTCTGAAAACATTTCTGCAAACATCAAGAGGGAGCCAAATGCTTTCTGCTACGCTGGCCCTCCTGGGAAGGACGTTTTCTGCAAACCTGGCCTTAATTGGTGCTGAGCACTGGAAAATTCTGGTCCTCTATCCAGCATTTATGGCATTATGGGTCATCTTGGTGTATCTGTTGCATTAGACCATCCAACCTCTGAGTCAATCTTTGCCCTGGCTGTACATGCCCAATTTATTTCTGAAGAGGAATTTCAGGAGGGGGGAAAAAAAAACAAAACACGGTTTTTTCCTCCTCTTTTTTTTTTTTTTTGTCCTTCTCATCTTTCAGCTTGGGATTTGCAGTAGCATGGCCCATCCTACCCCTTCCAAAATGCACTGGAAAAGAGCCATCTGTGGGTTCCCTCTGTTGATATATTTCCAAAAGACCTTGCAAAGTGACATTAATTGTTTTGACGGTATGCACCTATTTGTTATTGCACACTGCTGCCAACTCTCTTGCCTTGTTTTGTGTTGTTTTTTTTTTTTTTTCCATTCTTCGAGTAATAGTCTTGCACTTCACCCAAATGTTTGTGTAGGATCAGCCCAGAGGGAGTCAGTGAGGAGCTGCCATAGAGGCAGAGAGGCTCCGGAGTCGTTCTGCTGTGGGGAGCACATTTTGGGCTTACCAGGAGATCTCCCATGTGCAGATGGGACCCACCCATGCCCAGTTCTGGAAATCTCTGGATTCTTCCCCCTGGGTTGGCTGCACAAATCCCCTCCACGTTCTCCTGGCAGAGGTGAGAGCTGAGTGCTCCATCCAGAGCTGCAGGATTCTCTCTCCAGCAAAGCCAGGAAAATCTGCCGGACTTCCCGGGCAATATTAAACCCCAAGCAGAAGCTTTATAAAAGCTACTTCAGAACACTGCCAAATTATTAGTATTCTTCCTCATAATACAGATGAGGTCTCATTTTATTGAAAGAAAGGGAGAGGAAGAGGGTTTTTTTTTTAAGCACTCCTGGGAACGATCTTACTGCAAATATCAAAACTGGAAAGATTTCTCCAGTGCCAAGGGTCAGAATCTTTGACTAGTTTGTTGTAATGTGAACATATAAAAATTCACTCAGTGCTCATTCTCTGCCTTGTATTTAATGTACATTCCAGGTAGTTCCACTTTGATTCTTTACATTACTGTCCCTGGCACTGATATTTGCCTTGAGTGTTTTAAATTTCTTTCATGAATTCTGAAGAAGGGAAAACTTCAGGAAAATTGCCATCGGCTTAATATATATTGATGCACTATTACCAGTAGAATGAATTTTTGTTATTCCAACTGACACTGAATAAACAAGTGCTTTATATTTCTTCTGGGAAGCTCTAACTTGAAATATTCTTCACTCTAATATCTCCACTTAAAAAAAGGCATTTTCTTACCAGTTCCTTGTGAATTATATCAGCATACCTTAATGAGTAAGTGTTTAATATTTTAATTTCTATTAATACAGAATAGTAAATGCTGCTGGAAGTCAGCTGAAGTAAGAACTATGACAAGCAGCTAAGTTACATCTCTCCCTGGGCATCATTGTCATCGTCGCCAAGTACTGGCAATATAAGGACCAGTCTGCTCTTAATTTCAAAGGAACTGGGATTTCCAGTGATTGCCAAGGGCAGGGTTGTCATGCAGACCCTTTATTGTGACACTGATTCATGAGAAGAAAAGAAATCAGCTTGATTCTCTCATCACCACTGACATTTTCTTTGGACTGGCAGTTAATTTTTTTAAATTTTTTTTTTTTTTTTTTACTTATAAATAGATCTCTTAAGTCAGGTAAAGGTGACAATATGGAATCCCTGTGGATATATAGATATTTGTGTTACTCATCTTTTAGCATAAACCTGGGCTGTAAAGTGAGATCTCCAAACACAACCTTGTTATGTCAACTTTTTTCCCCCTTTTCCTATAAAAGGAGCCCAGTTCACATGAGCTGTGTGTTTAAATCCTGTCAAGGTTTGCATCCAGCTCTGAATTAGGCAGTGTCTCTGATGGCAAGTGATAATCCTGATTTGGAACAACTCTGCTGGATGAAAGCTGGCTCTTCTGCAAGTTGGCATTGCTTGGTTTAGGCTGGTGTTGGCCAGTGTTAAAATGCCTTTAAATTCCCTCAAAATGACAGCGAAGGGGAGCATTGTGTTGGTGTTTTGAGGCAGATCTTAAAAGAAGGGCAGCTTTTGTCTGAGATCATTCCCAGCATCAGGCACAAGTGCTTCCAGGGCTGAGGTTCTGAGGGCTCCATCCATGCAGCTGGGAATGCAAGAATATTGCTGGTGCAGAGGGGAACAAGGCTGCAGTGTGCACCTCCATGATGCAAAATAAGGAAAACATTCCATCAGGGTGCCTTTGATTGCTTTCACCTTTCTGTCCTCCCCACCGAGGCAGCCTCTGGAGCCACTCCCTTGCTTCCAGGCAGGATTCCAGCCTCTTCCCAAAAACCTCCATTGCAAGTAAGCAGGTGGTTGCTGTCTTCCTGAGTCCAGTGACATCTTACCTCAGGTGTGGTTTAAACCACAGCAAAAAAAAAGGGAAAAAAACCCCAAATAACTCCATGTGAGCTCTGGCCAGTGCTTGTGTCTCTGCTTCCAACTGTGCAATCCACATCCTGTGAATAAATTCATTTCTGCCTGTTTAATCTGACACCTTTTGCGAGCAATACGCTCACTCCAAACACCAGCAATGAATAAACACTACTAGGCTCTTGTAGATCTTTGATTGGGTAGCTAATTCACAAATGATTGACTACCCAAGTAGTGGGAGCATATGGAGGCTCTGTGAGCGACTGTCAACATGGGGAAAGTAGTCAGGGAAGCCAATTGTTAAGAACTGAAAACAATAGTGAACAAGAAAGTCCTTGAAGGAATGTGGCACTGGGTCTGCTCAAAGCCTGGATTTATGAAAACGCGTGGCCAAAACAAAAGAAGATGGCAGCATCATTTCCTATATGTGCTCCTCGTTGTTGGTTATTATTATTCCAACTTTTGACACTTGAATGAAATGTGGTATAATTGGGCTTCATAGCTGCTGCTTCAGGCGACATCAATTGCCTTTTTTAAAAATGATGATGGCGTTGAGGGAGACTCTTTTTTTCCTTTTATGTTTTGAAGCCGCCGTACTCTCAGTGCCGCTCGTACAATACACGAAAGGGGCATTGTACTCCTGGGAGGGTCTGCGGGGCTGGGGACTGATCCCAGGAAGAAATATGAGATGGAGAAGCAAAGTAAACACACTGTGGGATGTTATGCTAAAGCTAATCCCAAGATATCCCTTGTTCTTTTTCCTCTCTGGGTTTTCCTTCTAACAATTCGAGCCTTCCACTTCCTTCCCCGTAGCCCACGGAGTGTGTAACATTACAGGTGTGTATGCAAGGAAAACTCCATTCCCTGCCCTCCTTTGCTTTGACTCAGTAATCAATTCTGTCAAGTTTGAAGGACCTTAAGCTGTCATGAAAGGAAAATCATTCCTTAAACTGTGTTTATTTCTGCTACAAAACAACCCCATCTCTGCATCTTTTGTTTGTATTGATAGGTGTATACAGCAGGATTTGGTTGGCTTATTTTGACTTGAGGAGAAAATCAGATGAGAAGCATTATGTTTTCCTAAGTTGTATTCAGCAGGGAAAGGGGAGATGTATTCATCATTCTGCTTTTGCATTGAGGAGCAATTCTTTAGGAGACAGAACAAATCTTTAAAAAATAATGCTGGAAATAGTCTAAAGACTCAGAAGTCTGAATGAACCTATTGTGGCTGACTCTTTTGCCAGAGATGGATCCTACCAAGATATTTTACATAACCTACCCCCTCATTCCTGCTCCCCCTCCAATGGAGGCGCCCCAGTGTTGAGCACATTTCATCTGAGTGTCCCCAAGGGTACTTCAGTCCCCCAAGGCTGCTGGGGTGTCCTACCCTTGGAGCCTGCATGTGCCAGCATAAGGGTTTGGGTGGTGATGTACAGCTGAAAGCAGAGGTTTTTTGGCTTTGAAAGCTTTTGCACTGCCCGAATGAGAGGTGGAACTTAAAGGGAAATAAGTTGAGCCACATCCGTGTAGCTTTAAATCCAAAATATTTGGGTGTATTGAAGGCAGCTTCCCTTCAGAAACAACCAACCGAAGGGTCTGGATCCAAATGCAGGACCATCTGTACTGCAGCTCTGTTGTAGCTGCTTCCCAGAAAACCTGCCAAAGGATGTGCAGGATGTAGCCCTTCTGCCAGGTGCTGTCAGCAGCAGTGGATGCTGCTCAGGATGTTCCTCCTAAAATTACATACACGGGTTGGGCAGGTCCCCAGGTGAGAAAAGAGGCTCCCAGACAAGAAACTTCCCTCTTTTCCTAGGTTTGTGCATAAAAAGGCCTGGGTTTGTGCATTAAAAAAGGAGCATAAAATAGGGAAACACAGACACAGTAACAGAAGTGTCAGTTGTAATGTACAGCTTGTAAACAGGATGCATGTGAAATCCTCCTCAATGCACACACGTGGGTGTGCACTGTGTTTTTCAGGCAGCAATTCCTTTCAAAGAGTCATAGGAATTACTTGGGTTGGGAAGAGCCTTGAAGATCATCCAATCCCAGCCCCTGCTATAGACAGGGACACCTTCCACTAAAAGAGGTTCTCAAAGCTCCATCCAACCCAGCCTTGGACACTTGCAGGGATGGGGCAGCCACAGCTTCTCTGGGCAACCTGTGCCAGGGCCTCCCCACCCTGGAAAGAGTTGTTATCTAATAGCTAATCAAAAGCTACTCTCTTTCAATTTAAACCCACTGCCCCATCCTGTCACTCCAGGCCCTTGAAAATAGTCTTGCCCCATCTTCCCTGTAAGGTACTGGAAGGCTGTAATTAGGTCAGACCGAAGCTTCTCTTTTCTAGAATCCCAATTCTCTCAGCCTGTCCTCACAGCAGAGAGGCTCCATCCCTCTGATCACCTTGGTGGTCTCTGGACTTGCTCCAACGGGTCCATGTTTTGAGAACCCCAGAGCTGGATGCAGCACTCGAGGTGGGTCTCACCAGAAACAAACTTTGCCTCACTTCTCCTACCCTCTGGCACGAGTGTCCAGTGCCTGTTGTCCCTTTAACTTTCCTTTTTTGCTCCACTACTGCTGGGATCCTGGCAGGGAGCCGGGTATTGCCTGTGCTGAGCTGGAGCAGAGTCAGGGGTGCTCATATTGGCAGGCAATTCTTGGAGCTTCATTGCCTGAAGACACAAATTTCTGAACAGTTTTTAGGTGTGGGCATTTAACTACTAATGATTTAGGATCTTAAGCAATTTTAAAATATTCTTTTTAACGAAATCTTTGCCGTTAACCTTTAACTGCTTCCAGTTCACAGAATGCTTTACAAGAAAGGGCAGGAAATCAATCGCTCTAAAAAGCAAAGCAGCAGCCCCAGTGCATCAGCTTATGCAGATCCTACTGGTGTGCCAGCACCAGCCACTGCCCAGGGCGAGCAGGGGTGACACAAGAGCTGTCCCCCTGCCTGCCTCACTTCTGCATTGTAACCTGGCTCATAAGGAATCCTGTAAGGCTGGGTTCATCACCAAGCTGTTATCAGGGGAACCTGGGGCAAGTTATGTTTGTCCACACAGGAATCCCCAAATCCATTGGTTTCTGAGAGCTCGTTAGTGTGAGTGTGACAGGCAAGATTTTCACCTGGGCTTGGTGTTGTGCTGGTCCTGGAAATTCTTAATATTTTTGTGATTCTGCTACAAGTACTATAAGAAAAGACTTAAAAATAAGGTATCCGTTTCTCCACCTCAAAATGTATCTCTATGCAAACAAACAAAAACCACACACACCCTGTTCAGGGAGCTTTCCTGCTTTCCTTTGTTCAGCTTCTCCATGCTTTTGTCTTAGATGTTAGAAGGTTGGATACAAGGTCACTCACAAGCCATTTCATGTGGATACAGCAAGTCAGTTCAGGTCTTCTCCCCCTCCCCTCAATTCATCTGAAATCTCTGTGGTAATGGGGCTGAAAACACAGTCCTGTGGTACAAAATAAAAATGCTGCTATTCCACAGGAAAGGATGTCCCAGATGAGTGCCAGTGCAACTCAAAACGGGCTCTTTAGATGTCACATATTACTTAAGCAGTAGATTACTACAGGTTTGAACCCTTTTGAGCAGAAGCTGGGAAGGGGTTAGAAATACTTCTGTCATCAATAATTACAGGAACTTCTGTCCAGCCTTGGCTGCTCCTTGAGGCCCGGGACATGCTCCTTCTGGAGCACAGGGAAGGGCAGCTCCAGGAGGATATTATTCACAGGTGTCACAAACCCCAAGCGTGTGTCACTTGCCGATAGCAATTATTGTGGTGACAAGGCTCTGCCCAAATGTTGCCATGGATATGGGCTGTGATCTCCGTGAGTTGTTCTGCCCAGTTTCTGGAACTGACTCCTCTGTGTCTTAAACAATTATTGAAATCTATATGCTCACTTTCCCTGTGTGTAAAAATGGGCTGACTCCCCTCACCAGTGTGTTTGGAGAACAAATTAATAATGTCAGGCACTCAAGAGGAAAAGTTTTTCAATGTACATTTGCTCTGCAAAACTGCTCAATATTGTTATTATTTATTATTCTATGGACTCATCACTCTCAGCTCCCTTCTGCCAGAAGCTGCTTTGAAAGATGGATAAGTTGCACAAAAATTATTTTCCCTCAGTTTTCTTTGTGAGAAGGTTTAAAATGTGGCATGGGGAGGGGTGGTTTTGTGAGGGAGGGCAAAGGAAGACAAGCTGCTGTGATTAAATGAGTTTGAAAAGGTGCAACCAAGGAAAAACAACTTCGACCTAAAATTCAGACTGCCGTATTACCAAATTTCTACTCGGGTAACAGACACAAATACATGAGTACAAACAATCCTTTCACTACCTGCAGATGTGTTTATACCACTTTGGTTTTCTCTCGGTGCTCTCCCTTCCTCCCTGGCACAGCAGAAGTGAAGGCAGGATAGATGTGAATAGCCCTAATTGCTGTTTGTGAATTCTGTGTTTGATGTAGCTCAGAGATACCAGCACTGCTCCTGTCTCCCTCCCCACTTCCAGAGACTTTCCATCTGGTGCAGCTCGTGCTGTAAGCTCCCTCAGGTTTATGTGAAACCTCCTGTGAAAGCAGAGTCATTGATTTTTGTAGGTTTAGTGCCAGAGCAATTTTAGGTGGCACAAGGCTGATTTCCTTGACTTTCGCTTTCCTGCTCTTGATACTTCTGTGTCAAACTCAACACCTTTCCCAACACTATCCTCCTCCTCATTATAACAAAGTGCTCAGCACCTCCTCCTCCTCACTAGCGCTGTCAGCAGGAGCCGGGGAAGGGTGCTACAGGCGACTGTGTTTGTTTTGACAGTGCCAACTTTCAAAAGAATCTGCTGAGTTAGTGGGAGGTCTCTGTGTGTTTGTGTGTCTAAACAGAATTGTTTAATTTGGGGATATCTCACCGCTGCGCATCTCTTGGGCAATGGGAGTGGGGAAGGTGCAGCCTGGACTTGTTGTTGTGGTGGGGAATTTGATGTGCTCAGCTCTCTCCTGTCTGGGGGACAGCTCATGACGTGGAGGGACTTTTCCAGGTCTTCTCATTAGTCGGTGATAATGGAATAAGTAGTGGGGAGATTATTTTCCTGTGTTATTGTAAAAAATCTGCTGAAGGCTCCGTTCTGGTGTGACACAGGTGACAAGCGTCCCTGTAATGTGCATGGCCGAAGCAGTGGGGTCAGGATCAGACCGCGGAGACAGCCCCGAGCACACCCAAAGTGCTTCCGCCTGAGCTGAAGGATGTCGGTACAGACAGATTCTCACATTTTGTCTTTCAAGTGTCAGTGACAGAAGGTGCCATAATTTATGACGTGGCACTGGAATCCCTGATTAATTGTCTTGCACTGCTGATGTGCAGCAGATGACGTGCAAAGTGTTTTTCCCAAGCATTTCATGGAACGCAGCAGGCAGGGAGCGGGCTCTGAGGCTGGAGTTCCGAGGCTGGGACTGCCTGCTCACAGAAAGTGTTTTAAATCCTCGCTTTAGTCCTCTCTCATCCCACTTAGGGGGCTTATCCCTCTCCTCTGGCTGCACAGGGAGATCAGAGTCCAAGCCCTGCTCCTTGGAATGGTGTCAGTTCCGTGCACGGAGCAAAAGCCTTCAGCAAAATCTCTGTGGCACGGAGACCATTTACATCGAGCGAGCGAGGCTATTTAGGCAGGTGCCAACCTGAAAGCTCCTTATTTCTGAGCTCCTTCAGGACTCAGACCTTGCAGGATACCAAATGTAAGTGGATAAATGGCTTTTGCACGTGTAAGTCCAGTGGCCCCTTCACACAGGTGATAGAAGCAGTTGGAAGAAAAAAATGGAGACTCTGCCCAAAGTCTTTTGAAATAAAATCCTACGTTTTAATCAGCGGATTTCCTGTATTTCTCTGCAAACTATTGTTTCTTTTTATTTTGCAGCATGCCTGCTCAATTCATGAGACATTTTTGTTTCATTTCCAAAACGTGGGATAGGCAGGGAACTCAGCTTTGGAGCTGTAAGCCTTTTTTCTTCTCTACCTAAAAAAAAATCCCACCTGCTCTCTCTTTATACATTACCACCTTGCCTACAGCCGAGATAGGGATGTAGGGAGACAGAGAGTGTATCTGGGAGTGCGTTGCTCGTGCTTATATTCCAAATGAACATGACATTATCTTTGAACTTAAAACCACTTCTTTGAATAACTCCATTTTTTACATGCCACAGCAGTGCGCCACAGCTTATAACAAAAATACATCTGCAGAGGGAACTGGAGCTGAGCCTGCGGGGACTGGAGCCGCCTGTTTATCAGTTTGTGCATCCACGGATGAACCCAGCACTGGTCCTGCCCCAAAATAAAACACTGCCATTTGCTGCTCTGGGAATTGTGGGCAGCTCCACGTGCGAGGGATTAAGGAGGGCAGGACTTCCAAAGGGAAGGGCTGCAGCTCCAAACTTGGTGGTGCAAAGGGGTGGGAGGTGAGGGGTTCCCTGTGCCTTCCTCTGCAAGTTCTGTGCTGATTGAGCCTGTTCTGAGCTGGGACTGTTCTCCCTGCTGCCATGCCCACTGCTGAGCATCTGACAGTGTGCTGTGATGATCTGTGTGAGCTCCTTGGAGACAGCCATCCACGTGGAGCCACAGGACATCCATCTTTTGCTCTCCTTTTGTGCACTGAAAGGATATTATTTTGAAAGTCACTCTCTGCAACAGCCATTGCAGAGGGTGACTCTCAGCTCCTCTGCAAACAGAGCAGAGCTTTGCACCTGATTTAATATAAAACGAGGTTATGTCTTTAATTAAATTATTTAATCTCCTTTTTTGAGGGAAAAGTCTGTTTTATGAGTTTAGTAACAAGGAGGCAAAAATTCTGACGTTTTGGTTTTTTCAGTCTTGAACTTGTTCACTTTCCTCGTATTGCTCTTTTCCCTGCTCCTTGTTTATACTTCTCAGGAAAGGGTATGGCATTTATTTGTCTCTATAAGGGTTTGGGTATGGGATGTAGTCTTATTTATAAAATATTCTGTGCACTGCCAGCTGTAAGAATGAAGTGTAAGCCCCGGAATATCTCTGTATTATTAATTTTGGCATTAGCAAGGCATCTGATTTTTACAGCTGAAGATGGTTTCTCCTTTTTAATATCAGTCCTTCCCATTCCACAAGGTGAGCTGCGTTCCCGCTCCCTGAGGAAAATGGCCTGGAATTCACAAACCAGAGCTGAATGGCAAAAAAATTAAAAAATTAAAAAGGGACATTAGGAAGTGAGGCCAAATAAGCCAGGCATATGCACTGCATTCTTCTTTCAGCCATGAGTCACAGTGTGGTCCTCCTTTCCAGAGGAGCTGACTGAGGCAGAAAGAAGAGAAATAACTGGGATCCCATAATAAGCTGGAAGTTGAACAGGAATCCCATTAGCTCCTTTGTTTCAACGTTAAACTGCGTTGCCTTGACCCCAGCCCACAGGTAGCGTTCCCGTCCATGGCTATTGTCAGGCAGCCGTATGAATGTGTTCCCAAATTAAATAATGTGGCATTGTGCTGGATGACTAGCACTTACACACTAAATTATCACAGCTCTCCCTGACCTTGGCAGCATCATAGGGTTCATATTTTCAGAAAGATGAATTGTTCTCAGAACAATTTCTTCAATGTTTTAAACACACACACTTTTCTTTAACCTTACGGACGCGCGGTTTTTGCCTCCTTTTGCTGCTCTGATTTTAAAAACACCAGTCCCAAATCCAGCGCCAACTGAAGTCAATAAAAGGGCTCTTGCTGACTTCTGCTTTGGTACTTTATACTCAAATTAAACTCTAGGATTGGAGCCTAAAATGGGAGAAAAAGATGAAGTGTACAACTTTATGGAGTTCAAAAGAAAATCTTCTAGTTGCCTTTTCAAATCTTGGCCGCTCTTTTCTCGGGTCTAAGAGCAGCAGGGCAGGACACAGTGATTCTCTTTCAGGCTCATCATCCCCTGGCTAACTTGCACTGTTTGTGTAATGTTCTCCAGATTTGCTCGTAGTTGTACCTCAGATCAAGAATAAAGGACATGTTTGCATATTTTTTAATGTGAATATTAAGGCCACATTGCACTTGGGGGCAGTTATGGCTCAGGTCTGCTGTAGAATGTATAAAATGGTTTAATTTTAGTCTGTTCTGATGAATTACATTGTCCACACTCAAAGTTGCTGTGGACTACACCTTGATCATGTTCTGAGAGAAAATCAACTCCTTTAAACAAGTTATTAATTTAACATTAAAAACAAAGGAAAGGAGTGGAAAATATATACTTGCAACCTTTTCTTGGAGATAGTTTCTCAGTGCAGTGTAACATAAACAGATTAACTGCAGTGTTTATTCAGTGTGAAAAAGCAGTTCCAAGAGCCCCAGGTGCTTGCCAAGTCCATAATTGTACCTCCTTAAATACTTTCATTACTTGGAACTACAATGAGAGAAGCACAGACACATGCTTTCTATTTTCATGTCAACAAAACACCTCCAACAAATTAAACTCTATTTTGTCTAGAAATTTTCAGCTTTTTTTCCCTTCCTGTCTTGAAGAGGAAGGGGGATCCCGGGGACCCTTGTGGGTGCTGCTCCCTCATGGCCTCCCCAGTGCCACTCAGGGCTGCAGGGTCTTCACGAGGACTCTCCTGCCACAGGGACCAGGGCATGTTATACAATTTCAGCCAATGGCTGCAGCGTTGAACCCAGAACCTTGTGCTTGTCAGGAACGTGATTTCTTCTGGATTTGGGTAGGTTTTATCCTGACAGTTTTCTGTAAGAGTTTTCTCCCATGGCTGATGACTTAAGAACTTTTGAAAATGCAGATTCCCTGGGCAATCTGGCTGTTTGGCCTGTAAGTGATATTGAGCATTGTTAAATGGCCACATGTATCTGCAGATGAGCTTTGGTGTGATCTCATTCTCCTGCCATATCCCAGGAAGCTTTTAAGGAATGCCTCAGTCAGACAAAACCGTGCTTTTTCTGAGCTTCTCCCTCTCGAATGCCAACCATATGTAGGCAAACCCAGCTCTTTGGGGAAAGGCGTGTGGAGGGTGAGATTTCTGCTTCATACCAAGCAAAAGAAAAAAAAAAAAAAGAAACCAACAAAAAAAGTCAAGTTCTGCTTCCGAAATTGCATCTGAACACAAGTGTAATGAGAATTGCTCATCTCACAGTGAGAACACGCCAGTGCACTTACCCCAAATTTGGTCTTGAGAAAAGCAGCCTGAATATTTTACTTATTCTTCTCATATCCCTTTACGTCTCAAGCCTTGACTTACTGCATATCTAAAAAGAAATTCCCATCTTTTTGAAGGGGGTAGTGATGAGCCTTGTTGTCTCTCTCCAGCAAGTGTCACATTGCACTAACCTGAGGTGATGAAAGCACCACTTTCCCAGCTCAGTAGTAGGTGAAGGGATGTATCCATACACAGACCTGGGGAGGTTCAATTGCTGAACAATGAGCACCCAAAGTCTAAAAATCTCCTTTCTCACTGAAGGGGGGAAGCTTTTCTCATGGTGCAGAGTAGGATGGCCAAGACAGCGAGATTCCCAGAGCCTGTTTGGAAGGAGACATTTCCCTGCCCCGGCACCCATGGAGCCTGGCAGTGACCTGGGAGTACAAAGTGTGACAAGACACTTGCTGATTTTATTTCCCTGAATCCAACAGCCCTTTTTAAAGGTAGAAGAATGTCTGCATTTCCACCTCACTTTAATGGTTTGCCTGTAGATCCCATCCCTTCCTGTCACAAAGAAATCATTGTGTCCTGCTGTGTAATTAATACACATGTACAGTGTGGCAAACATTTTCCTGTAGACTGCTTATTTTTGCCTGTAAATTACAGGAAATCCTATACAATACACCTGGGAGCCCTGCAGCTTGAAATTAGAATACAAACCATCCCCACCTCCTTTTGCTTGGCCAGCTTACCAGTCAAATTTTGAAACTTTTTTTGTTTGGATGTGTGATAATTTCTGACAGCGATGGACTTGCTCACCTCTATTCATCTTAAAATTAATAGAGGTTTTAATTCTGAAATAAATTTTCAGATGTTTATGGCTCACAATTACTACAACGGGATGAAACTGCACGAGGGTTTCCAGTTATCAATTTTGTCCTGTCACACAGGCAACACACAAATTTGTAACAAAATCCCCACAGTTTAAGGTATATTGGCAGTAAAATCGATGGCCAAGCCTCAGTTCTGTGTGATGTCACATCTATATGAGCCCTGAGATCGTATTAAAACAGCAACAGCTGTTACCTGTTGGAGACACAGCGACTTTTTGAAGGGAGGCTCCATATTTTCCCTTTCTCTGTGAATCCCAGTGACAAAAGAACTCTCCAGAAAATGGTAATGCCAACTGCCAGAGCATCAAGACCACCAGTTCTCATTAGCTTGGTGCAGGCTAATTACAGTCCATTACCTTCCTTCTGTGTACTTTTGGGGTGTGTGGATGCAGAAAACAGTGCAGCCTCTGGATGCTTTGTGCTCTCTGCTGGAAAATGCACAGTTTGGTCTCTTGCTGTCCAGTGACTGCTCCAGCTCAGGAAGGGCACAGGAGTTGAGGGAAAAGATGGCTCCCAGCTCTGCACTGTGGTGAAAGCTGCTCCCTCAGAGCGCTCTGCCAGGCATAATCACATCCCTACAGGTGAGAGAGGCAGTTCAGCCTCCTTGGAGCTCTTGCCTGGCTCTGACTCCTTCCCTCTTAAACTGGGAATGGCAATTGCATCTGTGTATTAGCAAGCATCAGAGACCAGCAAATTCCCAGCTCTGAGAAGAGCCGTTCGAAACAGAAGGCGGCCAGATCCTGGTCTGCACTTCAGCAGGGCAAATCTACTCAAAATCAGGGCTCACACCAAAGAGCTGCCTTGAAGTTTGGCAATGCAGTTCAAAAACTATGTTCTCCTGAAAGTGCAATAAGAGGAGGTTTGGATGCAGCTTCCCTGGGGCAGCAGGCCCGGCAGGAATTCCTTCTGGGTGTCACTGGTTGAAGAAACAGGGGGTAGAGGAAAAATTAAGTCTTGCTGGATGAACCCAACCGTGCATTTTAAATTGTTTTACTCCTGACTTCCCTCCATCAAAGGTACTCCCCTGGTACTGGGCACTTCAGCAAGGTGTTATTCACAGGATTTGAATAGGGATGTGTAAACACACAGAAAATGGGCTGAGCAGGCAAATCTCCTCAGGCCTAGACTCCATCGAAGTCTAGGAAATTCAGGAACACCAAATGCATTTGCTTTGTGAGGCATCTGATGCACTGGTATCATTGGAAGCTGTTACTTCAAAGCCATGATGTCACTGTGGAGAAATATGATGTCAGGGCTGTAAAAGAAGGAAATAAAAACTTGCTAAAATTCCTTTTCACATTTGGAAGTTTCCATTGAACAGAAAATACTCTGTTCTCTTTCCTGCGACCTTCACCTTCTTTATAAGTACCCCTGCCAAGAGTGCTAAGGGTACACAGGAACCACCATTCCCCTTCTCCCAGTGGGAATATAGCTACCTTTTATTACTAGAACTAGTTCTTTCTTTAATGGTTTTGCAGTAAAAGTTAAAAAAAGAGTGTGAGAGAGAAGAAGAAAGTGGCCTTTTTAACTACTACAAGAGGTATTAAAGAGTCAGCCAACCTCTGGAATCACTTCTCATTTTCCATGAAGCTGGGTAAGGAGTGTTATGGAGGTTTTTTTTGGGTAAAGTTTATTGGAACTTCACAGTAGGACTACAAAAATGTGGATACTCTGATTGTTTTTGTTTAATAAGACTCAAGACTCCTGGCTCTACCTGACTTTAAAGTCTTATTGCCCCTTAAATTTTCTCCAGGGTTTTGAGTCTATGGTTTGAAACAATCATTCACGTGAAGATCATTTTGCCTCATGCTGCAGGGTGCTTGTACCTTTTGGATGTGAAACTCTGCAGGGTTTTGTGGTGATACCTCAGGTGACTATATGCCCTCTTCATAGCTCACTTGTCCAAAAACCTGGGAAAGGAAAAGAAAGTTTGCATCAATACCAACAGTCATAGATCTGGACTGTGACTGTGTCTCTGCAGGTTTGATTTGGGTGGGGAGGTGCAAAAAGGTAATTTGTGGTTTGGCTTTCAACTGCTTCCTCCCCTCCTGGTAATGATGTAGTCACTAGCTCTGAATTTTTGGCCTCTTTCCATCCTTTAACATGACAATGGCTCTCAGCTCTCACCAGGAGTGAGCAAAGCAATTAGGAACAGATGAAATGACACAAACTCCCCGTAGGCTTAAACCCAGCCTGTTGTTAGGAGTTTAAGTTTGTGCAAACCCAATCTTTTCCCTTCTTTCCTGTCCATGGGTTTTTTCCCTTTCTGTCTAGCTCTCTCTTATGAGTTCTGCCACTGGACCAGGGATATTTAAACCAGTAAGGAACAGGTACTGCAGACAAGCCACGTTTTGTGTGTCTGAGAGTCCCAAATAAATACTGGTATTTCCTGAGCTCATCTGAACCAAACTCAAACCCTTTTGGTCTGGTTCTTTGCTAATTATGTTCTTTGCTAATGCAGAAAATGGACGGATGTGAATTCCTTGGTTACTCCATCCCTGCTCTCTGGGGAACAGTTTCTTTGGGCAGTCCTCCCAACCTTCTCTGAAGCCTCTTGGATTTTGTCAGTGATGAAGGCTGACTTCTGCTCCTATGTTTTTGTTCTTCCCAATGGATATTCCTTCATGGTTCCACACTCCATACCTGTCTCACATTGCTGCTCAGGACACATCCTTGTTACCCTGCCCAAAATCTCACTCAGTGTCGAATTCAGTCCTGACTGAGAGCTGCCACTGAAAAGGGAACAGTCTGGGTTGTGTTTATCCAAGGAAGAGAAATTGTCAATTAATGACAGGAAAACCTGAGACAAAGCATTTGTTTAAGAGTGGTTCAGTGTTTGGCAAACCTTGTTCTCACACAAGTTTTTGGGGCAACATTTTAGACAGAGACTCTTTGATAATGCTGGCTGTCAGATTATAAAGACAAGTAAAGCAAATATTTTTTTCTATGTGTTACTGGTTAGATTATCATGTTTAAAGTAATCCTTTTATCATCTGGCTGTTTTTCTAACCTGGAATTGCCAGAGGCTCAGCAAACTTGGTAGCTCTTGTGGTAGGTGAAAGAATCACGATAGGAGTGGATATTCCCAACCTTGCACAACTCTAATTAAGAGTAATTCTCAGTAATGGACTTTGGCTGCAGGCTAAACAAATACTGCTCCTGAATATTTTTCTTAAATCATGCAGGACTGTGTTAATTGAAACTCTCACATCTTCTAGCTTGGGCCCAGCTCTATGTTCTCCAATGTCTGCGTGTGTTGCTGGAGTGCATCTGCTACCAGCAGAGTGATTAAAGGCATGGCTGTGTCACCTTTCAAATCTTTGTTACAGAGGTCAGCCTGGCCTACAAACACTGTCTTTGAGCTGGAACATGGCATGCACAGTCGCTGCAAAAATAAGATTTTTGTTTTACCAACTGAAAAATACCTATCTCGAGTCCCTTTAGAGGTGTCCCTGTAACTGCTTCAGGACTACAGGCAGAGGATGGGAAGGGGATGGCTTAATATTAATATTACTCAGCAGCTTTCAGAGGGCTGAATTTGTAGGCCCTTGGATTTTCCTCAGGCAAGCTTCTTTTTGGGATTTTTTTTCCCTCAAGAAAGAGGGAGAGGTAGAATGACTGAAACCTGGTTTTGATTGGAAGACTTGAAGCTGAGAGGAGAAGGAGTGGCAGAGCTTGGCAGAGCTTTGCTGGCACCTCTAAAGCAGCTGTTTGTCTTTCCTTCCTCTTTGGGATTAATGTCACTGTGCTGAGCATCTACTGAATCCACAAGTGTTCCCAGAGTGCAGGGAAGCAGAGAGAGCACAGAGATGGTGCTGGAGGAGGCCATGAAGGAAAGGCAGCAAGATCAGCCTCTGCTTTGCAAAGTTCACCGAGTGCACATGTACAGAAACGGTGATTTGGGGGAGCAAAGTGGCAAAATGGAAGGGAAGAATGACTTGTCTTGCCAAGCAGGAGAGCACAAATCCACCAGGAAATAAGCAACATTCTCAGGTTTCTGGTGGTCATTGCCAATTGTGGAGGGAGAGAAAGAGTAAAAAGAAAGAAAGGATCTTAAGCGTGCTTAGCACAGGATTTGTATGGAAAAAAAGAGATTTAAGGTCAGGTTTTCAAAGGTTTAGGAAATGCTTTCCCTGCCTCACTTTTGTGCTCACAGCACAGGGAAGGTTGGCCACACTAGCACAGCACTGTCTGCCCTCAGTGTCCATAAAAATTCTGGACAAATTCTCCTTACACCATAATTGCAAAAACTTCCTTGCTTTAGTGAGTTCAAGTCAAATATTGACTGGTATTTGATCAGAAGGTGGCTGATTTGTAAAATTATTATTATTTTTAATGCAGTTTAATTATACTGAAGTTATATTGGGGGTTCAGTAACCACTGGCTTGAAAATTAACTGAATTATGAAAGCTGAAGTGTTGCTACCAGCATCAGTTAATGACAAGGTCACCACCACTGTCATATTCAAAAGAAATGTTACACTTGAATGAGGCTGAGATGGCTGCACTGTCCCATGGTTCCAGGTAGAGAAAATGAAACAAGGGCTCCTTGGGTACTGTTTTATCCCATGTTTGAATCTAATGCATTCTTTTTTCAGCTCATTTTGGTTCTGCTGTGTTCCCTCAACATATGGAGTCCCTAGATATTAAGCTGCAACATGGAAACTTTGGGGGCTGGGAATTACAGATCATGAATAGATTGAAAAGTCCCACTGAATGCTCCCTTGGGTTGTTTGTGTAAAGATTAATTTTTGTTGTTTCTGCCTTGAACAAAAATCAAGGAAGGCTACAATTATTTTTGTCTTCCAGGCTATAATAGGGATCAGACTTTTAGCATGCCCTGTACACCAGCACATGAGCACAGAGATGCATCTCAGGAACTGACTCAGAAAGGTGGTGTTAATTGAAAAGGGGAAGTGTAAGAGATCTTGTTGGAGATACAGGGGAAATTAACTGTTAAGTTCTTGATGTTTGCACACTATTTAATTCAAAGCCCTGATTTTATAATTTAGTGTAAATCAAACCAGGAGATAATGATATTGCACTTGACCTTGTGCTGCCAAAGTCAGGGAGGGCAGGATTAGTCCTGGCATTGTTCAGCTGGGGGCAGAGTAACTGAGGGGGAATTGCTCAGAGCCTACTCCCTTGTTGAGCCTGCTGTTTGATCCGTGCTGCAAGGCTGAAATACTGAATTTGTCTGGTGTGGTTTTGATGAAATGGGTTAGTGGCAAGTTGAGGAAAGGAAGAGCCTTTTTGGAACCGAAGCCACAGTCTGACCCAAAAAAAATCTCAGCCATAATTGAGGCTCATGCCTTGTTGGGAGCAAACTGGAGCAGTCACTCAGCTGGGTGGGTGTCTGAGAGCTCCCTGAGCTGCCTCAGCACAAAAGGAATGAGCTGCTTTCCCTGGCTGTTTCAGGTACCAGCAGAGCAGGGGTAACAATCAACTGGGGGGCCCTAAAGTCTGAACCCACGTCAGCTCTTTGCAGAGCAACTGCTTCTCTGTGTCATTACACTGAAAGAGGTCACAGCACTCTGCTTTCCTTCCCCACCTCCATCACAAAGTCTGATTTCTTTGGAGCCCAATCCATCTGACAAGCTGTGTTAAACCTCCCAGCTCTTCTCCCTGTCCATTCCTTTTCTGGGACACCAGCATGCAGACAGATGTCACCAGTGCCATCCAAAGGGAATGCTGTGGATGAGTCTCACCTCGGGTTTGGAAGAGGTCTAAGGAGCTCAGTGTAGACCCTGAAGAAGGAGCTGAGAAACGGTCAGTGAGGATGAAAACCATAGCCAGGCTGGGGAGAGAGATGGCAGCAACTGGCTGGGAAGAGAAGCGTGGGAAGGAGATGGCAGAATAATGAAAGAAAACATTGTCTAGACATAAAGACTTGGGAAGAGTGTATTTGGATAGGAAAAAAAGTCCGAGGCTTGGAGGTAAAATGGTTGAATTTATAAATGTTGCTCTTTATTTCTCTGGTGGTGGATGTTCAAGGCAACTTTAGCTGAAGGTTCCACTGGATCTCCACGATGTCCTGCTAAAACCATGGAGATTCTACCCCTAAGACTCTGCTTATCTTATTCACCTGTGTCTTTCCCATCACGGTGCCAGGGCTGGAGCAGAGAGTGGATGTGCTCATTATCCGTGGTGTGAAGTACCGGGAGCACCTCAGACACTCCCTTATCAGTTTGCTGTGGTTATGCATTTACTGCCACCCTTTTCCCATGTCTCTGGTATTTGCAGTGGGAAAGGAGGTCAGGATAATCTTGTGCTGTAGAAAAAGAGCCAGACAATATAATGAAAGAGAATTTCACCCAGATAATATTAATACTAGCATTAATTATTATTATTAACAACTAATTATTTAGCAAAAAATCCTGTTAATGCTGAGGAATTGCATTTGCTCTTCATGAAAAGTACTTGAGACACTGCTGTTAATTGCTCTTCAGTGCATCTTGGAGGCAGGAACATTTCAGTCTTCAATTTAAAAACGCTCGTTTGCTTTTTGTAATCGTAACAAAACTGTGGATCAGGGTGGGAGTGTTCCCTGTGAATTTGAGAGCCCCAGCATTCCAAGAGTGCTGCAATTCCTTTCAAAAGCCAAGTGCATTTAAAACTGTGGCTGTCCTTTCTGTTGCTACCCACTTCCTCACCAATCTTTGTGAGGAGCTGCAGTTCCAGCTTTATCTAGATTTTCCATGAGCTTTTGCAAGTAGGAGCTATGGCTGTAAGCTGAGAAGTGCTGGAAGCTGCCCCTTGTAGGATAACAAAGTGCATCTTCAAGTAAAGAATTTGGAAGATTTGGGCTCATAAATTGTTTTTATCTGAACTCTCCAGTCCACACAAACCAATATTTTTTCATGTTCAGTTACTCTCCAGACAGGTATATGGTTGCAGTTCTCAGGCTTATAAAGGAGGCACAGTGCACTGAAAGGGATAAAGCAGAGGGAAACAAATCCAAACCACGTGTAGGGAGATGTGTGTGTGCCTGGTCAGATATTTATTTGCTTCTGAACCTGTGTTTTTTCACACGGGGATTGAAATTTGGTCTAATCACCACGTGAGATGTGGAGGGTGAGCTTGCCTTCAGCCCTAGAGCAGGATCTGCGTGCCTGGCAATTGCCACGTACATCTGAGAGCTCTCTGTGCTCAGAGTCAGCTCTCCTCTTCCTAACAGCCAGGGAGCTGGGGATCCTGATAAGAGCCCTTGCAGGGCGCAGTTTCTCTGGGTAGTGTGGCCATGGTTAATAAAAGAGTCGGGTTTGCTGGCAGCCGGAGCAGTGTTTTGGTTTGCAGGCTGCCGGGGGCCCGGCGCTGCATTCCTGCCGCTCCCTGGGCTCCCCTGCAACTGGCTGGGAGGTGTGGGGTGAACGAGATCAGACCCCTCGTCTGCAGGCACTGAAGCCACACGCAGCCTCCAGTGACCTCCCTCGCTTCCCACAAACACGAAATTCATTGCTGGTTTAAGGGGAAAAAAAAAAGTGAGCACTTCAGCTTCTTTTCAAAATAGAGAGAAACAATAGGGCACAGTGTAGTGAGTTCCAAGTCTTTTATCTTTCTACAGATTCAACCACAGTATTGATTCTTTATTGACCTAAACTGTCCTAAGCGTGGCTGTGGTTTTTTCTCATATAGTCTATGGGAGAGTTAAGGCAGCTACTACTTTAATATTGATTTTTGTGAAAAAGGTGCAGGAAAGGGGGCAATTTGTGTCTGCAGTTGCTCTTCACTATAAAAGATACCATTGTTAGGAGCTTATAGCATTATATCAAGGGTCTTAATCTGTAGCAATCTTTTTTTACAACTTAGAAATAGGCTTGGGCAAATGTGTTATTGGTGTTAATGATATTTTGAAGTGAAGAAAATTTGTCAGCCTTTCCAAGTAAAATGCTCAACTTAACCATTTGAGAACTTGACAGGTTTGTTACATCTGTTTGCAGGAATTATCTCTTTTGTTCTCCTGGAAGGAAAAGAAAAAAAAAAAAAAGGAAGGAAAAAGAAAAAAGAATGTCCATTTGAATAAACAGTGATAATAATGTTATCTGAATAAATCTTTAATAAATCGAAATTATTACTGCAGGCTTAAATAAGCAGTAAGTTTTGACAAGAAGGGCATTATCATCTAATTATACTTACTTTATGAAAGAGAGGGGCAAGGGCCAACCTGTGAGCCGTCGAAAGCACAGTAATAGAGTGATCCCCTCCACAGACTAAAGAAGGAGCCATCAGACAACAATAAAACACAGGCAGTGCTCTGTAAATTGCAACTGAACCCCTGATTCACACAGATTCACCATCTTAATTGTTATGAAAACTAGCAGAGCGGGATGATAAGTGCATGGCAGAGCAGCCTCTGCTAAGTGGATGAGAGAATCCTGTGCCAGATATTTTATGGTATTCCTAAAGGTTTCTTTAATTATCAATTAGTCACTGCTCTACATTAGCTTCCTATTGGCTAAGTGCTCGGTGTGAGGGCCTGGATCAGCATTTGCAAACAGGTGTAAAGATATAACTGATACCTAAATTGCTTCCTTCCTGTGGGCACCTGGTTTGCTAAGAACACTTCAGGAATTCCAAGATGACACCTGCTAGCTGCTTTACTGGTGCACATCTCATGGGTTTGGCTGTTAGCTGAATTGTAGAGAGCTGTGCCCACTGGAACACACTGCTTTTGTCGTGGAAGCCCTGGGGAAAACTGGATCTACTCAGGGGAGTAAACCAAATGTATTCACATACCCTCCCCATGTGTTATGTGTGAGTTGCTACACGTGGTATTCCTCTAATAGCCACTATTTAACTTTTCTACTCACCAAGAATCAATCAATAACCAGAAAAGCCATCACCTGCTAATGTCCGTAATCTTTTTGAACACCTGATTTGTTTGGCAAACGAGTTTGACTTGTTCAAAACCTGCCCTGGCTCCCATTTATTTTACAGAAGGCAAAAAATTTAGGTCATCATAATCTGCCAGAATGAAGGAATTAGCATCACTCTTCCTTGTGTTGGGTAACGTGGATTTGGAAGCACTCTCTCCACAACCCAGGTCTCTGGTGTATATACACGTGGGGGGTTTTGAAGAGATTATATATATATATATATATATATATATGTATGTATAAATAAAATATTGTATTTTAAACCTGTTAATCAAAACCTCCTGCATGTAGCTCGGTTATATGTTTATTCATATGCACCTGAGTACAATGACTTTTCCCCCATTAGATTCTTGTCTCATTTAGCATTCAGGATATTTGGAGGATGAACAATTATCCCAAACCTGTTGACCTGTGGCACGTGTTGGGCAGGTACATCCTGAGCCCCAGCTCTGAGCCTGGCTGGTGCTGTGAGAGATGGGCCAACACAAAGCCACAGCAGCAGGGAAGGGGACAGCCTCACCCACTCCCCATCCTTGCTGTGAAATGTGTCACATCTCACTTGGTCCCACAGGGCTCTCACAAGGCTAAAAATAGAGACAGCACTCACTGATGTGGCCGGCTTTAGTTCCCATTCCTTCCTCTTCCTCTTTTGCCTTCACACATGGGCTGGGCCAGCCTTTGGAGCACAAATGAGGATGGTTTGATGAAAACCATGAGCAGCAAGGTCCTTAGAAAAGAGCTATTGAGACATTTTCAGCTGAAGTAATTGGTGATGCCCTACAGTTATTGCACACACAAGGTGTAAATTTGCCTAGGTGTTGCTGCTCTAATGCAGCCTTTCCTGCTTATTTTATCATTTTCTATGTCATCCCTTACCAGGTGCCAAATTTGTAACCGATATAACTTCAGGTCTTTTTTTCACTCGTGCCAGCAAGCTGAACAAGTGGGACAAGGTTACAGTAAACAAGAGGGAAATTACTGGAGCTAAAGGTTTTAAGAGTCCACAAAGCCCAAGAGCAAGAGAGAATCTGAGCCATGAGGAGAATGCTCAGAGTTATATCCCTCCTCGGCATAAAAACGTACAGACAAAAATGACTCACGATGTGAGTCAGAGAGAGGAGGTTTTATTTACACCACACTACTTGGAAATAACATTTCCACTGATTCTATTCTGTTCAGCAATTGTGGGTATAAGCAAAAGGCTGTTAACACTTCTGTATGAATCAAATTTTTTAAAATCACTCCGCCCTTCAATCAGAACTGTTTTCTCACTTATGTGAATTAACCTACAGAACTGGCTCATGAAATAATCTGTTTCAGTATCTATTACTGAATATGTCTTGGCCTGGATCCATAAAAGCATTTAGGAGCTTGAGTTGCAATGAAATCACTGAACAGAGGGGAAAAAAAGTGTGTTATTCCTGGTTACTACATGGAACTGTAGCACATTGCTCTTTTCTCTGGGCACACTGCAGGCTCTGACTCCCCAGGCAGGCTTTGTGTCTGTGCTGGGCTCCTGCAGGCTGCTGAGGGGAGGCAGCTGCCCAGCCCTCCTGGAATGAGGTTTTTGGAGGTCCTTGCATGATGGACCCTCCGTGATGACATTCTGTGCTGCCATGTGGGCTGTGCCAGGGCTGCAAAGTGGTGGAAGGGAATTGCCACAGGATGTGTCTGTGAGATAGAACTACCCCAGTATAAAATACACCTGTTTACTTTGTGAGGGGAATGGAACTGAAATGTATTCATCTTTTACAATACAGATAGATTTCTAAGAGAAATAAACCATTTTGGGGGAATTTTTTTCATTAGTAAAACGTCTGCACTGCAGAAAATATTTTGATAGACATTTGGTTGCCATCCCCATCAGCCTTTGTTTTTCTCAACAAAATACACCATTTGGGGCAAACATTTAGGGTGTGATAAGAGGCCAGGTGTGAGGAATGGGTGGAAAGGTGTGAAGTCTCCAAACAGAGCCGGCCTACAACACAGGCCAGGAAAAGTCCAAGGTAAATAAGTCACACTGAAACTGTCACAGCCCCCCACAATCCTCATGTGTGGGTTTACACAAACCAGCAGAGCCAAGCTAACCTTAATTGTGTCTTGTTTAACTTGGCCACAGATGGCTCACCCTTTCTGTAACTTGGCTCCAGTCGTAGATATCTCACCTTTCCATTACTGACCCCTCTTGTCTAAATTGTTTTCTTAATACATATTAAATGGTTTTGATCTGCTTTAATTTCCTAGGACTTTTTACAGCAGAAAATATTACAGAAAATATTTCTGCTGATAGAAAGACATATTTTAATAGAAAATGTCGTACATTTTCAATGGCCAGACAGGTCGGTGGTTTTTAAAACCTGGCTCTTTTGAAGGAAGTAGTACCAGAAAAACTCTAGCATTTGATGTGCTGGTTCTTCTGTGCATTCGTTGGCAGAGGGAACAGGAATGCAACTTCGGTGAATTTCTTAAATAATAAATATATTTAAACTGCAATAGCCAGTCAATAATTCTTCTTATTTCCCTTTTAGCATCATATTTCTTAATAGTGGCTTTAACATGTCAACAGTTTGTTACCACGGTCCTGTGAAATTCTGAGAAGATGAAGTGTTTCCCTGTTTGAAGGCTGCACATTAAAACTGTGCCCCGTTTAATTGCCTTTCCTGGTGGCTTTATCTGTACTGGAAGCCTTAGAGCTGCTGGTTAGCAGCAGGTTTTTGTCAGCTCTGCAGGCTGGGGAGCTCAAGGTGTGCTGCTCCCCATGGCAGCACTGGCACTCACAGCCCTGGGACTTGGCCCAGTTCTTGCAAAATTCAATTGAAGGGCTTCTGTTGACATGGGTGCATCGGCTCTTCCGTGAGGAGAGGGAGCAGTAATTATTTTCTGCACGTGGGGTGTCTCCCCAGGAACTGAGTCACTTTGTTTGCACGGTTAAGTTTGCACCTGAGTTTTCCTTCTAACTCAGATTCTGCCTCGTGCTTTAAAAGCCCCAGAAATGCCAGGCTGGACTAAAGGGAGCCAATCTGTCTTTAATCCAGTGAGATACAGGTTAGGTGGTCTTGGAACTGTTCCCACTAAAGCAGGGGACAGCATTACAAGATCTACTACCATTTGTACTAATTAGCAACTTTGCTGACAGCCTCTGGTGAGTAACTCATTACTGTCTATTTGTGAGCTTGGCTTATAAATCCCCGAGCAGCCAGACTGTGGGCACTGTTGTAGCACAATATTGTTGTGGTATAAGACCTTTTTCTCGAGCATTAGCGAGTCTCTCCAAGCAGAGTGCTTCAAGTAGAAGTAGGTCAGTGGCATGGAGACACAGCCCCCAAGTAAGGAGGACTTCCAATATTTCTTCCTCCCACCCCCCCTTTTTTTGGTGCTGAAGTAGAGATGAATAAAATCTGTTCGTTCTGGCACCGCTCTTGCTGATGCTGCTTGTTTCTCGGCGCATTTTAAATTTTCTCTGATTCGACCTTCACCCTTGCTTGTAGGCATGATATCACATATTTTAACATGCTTTTTTCCCTCCCCTCCGTATCTGCCTTAGTCAGGCCCGTCGGAATTTTGAAGTACTTCTGCCACAATTCAACAAGAACGTTCTTTTTCAATTTCTGTAGGTAGATTCTGCTATTCAGTGGTTTTCCCCCATCCTTTATCACAGGCTAGGTCTTTTCCATATGGTAATGAATCATTCCCCCAGGAGGAGTATCATTTGCTCAATTCAATGGACTCCTCACAATGCAGATACATGCATTTCTTTCACCTATCATTTTGATTTTAGTTTTCCTGCAGTTTATTGGCTTCAATCCGTATTTTCTTTGTGATCTGTTCTCTTCCCAGCTCTGGTAGGTATCTCCCACTCCATTGTAGTGTGTGCTGCCCTGATGGCACCACCTGCACTTTCTGCCTCGCTCTGGAGCTGTTATCTACATATTTAATTCAGTCATTTCCATCATTCCCTCTCATGATTCCATTTTGTGGCTGTCCTGACCCTCTAATCTGGTTTGGTTTGGGTTTTCTTCAACTTGCCTGTTGAGAAATAAAAGTGTTGACAATATTCTGTGCTGTGAAGCTATTGCTGTGTGTTAAATAGAATAAAGAGGACAAGAGTGAACAAACATCTCTTAAGTGTGGGCTTGGGTGCCACTGCAAGAACAGAAAGGAGTCACAGTTCTACAGGCAGATTTTGCCTTTTATTTATACAGCGATTGGATGAAAGGGATGTGCCAGAATCAAAGTGGGGTGGGGATTTTTATTGTTTTCATTATTTGTCTTGTTTAAATCAGCTTTTGCACAAGAGCTGAGATGGGCTGAGGGCAAAGAGAGCTGATTGCAAGCCAAGAGTCCTATGGTTCATCCTTTATTTCTGCCTCATTGCAAGACTGTGAACTGGAATGTTCCTTAGCTGTGATTCCTCTGGTTTCCAAAGCAAGCTGTGTGTTGTTTTTACCTGTTTTATTCTCTTTGGGGACATGGATCCAGCATCATTGCAGCCTAGTCCTCACCCCTGGCATCTGTAGGGGCAGGTTTTGGAGCATTTGTCAAAGACTTGTGAATTACTTAAGAGCTCTGCGGATGAAAGAGAAATTGCAATTAAAAACCCTCAGTTTTGGTACATTAAAAATATCTCAAGACTGGCACCAGGTTCTGGAAAATAACAAATGATGGAGATTTTACATCAGGATGTCCCTATGGGTTTGGCTGGATGGGTTTCTAATGAGCAGGTCTTTTATTTCTGTGATATTCTGTATCTCCCTGCCACAATTACTCATGTGTGAGTCCTAGAGCCAAATCCTGCCCTGAGATGTGTGTTTGCTTCTCCCATTGGCTTTCTTGGAAGCTGCAGGCATTTTTCCTAAACCATCATTTGGCCTCCAGTTGTACTGTGGTCATATTTGTCTGTCCAAAATGACTGTGGCTCTCCATTTATAATCTTGTAATTTGTAATCCTTATTGAGATACTGCTGTGGTTTTTCTTTCATTACTGGCATCTTATTGTAATATTGATTTTTTGTTAAATGGAACTGCATTGGTAATTTTGGCTGGCAGCTTCTTGGTTTTGCTTTCTTTTGTACACTTTTGGAGGGTGGGAGACTATTCCCTGCACTACATTGAAGCTGATTTCTTTGATCTGACTCTTGCATCTTATCTGTCTAAACAAATTTAATTTTTGCTTAATCTGTTCATGCAGTTCCCAGTCACTCTGGTATCCAGGCACTAAATTACAGCCCTCTTCTGAGTGTTTTCTCCTCAGAACGATGCAAACTTCCTTCTTGAGCGACCCAGTCATTGTCATGCTTTTGTAAACAATCTCTTTTCTACCTATTGATTTCAGTCTAACATCAGTGACCACCCACTGTTCGGGATTGGGAGAGAAAATAATTGTTCCACAGCCGTCCCCAAGCGTGCAGACACAAAGGCACACACCTGCTCTTGGAGGGGACACCTCCCTGTGCAGAGCAGCTCTCCTGGAGACACAGGGACTCACCCCTTGCTTCTGCAAACCGGGGAGCTCCTTGGGGCATCTGGAGAGGGTTTAGGAAAGGGGGCATTAAAAAGTGCCCCACCCTAAAATGTTTGCACACATTTAACAAGTAGCTGGTGCCAGTAGCTGCAGCCACCTCGGTGATTGTCACTTGCTGTGACAAACAGGAGGTACATTATTGTTGTTCGAAAGGGGCAAGTCCAGCCCATATTTCTGAAGAAGCAGCACTCACTTCTTGGTGAGAAAAAGAGGATGAAGCCCTCTCAGAGTTGGTGGTGCCCCTTGGCAGTGCCCAGGAATGCAAATGCCCAACCCCTGTCCTGCTCTGGAACATGAAGGCCGTGCCTCCATGTGTGCCAGGTGTTTTTGTGGAACACATCAAGCCACCGTCTCTGGCATTTGGTTAAGGAAGTGATTCACACACCACAGATTTATTGTCAATTTTGTTATGCTTAAGGCAGGCAGTAATTTCAGTTTTCACTGCCATTAGCTAATAATAGTAATTAATTAGTAAATCGTGCCGTTGGGATCTCAGGGTGAACTAACAGGGAAAATGTAAATTAAAAAAAAAAAGGCCACTAATGTTTCCGAGTTCCCCACCACAACTGAGGGTTTGTGTCTATCCCATCCCTCCAAACTGAATTTCTGAAGAGCAACTTACATTGCCCACAGCACTGTCTGGGAAGTATTGGAAGCAAAATGAGGAGGTGCATCAGACAGGAGGTGTTTTGTTGTTTGGGTTTTTTCCCTGATTTTGCTGACTTCCCAGTAAGAAAGTTTTGGATACAGCACTAAGAAAGAAGAAAACACTAAGATAAATCCAGGGTTTTCAATTCAAGGTCATTTTGAACCCTTTATCTGTCTGCAGAAGAAAGTGGGGGAGAAAATAATTAAAAAATGTGAATTAGGCTGAGTCATTTTCACTATGAATTGTTTGCAGCTGTCAGAATCAGATCTACATAGTTCACTATAGCTCAATTTCCTTTCCGAGTTAATAACACATTGAACAAACATACTACACCAGACTCCTTTTCTTTCAAATAACCTCACACTGGATCTGCATTCTGAGTATAAAGAAGTCTCTATTAGCTTAGGCTATTTATAGAACATCAAAGGGCTGAAAGATAGTTAAAAATTAATCGATTACCATCAAATAACAGACGCTAAAACTCAGTGTATGAAATGCCTTCCTCTGGTGAATAAATTAACGGGGAGAGGAGAAATGGGCAGTGCTGCCCCAGAGCAGCTGCTCTGCACTCAGCTGGGGCTGCAGGGCTGGCCCTGCACCTCATGGGGTGGGTGAGGAGCACAGCATGCTTGGAAGGGAGCACATAAAATTGTGGGTGTGCAGCTGGATGGCCTTTGGAAGGACCAGCTCCTGTGCTGAAAGGTTCTTGTCCAAAGGTGCCACTGGGGCATGCACAGGTAGAAATCACACTTTCTATTCTCCATTTTCTTTTCTTTCCACTGAAATAGTTAAAAGCAGTGGTGGAGAAGTGGCACAACCTGTGTGAGGGAGGTAAAAAACTTGAGTTTGCAAAATATTAAGGTGCTTCTCTGATAATCTTATTTGGATTTGTAAAATGCTGCACTGGCCTTTATAGTCCTTGACAATAATCATGCTGTGAAGGGAAATAAAACGTTTCATCAAACCAATAACCATTATGGAAGGGGAAAGAAGAGCTTTCAGAAACATAAGTCATTCTTTGGGACTGAAAGTGGGCAAAAGTGGAGCTTGGTTCCATTTAGTCCCCAAAACAGAGAAAGCCCAGGATGCCTTTGATGATGTGCTGGTGTGTCTGCACAGCTCAGGTGAAGTCCAGATTAAACACAGACTCATTTTTGTGATTTTTGGGTCCATCTAATTTGGGATAGTTTGTTATCATACCTCTGGAGAAAGGGGCTCATGGATATGCTGGACCTCCAAGTTTAGGGATACCTTAGGGGGGAGAAAGGCATTTGATTAATTAAAGACCAGTTTCTAAGAGAGGATGGTGAGTTTAACATCTGCCCCTGTTGATTGCTGACAGACTGTAGCACACAGCTTACAATGCAGGGGAAGCCTTTGTTTCCTCTTTTCTTGCCAAATGTGCACATTTCCTAGCAGAGGTGACATTTTTGTATGTCAAAACAAAGGTAGAACAGCAGAGCCTTTGAAACATCAAACTCAGATGGAAAATGAGGATTTGGCATGGCTTAATTTGGGCTTTATTAATGCCTTTGGGGGAGAGGGATGCAAGAAAGATTAGGCAGATCAGAGCTTTAAAAGTCATAGATCATGCATTTAATAGCTCTAATTCTTAAATACTTGAAGGGTTTCACAAAGCCATTCTCCTCAAGTGCAAACTCCTTCCCACTTTTCACTGTTGCATCTGGATCTCCCAAGTTCTTAAAAGGAGCTTGGAGCTGAAAATCTCAGGCAGCAGTGATCCTGCACCAAGGGGATCTCTGGAGGATCCCACAAGGAGCTCATGTGCACCACTGATTGTTTCAGTTGAGGAGCAGATTTTAGGCACTCACCAAATGGGATTTAAAACTGAAAAAAACCACCCCCTAACCTTTTCCATTCAGTTACATTCATTTTTGAAGTGCAAGAGACTTAGACTGGATTTAAATGAAATTACTACTAAATTTTATTCTTTTTTAAAAATCAATTCTGATGTTATAAGAAATTGATGGCTAGATTTCAAGGTGAATTTTATCTAAAACTGAAATATTGACTGAGGTGATATTAATATTTTGTACTGTTTTCTTTCTCCAAAAATGGTGTTTTTCACTATGCTGGATTTTGTCCTTTCCATAATACTAAAATAATTTGCCCCACATTTCTTTTAAATATTATAGTGATACTCTTAAGCCAGCAGCACAAAGCAATTTTAATTGTATTTATTACATACTAAAGGAGTTTTCTGTAATAAAATCAATATCAGAGGATAAATACTCTGAGCTAAGAATAATAAGCTGCTGATAATTTTGCCCATAGTCATAATTTTTAACAGTCACAGGAGCTCTGGGAGAGACTTTTCTACCCCAGCTCTTCATCTGCACCACCCAGCACCGAGCAGTGCCCTCAGGTGTGGCTCTGGGGCCATCTGCTCCCCAGAGTGGCCTGCTTTATAAAACAGGGGGTTGTTTCAGTCTTTCATTTAATTTTTTTATACAGTTCTGGAGAGAGGGAGTGTTGGGTTTGGGCATTCAGACTCTGTCTGGGTCACAGGGAGCCAGGAGCTTTGTCCTGCTGGTGTTGGGGCAGTGTCCCCTCCCTGGTCTCAGGATTTTGGACAGAGAAAGCCACCTCTGACTGTCTGTAATGTATGGAAAAGGCAATTCCAATAACTCATTTTACAACCAAGTGATCATTTATCCTACTAGCAAAATCTGTTCAACTCTGGTTGTATAGGTTAGACAGTAATAAAAGTTCAAGTATCCATAAAATTGCCATTGAACTGTAAATTAATGTGAGGTAAAGTTGTTGCCCAAGGGAATAACTGAGCTCCAGAAAGTTGTGTCCTAAATTAATTAATGCTGAGTTCAGCTCTGCCTAGGAAAAGAGTGGGGTTTTGCTGCCCTTTGGTTGTTGAGCTCAGATTTTGTTTTCAAGCAGAAATTGCCATTGTCATCTCTGCTCATTTAAACAGGATTTTGAAAATCAGAGAAAACACCAGGAAAAATTATGAATTACATGACCTATTAATTTTTTCTTTTCTTTATTTTTTAAAAAATTTATTGTTATATCTGTTTGAATGGGTAGGGACAATTGATGTCCTCACTTTGTACTGCTCAAGATTCCTTCTTGATTAAGCACAGGTGAACATTTGCACTTCATGGGTGCTGCTCATCATGACTTGGCTGTCCTCTTAAAACTTTTGGTTTGCCTTTTTCCTTTGTTTCTTCTTTATTGAAAAAAAAAGAACAAAAACCCCAAACCCAGTGGTACTTATTTTAATAGGTCAGTTTTAGTTATTATGGTTGAGGATTAATAAAAATTAATGTACTCAGTCGCATTGCCTTGGGAATCAGCTGCTTTTTTAAGGAGTTGGGTAAAGAAGCAGTTGGGGTGTCCAGAGCTAAGCAAAGCATCACTGATGGATTTGTGCCATTCCCACAAGTGAGGAGTCCCAAATTTTCCTGACTTCTCTCTTTTCCTCTATCTTCCTCTTTCCTTTTCACCTTAACTTTTTAGTTTTTCCCCTCATCCTTCTATTTTTTCTTTCTGTTCAGTCTCTATTTATTTCTTCTGCTTCACAGATTGTCTCTCTGCTTGGTTTTCCTTTCCCTGGCACTTACTATATTCCGTGTGTTTTTGCAGCTCTAATGCTGGCTCGTCTGCCAAAGAATAAACTCCTATTTATGGCAAATATATGCAGCTCTATGCACTGCTAAAACATCCTCAGACTGTTTGCTCACAGCCGTCCCGCAGAGACAGCACGACACAGTGAGCACACGAACTGAGCAGCTCCTGCCACCTTCCCCAAAACCAGAGCCAAAACCACCTCAGAACACCTGCCCTCAATGCACACACCTCTCTCCTCCTCTGACACAGCACGGGTTGGGTTGAGCTGGGAGAATTGCACGGCTTAGACCTTCAGGTGTGACCAGCCTGTTCTTCCTGCCCTCCAAGGGATAACAGTTAGATCTGCCCTCCACTGGAAATTCCTGAAGTGGCCCCCATCAGGTCAGGTGGTACTTTTAGAGCGCCCTAGATTTGAAGTTCTGAGCGCTTGGTGTTAAAAGCTGGTCTTTGGGACATTGTGAAACATCTCTTGGGGTGGTTTTGTCATGTGCTTCTCAATTAGAATCCCAAAGCAGCTCCACTCCAGCTCCAATCCCTTTTAAAGCGGGTTTTTCAGTCCTGGTTTTACCGAGGGGGAGAATTTCAAAGGCACGAGGGGTAGTTCTTTCACTGGAAGTCAACGGAAGTTGTGTGTCTAATTCCCATTTGTGCCTTTGAAAACACACATGGCCCTGCTCTGCCCGTGGCTTTAAATCTCATGTGCACACAAACACAAGCCCCACGTTCCCTTTCAACCTTCCACAGGCATTTTCATTTCCTTCCAGTGTCACAAACTTTCCGCGGTAGCTGAAATATGTCAGGGATGTTTTTTGTCAAATTGCTGAGACCAAGTTCTTCAGCTCCCACTCTGCACTTCTGGGGTGATCAGATCATGATGTTAGAGTCGCAAAAGAGCTTATTAGCAGCTGGTGCAGACACTTTCTGTGTGCTCTAAAAACAACAACTCAGCTGGGAAGAGCATATGCAGTAGCCTTTTAATCATTGCTTCAGCTCACCATGCCATCACGTGTAAGCTTTCTCATCAATGAGCCCAGGAATACAAAACCACAGAACTTCTTAAATTTTTCAAACACCTGTATCTTGTGAAACGAATTTATGCTACCAGATTAAAAACAAAACAAAAACCCAAACAAAAACAAACAAAAAAAGAAAAAAAAAAGAAGAAAGAAAAAAAATCTCTTGGATCAAAAGTGTCTCCTTATCAGGAAATGGAGGACAGGAACAAAAATACCCTCCTCCTCCATCTCCTCCTCTTCTTTTCCCACCTCAAACTTGATGATAAAATTCTGTAATCTGACAACCCCCTGCAAAACGAGAGCTGGGTGTTTACAAACGGGGCTTTTCGATGCAAGCCTGGGATTCAAAATCCCCCCAGCAGCAGCAGCAGCCATGTGCAATCTGGCCAGGCTGTGCCTCGTCCCTGTGCTCCCTGTGCCGCCCAGCTTTGTGTCCTGCTTTATCTGCCTGCAGGGGCACAGAGGCAGCTGGGGGATGCCAGTGCCAGCTTTGGAGTGTGTTTATCCAGCAGTGGCAGGGAAGTGTCCCTGGTCACTGGGCTGGAGTGGTGCCCACGGGTTTGGAGTGGGCTGTTGCCATCCCGCCTCTCCTCTCCGCTTCCCTGCCGTCGCAGGGATGGATTTGCTTCCTTTCGCAATCAGGCAGACAATAAGGATGTTGCTAAATCCTTTATGGAGCCCAAAGGCAGGGCTGTTGGTTGATCCTTGTTTCCTGTGCAGTTATGATTTGTGTGACCACCGAGTTGCCCCTTGACTCACAAAGTCCCGAGCCCCAGTGTCAGTGCCTGCAGAGGGGGATCGGAGCTCGGCGTGGCCAGCAGATGTCTCCCAGGATATTGCTTTGCACACACCGCTCTCCCAACTCCCTGTCTTTCCTGAGGCTCCCGAAACTGGGCTTGGTGGGTTATGAGAAATGCTGTCTCTTTGCCCATTCTCTGCAAGTATTACAGCCCCAAAGACATAGCTTTGTGATGCTGAGATTTTTTTAAGCCACAGCCTAAATTAAGGAAATGGTTTATAAAGATTAAAAAAAAAAAAAAAAAAAAGGCGAGGGAAAGCAGCTCCTTTGTGCCTTCAGAACATTTCATGATTACTTACAGCCTTTGAGGAAAGGAAGCAATGTCACTCATGGGGGCACGCAGCATTTTAGATCACGTCTGATTGGGAAAATCATTAACATTGCGGGGATTCTGCTTCATTTTCTGTGGGAGAATTGGAAGATGGCAGGAGAAAGGTTCTGCTTGCAGGTGCAGGCTGTGTTGACACGAGGCAAATCTGCAAATCAAGCTGTACCTGCCGGGCTGCGCTGGCACATTTTTCCTTGGATAGGCTTGGCTGAAGCGTGAGCTCTCCTCGCTGGCTGGCTGTGTGTTATTTAGCAGCAGCAAGTGCAGCAGCGAGGATAAGAGGTTTCTCATGGCACTGAAGGAATTAGTTGTGGAGGTGGAAGGCAAGGCTGGAGTCCCCCGGTCCCAGTCATGCTCGCTCCGGAGCGCGGCATTTTGGCTGGGATGGGGTTTGAAGCCCACCACGGGTCACACGGAAAATGCCGGCGCTGTTATCGTTCCGCAGGAGCTCTCCGTTGGCGTGAGCCATGTCTTTGAGAATACAATAGTCCATCACCAATCCAATCATCTTTCTGTGACTGAGGGGTTTATGCAATTATAAAAAAGTGGATGATTTCAATGTTCTATCCCTCTTGTGGAATTATGTTTGGAATTTATCCGGCGAGACAGGGGAAGGGATTTTGTTTGTTTTGTTTGATCATTTCTTATCACAGAACTTTGTTTGACTCAAACCACAATGATACAAGCATTCAAACACCTCCTTCAGATGTAATATTGATTTATAAAACAGCAGTGCACAGCTGCTAAGCTTCACTGTTTCATACAGAAGGTCTTCAATTCCCAACAAATTACTGGTGTTTCTACCTATTTACAAATTAATGTTTCCTCTGAACCTTGTGCATTTCTTATTATTCTAGTCTGCTTTCTTCAGTTTCTGCTTAGAAACCTCGTGTGAGTGTGCATTATGCAGTGATAGGCCAGCTTTAGAGCATCAGTTAAATTGGAGTTAAATAAAAAAAAAATCTAGATCAACGTTTCTCCTTAGGCAAGTTATGCACTGAGTGAAATTAAACCACTATATATACTTGTAGATTGAAGAATCAGAGGTGGAGGATGGGTCAGAAACACTAAGATCAAAGTTTTTCTTCTTTGAAAAAAATCTCTTTGAAAAGCCCCCATGCCACCTATTCTGCTTGTTAATGTTTTGACTGGAAGTGTCTGGCAGTGTCATCATCAGCAGAATATTGTTAAAGACCTTTTTTTTTATTTTTTTGGAGCCGAGTCTAATAGCAAAGCAATGGATCCTTAGCAGCCTCTGTTATATGTCTCTTAAGGGAATATTTTTGTTAATTGCAAATATTTGATTGACAAACATGGGATGCAATTAGTAGGCAGGCACAGTAGGAATGTGCAGTGAACTGGATCTCTGAACCAACAGATCTCAACTCTCTCAGCTTGATCTGAAATAGGCTAGAGCATTTAAACCATATGTTTCCCTCAAACTTTTTCTTTCCTCTGAAAATTCCTTATTTCCCTCAACTAACCTTCTTTCACTCTCTGCACCAAGGGAGCTAATTCATCCACTGTGATCACGTCAAATAAAGACAGAAAATTCTACACAAGCTGCAGACTTATGCTGCTTTTTGACCGTGGCAGTAAAAATTAATGTGGACAAGACTATACATGCCAGTTGTGCCTTACAAAAGCCCTAGGTGAAAGAGAATACAATCTAATTTAACTTTAGACATTTTGAGCTTAATGGTCTATTTAAACAACCTGGTACCATCTGACTACATTTATCAATTATATTTCTTTTTATTTATACAGAGTACTGTCTTTCTGGAAAGGCTATAATTAAAACTTATCTAGATAAATTGTGCTCAGATTCTGTGGCTCGAGAAGGAATTCAAAGGATTTCAGTGTTTTTATGTGTTCTTTTTCATTTTAAAAAAAAAAAAGGTTGCTCTGAAATCTTGAAAAGGAAATAGATTTTCATAATTAGAATAACCTAATTGCAATAGTTTCCATAATTACAGCTAAGAATTGCCAACAGGAAATGGAGTGTGGTCTTCACAGTGAAATGTTGGCACCCTGGATTTTTTTTTTTCCTGGGTAAGCAATCCCTCTTCTCTCAAGGGTGGGGTTCTTGGTCCTCCGCTTCTCACTGGCAGGAAAACTGCCTTGGGGGGTTTCAGCCAGAATTTGGGTTTTCAGGAAATTTCAGTTCATGCTTTGTGACATCACCATAATTTCTACAACGTGACATCACACGCTGGGCAGAGTTGAGGCTGGTGGAGAAAGAGCAGCAGGAGCTCTGAGGACTTTCAGGTCCTTCTGTGGACAGGCCTTGGCTCTCACCATAACCTGTGCTGGTATTCCTGCACTTCCCAGAGTACCCTGAGTTTGGATGTTCTCCATGAGCACATGGAGGGGCTCAGGAAGCTCTGCTCCTTCTGGATGGGCCCAATCCCTGCTCCTGCTCGGGGCTGCTCCTGTGATTAAGGCTGACTCACGGGCGTGTGGCAGGATCCAGCCTTTAATTTGCAAATCCCAGTAACGGGATGTGTTAATCAGTCACTTCATCAGTGGAAGGAGTGCGAGATCCATGGTGGCTGCACGGGGAGGATATAAATACGAGCTGGATTTCTCGAAAACTTTCCTTGCAGAATTTTGTCCCTAGAAGGGAAAATGTTATTTTGCTGCTGAGTCCTGAATGTAAAATTTCAGATCCATTGTAAGAAGCCCCACAGACCTAACAAAAAAAAATTAATTTTCATCTGTGACGTTCCATGCCCGGCATTTGTAGCCTTGTTACTGAAGCAATATTTGACAGGGGCAGTTAAAAAATACTCTTTTCGGTAGACTAATAGTGTTTTTCCATAAGGGCACTTAATGGAGGCTCTGTGCAAACCCACAGTAATTTAGACAGGGCTTCATGACGAACCTCTTTGGTGTGGCAGGGTTATTTTAAATGCTGCTCCAGGTGTCTGCTTGGACTTGTCAAACTTGCCCTCAGAGAGGACCAGTCCCCCACAGATAATTCCTTTTTCACACTGGAGCCGTTGTTGTGTCTTTCTGTTTAAGTGCTTGACAGAAAATGTCCACAGTTAGGCTGTGCATAATGTACACTGTCAATTTGTAAGATCCTTCTCCGCAACTGTGCTGAAAGAGGGACTTTGTCACAGGTTTTCTCCTCCTCACAGCCCCACAATTTAAATGTTACTGTTTTGTCATGTTAATGTAATTCGCTTAAAATATTTAAATTGTCCTTAATTAATTGAGGAAGGAGATTATCATGGTGGTGGACTTGTAGGCAGTGTGTGGAGCAGAGCTGCCGGGGTTTTGGTGAATACAGGTGATGGATGGTGTTGACGTGAGCGGCTGCAGTCGCACAGTGTGCGTATACACAAATTACACCGCCATGTGTGTTCCTCCCTGTTAGCAAAGCCTTTTGTTTATATATACCCAGCTATACATTTACACATTATGTAAATAAACACACATATGCCCATGCAATTTAATTGAATATATGGCTATGGGTTAAGAGGCATGTTACTCTGATGAAAAACATCTTATGGTACGGAGTAAAAATATTTCCGACGTGCTTTTGAGCCTCCTGTAGAATTTAAGAAGGAACTGCAGAGATTTCTTTAAGGTAGTGGTTCAAGCCATTGAATAGGAAGGCCTGGTATTCTTCCAAAACCTCCAGGCTGTTGAGTGGCATTCTCAGAAGTCCATTGAGTTCCATTTTCATTTAACTCCTTTTATTCTTATTCAGTAATGGGATTTTCCATTGATCTCTTCTATATGCAAAATGGACATTACTCTGTGAGTTTTGTTCCAAATTAGGTTCATACTTCTAAGGCAATGTGCAGGAAATTAGGCATGTAGATCAATCTTTCCAACCACAAAACCCCCAAAAGCTGCCATGAGCATCTCAGGGTGTAATGAAGAGTTGCCATTCAGCCATCCTTGGGGGTGTAGCATGGGCTTTGACGTGCTGAGAGAGGCGCAGAGTGATGGGTTTGTGGTGCCTCCCTCCCACTCATTCACACTGGTGGGGCCACTGGAGAGGCCCGTGGAGGTGGTCTCTACTGGAAAAATGCTGTGAGGAGCTGCAGGAGATGGTGAACCCCCGGGAGGAAGCTGTTGCTGGACTTCCCCATGGGGTTGTGTTGCATCTTCTCCCTGGCACTCCTTCGGGCATGGGTGCTGGCACAGCAGTGCCTGCTCCTCTCAGCGCAGGGCACCACAGGCCACGCTGCAGGTGACACGTCTGGCTCTGGCAGAGCCCAGAACTGTGTGTCGGCCCCACAAAGAAACCTCTGCTTTTGCTTTTTGTTTGTTGTTTTTTCCCCTCCGTCTCCTGCGCAGCCGGGGTGCCTCTCCTCCAGCTGTTCTGTGACACTGTGCAGCCATCAAACGCTGGAAGCCAGGATCAGAGAGCAGCAGTGACAGATTCCCTGGTGCAGGCAGGCCAGGTCCCAAATCTATTGTTCCTACCAGAAAGCTCAGCAGAGCGACTTGACAGGTTTTTAAAGCACTGGAGAACTTCACCAGGAAGTTTTCTTCCCTTCCTGCCCCTTTCCCTCGCTCTGCCTGAAGTCAGGCGCTGAGCGTGTGCCGTTTTGGCAATTAGCAAAAAGGGGGATACTGCTGGTTCTGAGCACAGGTACACGGGGATAATCAGGTGTGTGGGAAGCAGCAATCCCTCTGCATGCAGGGGCCATCACTGGGCTGCTTTGTACTATTGCATTCAGACACCGTGTTCTGAGCGTCTTTGTTATCGTCGCCTGATAAATAAACAGCCCTAAAATTACAGAACTTATTATGGTAATTGAGTGAAGAAAAGGAAATGCAAACCGTGCCTGACTATCTATTACATTGCCACTGCTAAAGTTGCCTAAACCTGTGCTACTCAAATGATATTGTAATATTAGCCTTCTTTCTTTTTTCACAATGATTGTTTTCTGTCCATCTCAAGCTGGATGTCAGTTCATTTAGATTTACATCAAGTAGTAAATTAAAATAATCACTCAGCAAACACTCTCAGCTCAGTTTTCTCTTTCAGTCAGGAGTTGCGAGAGATGCTTGAAGCATTCAAGCAGAAAATATTGCTGTCTAGATATTTGTCCTCTGGGTGATAAAGGAGGCATTGTCTTGGGACCCACTCAGGCCTCGGAGCTGATAGTAGCTGTGCATCACAGCTGTGAAGTGCGCTTTGTTATGTGTCTGAGGATTAGGGTTCAGGACCTTGTTTTTCTTGAAATACCAGACTGATCAGAGCTGCATATGTTCGGGGGAAAGCAGAGGTCGATGGTTCTCTGTCCACATTTTTACTAGATTATTTTTGGACAGAACTCTGGGAGAATACCCTGCAGCTTAAACCATCCCAAGAGTTTTTCGTATTCTGCATTATAACCGTCATGGAAAAAAAGGCTGTAGTTTATCTATCTGCATTTGAAACAAAAGGCTACAGCATCACAGACACGCCAGGCTTTGGACCCACGCTGGAGGAGGCTGAATTTTGCTCTTTTGTGCTCCATTTACAGTACAGCTGCCCATTTAGAAGCACAAATGCACCTTGATAAAATAACCAAATCCAAAGAATGGCTGGCCTCAAGGGGAGCACAGACCGACAGTTAATCTTAAAGCAGGAGTGGTGTACAGAGCAAGGGTGTGGGGGGACAGAAAAAGGCTGTTCTGTGTTTCTTTGCTGTCTGTTCCACAAAAAAACCAAAACAATGTGGATTTCTATCCACATTTTTTGCCATTAAAAAAATTAACCTGCATGTTTTTTCTCCACCCCAGCCACAAAACAAACAAACCAAACGCCCCCAAACCAAAGCAGTATTTATTTTGGCAAAGGTGGTGTGGACAGAAGTGCTTGTGGCGAGTTAAAGCAATACTTCCATGACAGTTGAGGTCTGAGGAAAGGCTGCAGGCTCTGCTCAGCCTCTTCTTTGTGGTAGCACGATGTGGGAGTTTGTGAAATTGAGGCTTTGGGGCCAGACTGTTGTCTTTGGGTGATACTACTGGGTTTTACTGATAAACAGAAGGCTAGCTGTGGTTCTTTTGTTGCAAGTCAATGTGCACATCCACACTGCAGATTCAACTTCCAGTGTCAGTCTGACTCTCTCCCTCCCAGAATGGGGCTCTGATCAATAGGCAGAATATTGCTTTGGAAATTCAGTGCTAATCACAGAACCCCACTGATGGGATGGGAAGGAGAACAGCATTTGCCCACGTGCAGGATAATGCCTGGAGGTGGCTTGGAAACACGTCAGTGGGCACAACTTTTAACCCCATCAAGCTTCTGCATAAATTCTGAGGGTCACCCATACGTCTCTACTTTTAAAATGAAACCTTTCCATCCACCCTTCTTCCATGGAGCCCCATCCCTGCCCAGCACTGGGCTTGCACATCCCTGCCATGGCCCTTCAGGTCAGTGGGATGCCTCAGGTGCTCCTCACTCCATGGAAAACTGAGCTTGGAGCTGTGCTCCAGGGCACTGAGGAGGCAGTTTGGGACATGAGTTTAAGCTTAGGGGGTTTAGTGAATGACACGAGGTTACTGTCATGACAGGGCTCAGCCTGGGCTCAGCAGTCACCAAACAGCTCCTGAACACGTTCTTGTCGTTCCAGTCTTTTTGTGGATGCTGTTGCCATTCAGAGGACAATTTGCAGGTTTTGGTGGGTGTGGCAAGAACAATCTAGAAGTATTTTTTCTGCCTAGACAAACCAGTTGCCAAGGCACAAAAAGGAGCAATAGGAGAAGGACGTGGAATGAGAAGCTTTGGTCAGAGATGGACCTGTGCAATCATTGTATGAATGAAGCTCCAGGCTGCCAATTTAGTTCCCCATTTGTGTTCTCTCCCTCTGTGCTTCTGGACACTCCTGCCTGCTGCCCTGTGCTCCTTTCCTGAGGATTTCTCCTCAGGATGTGCATGGACCAGGGCCGTGCCACGTGGAATGGGGGAAGTGATTCCTTGTCACTTTTTCTGCAGCCTGGCAGAACTGATTTGCTGCAGTTGTGCCTGCAGAGAGCTGGCATCATGTGAAGGCATTTATCACTGGAGATATGCTGATAGCAAACCTTCAAAAGAATCATGGGCAAGCAGTCAATGTGCCCTTTGTTTATAAGGAGTTTTTTATATTTGGGTATTTTCTTTCACTTCTGCTTCCTCCTTTCTTAGGAAATGACCATGGGGCACTGACCTCTACTTTTATGCTCTTGGAAATCCCCCCTGTCTGTTTTATTTGTCTTCTGACTTTTTTTTTTTCTCTCAGTAGTTTTTTAAAATGCAATTTGGTTTTCTTTTTTCATGCTTTGAAAAGATTTTTTTTACCTTTCCTCACTCATGCTAGCCCAGCTATCCATCAGTCCTCTTTTTGCCTCGAGTTGTTGCTACTGATGGGGTTCCCTTATTACTACACCTTTCATGTGTTTCCCCCCTTCTTTCCTAAACTTTCTTGTTTGCCTGTCTCATATTTATCTTCTTCCTATATCCTGGTAAAACATATTAGAAGTGCTACTGACTTTCCTCTCTAATCCCTTTCCCACCACATTCTCTCCTGACTTTGGGAGGATTTTTAGCTGAAGATATAAATCAGGCTCCTCTTCCAAAGCTGGAGACAACAGAAAGGGGAGTTCTCTTGTTGATTACATTAAAAAAAAAATTTAAAAAGAGAAAAATTCTTGGATTAAGGAAAAGTAAATCCTGCTGTGTTAAAAAGCAGCTCCTGGTGCGAACTAAGATGTGAAACCTTCCCCTGCTGGTACCTGTTCCCTCTGCTCACACAGAGGAGACAGAGGGGCCAGGACATTTCAGAGTGAGAGCTGTCATGCCAGCAATTACATTATCTTTGTGGGTTTGTATCAGCTGAAAATCAAGTCTCAGAGTTTTACCTGATTTGAGTTTTTATGGGAAGAAATGTTCACACAAGCCTGCCATGATGCTTACTGAGTTACTTGAAGCATGCATTATTTTCTAGGTATCTCAATACCAGTAAGAATGTGGAATAGCTGAAATTATCAAAATATTGACATAAAACCCTACACAAAGTGTGGCATTGTTGTTTGTGAGTGACGTGGCTTGGGTTTTTCTGCTGCTGTGACCAACCACTGCCATCAGAGCCTGGCATGAAACCAGGCACAGGAAGGGGGAATTCCCCTAGTTCTTTGCAATGAGGGGGAAAGAAAAGGGAAACAAAAAAAGAGAGCTAATTTCCTGACTGCAGGAAAAGAACTGCTGGGGTAGAAGGTTACCAAGGCCTCTGGCTCCTTGTGTGGAGCTGAAGAGAGTATTCAGAGAGTTCAAACACAAGTAGGAGATCTCTGAGCACAGGAAACAACAGCGCAGTGCAGGGTGAGAGAATTCAGCAGAGAGCAGGAGGGCATTCCCTTACCCTGTGTGCATCCAGCCCTGGCAGGAGAGGGATCCCACAAATCCTCATCCCTATAAGCTCTTGCTAATTTGAGAAGTGTCAGGAATGGCAGAGGAATTTCCCCCTCAGCTGTGGGGATCTAGGGGTGATATTGGATCTGATTAGATGGCACCTTCCAGGAACAGGAGCAGTCCCTGACAGTCTCTATGCAGAGCCTGACAGGATGGCATCATTTTGGTATAAATAAAGATTTTTAAAACTTATTTATTTGATACCTAACATCTTTGTTAGGTAACAAAGTCTGTGTAGTGGCTGCTGCTGTGGAACATGAAGGACTGTGCCTGTTTTCTGGTGTAGCAATTGTGAATTGACATCAGGATAATAAAGGCACCCATTCCTGGTGCCTTCCTGCTGGAGATCCACAAGGATCTCTGAAGTACTTCTAGTTCAGTATTAGGAAATACTGGAAGTATGCAAGCTGTAGGGAAAAGCAGGTGCCTTGCATTTGAAGGTTTCCTCCCTCTAACAGCACAAATGTTACCTTGGTGTCCTCCTTGACAGTGGTTCCCTTTGGCACGGGAAGTCAGGTGGTTCCTGAGCAGTGCCTGCATATTCCACACTAAAAGGGCAGCTGAAAAGGCAGCCTTGGCTGCAGCTGCTACCTGGAAATCTGCACTTGTTTTCCTTATTTCATCTGTTGCTAGTCAGCTGGAAAGCACAGTGACCTATGAGTAATGTGGTCATCCCCAACTCATGCTGATAAAACCTTTACACTGCTGCCTCTTGCCATCTCTCCTTCTCTATCTCTCTGAGATGTTCTGATCCAATCTTGACTTCCTTTGAGGTAGGGTATTGTGTCTTAATGCCCTAACCCCCTTGGAGAGTCAGAGAAATTATTTTGAGATGGTTTTTTGTTGTGTTTTTGCCTGACTGACTTGTCTGCAGGGCTTTTATACCAGAAAGGACCTGACTCTATGGCCATAACCCTGGAGCCCTTCAGGACACTGCTCCTCTCAATTAGTGGCTGCTGCTGAAGGCAGAGCAGAGGAATTGCCAAATCCCAGGATATCAGTTTGGCCCTATGGGCAGCAAATCACCAGGGAGGTAGCAAATCTCAATTGGTTTTTGCTCTCTCCACCTTCTGGGCAGCACCTGGCATGTTTGTAATTCTTGTTTCCATCACTAATAAATTTTTCTTGCTTACTCCTTACAGGTCAGCGTGCTGGATTTTATGGAGCATCTCTGGAACCGAGGGACAACTGTCTGGGAATTTCCAGGTAATTGCCATTTCTTCTGCTTCTTTCATGAGCTGCTCTGGATGTTGTGACCTTCTTCTGGATTTCAGGCTGCAGGCCTCTCTCCTAATCTTCTAAATTGGCCACCTCATGATTAGATTGTTGTCTTAAGTTGCATCTTTGAAGGCTAAGTAAAGAATGTTCTAGGTTCCACCAGGAGAATTTGACCAGGAACCTACAGACTCCCAGTTCTTATCTGAGAGGATTTGCCTGCACTTCTTAAAGGTATAAATGGTTGAACACTTGCTGGACAAAGAGCTCTTTCTGTCTGTGTGATCCTGCCTTACCTGTGCTTAGTGTTGGAACTCAACTTTCATGTCGTGACAGAAGCACTGTCACTTTGTGACTGCACAGTCTTCACCTGTTTATCACCTGTTTAAAGGGCTGAGATTTACCATGGATTTTTGTGGTTGGTTCTGGACTGTTTCATATTTACATCATCTTGATTTCTTTGAGAGGCTCCAGGTTCAAGTGAGGCAGTGTTACACTGGGGACCTACACAAGAGCACTGGGTGTGATGGTGTGAGGGCCACCACACCATGCCAGCCCTGGCAGCAGCTCTGTGCCCTGCCTGACGAGGCTGCTCAAGACCCAGATAAAAGCAGAGTGTTTTCAGGCTGGCACTGGTCCATCCTCAGTATGATAATGTGGGTATTGTGAGTTCCTTGGGGCAGGGACTGTGGTTTTCCATATGTCTTGAGTTGCTCCAAGATTGTGGCTGGCATTCTGTGAACCAAAGCTAATAAATCAAAGCCAGTTTTTCTCATGCGCTTCAAAACCTACTCCATTTTGGAACGAGAAAACCACGTACAGCTCACTGCAGGCTTTGTCAAATTATTCCTCCCCTTCACACTTGGACTCTTCTTCATTTTCCACACACTTAATACTCACCCAGCTCCTTTCTGTAACTGGCAGCTGATCCAATTACACACTAGAGGTAGAAATACTGAAGTCTTACAGTTCAAATGTGGAATGATATGCATAGTCACTTTGTCACTCAAATCCTTTAAAAAAAAAAAGGAAAAGGAAAGGAAAGAAAACTCGGACTGCCTGGCCGTAATTAAGGGCAGAAAATGGAGCACACAGTTAATATGTCCTTGGTTTGCCAATACTGGGATGTCACAAGTACCAATCAGGAAGCCAGAGCCGTGTGGTTTCCTAGATAAAAATGCTGGCTTTTTTACTTCTGGGGCTACAGTTCAAATCCAGCTTAAGGTTCTAAATGAGATGAGACCCTTAACCTATGCCAAAAGTGGGGATCCCTCCAGGTCACAGCTGAGGTTATTGGCAGGTCACTGTGATGAAGCCTGTCTGCTGTTGCCTTCAGCACACTTAATGGCATAAATAAAGGGATTGAGGTCCAAGCCCTGCCACAATGCCAAGAAGCTGAAAGTATTAGAGATGATAATGGAGACTGGCAATAATGACCCACTTGGAGTTAGAGGTAAAGTTAGGATGAGCCTAACAGGTACCCCTTGCTCACCCTGTTGCCATTGGACTGCTGTGTGTGTTGTATGCCTGCTTCCAGAATTGCATTTTTGGAGAATTCTGAGTTGGATTTCTGTTCAGACAGCATTTTGCAATCAGCTTGTAAAACTGCATAGCAGTACCAAAAACGTTGGAACCTTCAAAGCCTCCAAGCTCCTCCAGCTCCCACCAGAGAGGCAGAGATGAGAATCCCACATGACAAAAAACAAGCAATAATTAAAAATCCCTATTTTGCCCAAAGAATTCCTTTGTTCGAGGTATGTAAATGTCTTCGTCTGCTTGTAAGTTATTTCATTTTTGATAGTTCCTTAGCTCAGTAACATGAGCTTGGGAATAGAGGAGTCTGAAAGGAGTGTTACTCTGAAACAAAACACCTGTCTTTCAGTCAAGACTAAATTGACAAGCAACAATTTAGTTGTCTAAACTCAGAGCTTTCAGGATTTCAGACTACATAAATGTCAAGGTGCCTAGGTAGGGCTCAAAGGTGAGCGACAGTGTAGGCAAATATACATTGGAACTTCAATTATCCAACCCCTGATCACTCTCAGTTACCTGAAGTTTAAACATGTCTGCTTTCTCTCTGGGTTTCTACATTTTTTTCTGTAAAAAGCCTTTGTACTGAGTCACCTGTCTTTGCCCAGTGGAGTCTGTAAAGTTTTAAGAGCTCGTCTCCTGGGGAGCTTGGTGTGTCTGCCAGATCACAACCCCTCTCTGATGGAGCCTGTAATTATTCCTTCATGTTACCTGGTGCATTTGGATAGAAGTATTCAAATCAATAAATTACTGTTTCCAGCTTTGCTGTCCCAGCCACGTTCCCCTTTTCCATAGGCTTGGTGTCACTGAGGCACCTTTCTCCTGACATAGAGTGTACCTGCATGGAAATGCATTGAAACCTGCTTTGAAACATTCCCTGTAAGGAGATTGTGTCCTGTGATGAGCAGCCAGAGGATGGGATGGACTTTGCTACTTAGCAATAGTCACCTTTATTCCACCAAATTCTTCCCTTCATTGCTCCCCCTGTAAAATCTTTGGCATTGACTGATGTCCAAGAGCCAAATATGCCTTGATTTCCACAGTTTAGAAGGTTATAAAGCTGCTGACATCCCAATCAAGACTCTCAGAGGAATTTTGCTTTACATTTTCCTGATTTCAACACTTTTTCTCAATATATCCCAGTTTTGAGGGGTTTGCTGTGATTTGAGAGGTAGCAGTTCACGTTGGCAGGTCCCTACAGCAGCTACAGAATTAAAAAGTTTTGAGCTGGCAGGAAAGTATGTGAGACCTCCTCACCTCCTTTTGCATCTTTATGTTTTCCAGCCTCATTTTCACCCTCTTCTTGCCTTACATTTTCCACTTTTAGTTTCTCCCAGTGCTTCCTGACATCATCTGTTCTCTCTGAGGGGTGAAGGGAGTCCCTCTCCTTTTATCCTTGCTCTCCAGCAAGTGTTTTCCTCTTTATCCTTTGAGGGAGGCATCTAAACCAGAGTAAGGAGAGGAGATTTTTGTTTCATTCCCCAAAGAGAATCTGAATAGGCCAGTGTGCTGGGCAGAGCTTTCTGGGAAATGAGGGATGGAATGCACTAATCTGGGCTGGGGTCCCTCTCCAGAGACACATTCCATGGTGGCACTGGGGGATAAAAGCTGCCGTGCAAGTGCTGCCTCCTCTGCACTGTGGGATTTTTGGGGTAGGATGAGCCCCCCTGAGGAAGAAAAAGGGGATTTCAGGCCAGGTCAGGCAATGTCTGCCTTCCCTTTAGCTGAAGGCAAAGAGCTTGATCCCAGCAGAACAAATGGCATAAGACATGGAGGATCCAGCATTGCACAGGAAAGTAAAATCCTGTTCTCCACTCAAAGCAGAGTTGCACAACTAAACCAAAAGGCAAAATGCAATCCAGTCATCTGTTGCTTTGGGAATGGGAAGAAAACAAAATTAAATGGGGATATTAAATTGTAAGTTTTGTGGGTAAAGAGAAATCTTCTTCGCCTGACAGCAAACTGATATTGCCAAGAAAATACAGCAGCACAAGAAGAGAGAGTGCCCATTTCAATGTTTAGGAAGTTCTGGTGTCTTAGGTGTTTCATGGCCATCAAAAATTAAAATAAATTGAAGCTGCACTTTAATTGAATTACACAATGACATCAATTTAAACATTAGTAAACAGATGCAATTCTGTGCAATGCTTTAAATTGCATTTTCTCACATATGCATTTAATTTAAATTTATTGAGATGGTTATTTATGTTAATAAAATAATTAAAAGCAGTTATTTAAGACTAACTATGAAATAGCTGTGTAACTACCTATATTAATAAGACAGTTAGTTAAGGGATAATGTCTATTGCTTTATGGTGTAATTGCAATAAACAGCTGCTGAGTTTGATTAAGAGCTGAAGTGCAGCTAAAGTGTTTGAGCAATCTCAAAAGCTATTTGTTGTAAGTGTACTACAAAGCAATAGCGATTATTCCTATTATACAAAAAGCCATACCATAAACATTAAAATATAGCACATAAGTAAGATGCTTTTTTCTTGGGTTGTTCCAGCATTTCCATGGGAATGGTGGGGCTGAAGGAGGAGAGCTGGGCTTTAGTGGAGAAGAGGCTTGGGAGGGGCAATAATTTTGTCAAACAGTTTTGCAGTTTTGCTCATACCCAGGTTCACCCCTGTGTGAGAAAATCAGGGAGGCTGCAGTCTGGGCTTGTGAGCTGTGGTTTTTTTCAGGGGTGCCATCATTTGAAAGTCTCTGGCTGAATCCATTTCCAGTTTTATAGAAAAATTTCAACCATGGCTCCAGGTCAGACTCAGGAATTTCTTCAGCTTTTTGTTGGATTATAAACAGGAGAGTTGAGGATATAGTAAAACCCCTTCTGTAACTTTAACCATGAAATGGCCACTGCCACTCCATAACTCCATCACTGACACATGGAGCACCCAGTCCCCAGGAATATCCTGCTTTATGGCACTGACACATACCTAAACCACAGACCATTACTTTCAGTGGGATCAAGGAAGCAAATACTGCTCTTGTTATTTACAAACTCCATATTCTTCTGCTTCTGGATTTGTACATAAGACATTTGCCCTCAAAATTTCTGCTGTGTTGGTGCCCCACGAATTTAAGTCAGGAAAAGTGGGACTTGACTGCTTAGAAGTAATCTTTTATTTACCTTTAATTTGAAAGCACCTTTGAATGGTGAACTCTGAGGCTTCTATTGAGGCACAAATGGCCAGGGCAATCCTGTACCTTTCACAGAGACTGGCAGGGCTGTGAAGCACTGCCAGGGGAAATGTAACTGACAGGGATATTGCATATTTAGGGCTTTGCATTAAGCTGGACAAGTCCTGGAACAAGAGTTTGTGGGGTTGGGGGTAAGAACTTGTCCTGGGTGCCCTGCTTCAGGCCCTGAGCTCCTTTTGACATTGTTGGGAATCACTCAGGGAAGTTCTCACTTTCAGCCAAGCCCTAGGAAAGGCGAGTGGGTCCATCCCTGCTGTAAACCAAGCTCAGGGAATATCCAGGTCCATGTGATCCAAACCCACCGGCCCATTTGCATCAGGGCTGAAGGGTTTTCACATACAGATGTTAAAAGTACAAAAGGGAAGAAAAGAAAGGTGTCAGCAGCACAGTTACACAGTTACTCCTGTTACACAGCCTGTCCTGCAAGAGATAAGGTATCTCTGACCAACCAGTTGTGCATGAGGGCTTAAAAAAGCCAGCACGAAGAGGTGGCTTGGCAAAGTCCGATGCACAACAATTAATCCAAGTGCCAATTCACTGCTAATCTTGTGTGGAATGGTTTTGCTCCTGGTTTATTGAGGAGGCAAAGGTGTCTGGGCACTGAGGGACTGTGAGTGCATTGCAGGCACAGTCACTGCTGGGAGAGCACTGCTGCCACCAGGATCTTCCCAAATAACGCCTGGGATGAGCACAGGACCCGCTCGGCTCCAGCAGCTCCTTCCTCAGGAGAAGCTTAGGCAATGCAGAAAAGCCCACCCAGTGTACTCGCCTTGTTAAGCTGCTGGGGCTTGCAGGCCTTCCTAACTCTGCCCTGGGGAAAAACTGTGTAACAATGGATAAAAGACTTGGGCCTCCCAGCTTAGTTACAAAGGATTCTCTTCACTCATCCTCTTAGTGAGAAATCCAGTTGAATGGTTTTTGAAATCTTTCAAATATTAAAAATAAAATAAATCTTCTTATTCTGTTTCCCGGCAAGATTCTTGACTGCAGTGCCATGTTGTCACACACTTCAGGTCCTTTAAAATGTCGAAAGGACCCCCCTCAGAGATGTGGCTGTAGCCAGGTATGTGGAGAAAAGGTTATTCAATTCTTTGTGTGCCTTCAGAAAGTTAAAGGAAAAAAACCAATGAACCCTGAGAGAGGGAAGATGTAGTGGATATTAAAATAATTGGGTGTCAGGCTGCAGGAGGCTCACTGCTACTACCTGGCTTGGTTGGGATCTGTTTTGGAAAATGTGTTTATTTGTTTCAGCCAGAGAGAGGGAACGATTGCTGCTTCACCTGAGCACAGGAATCACTGCAGTTTGTTGCTCTGAGCAGTTACTGCACAAAACACTTGTCAAATCAGTTGTGAAAAGAGCCAAACACTCTTTTCAGCTGCCTGCAAACTGGTCTGCCTTCCACTTCCTTCTCTCCTGAAGTGTTACCTGCTCCCTTGCCTTAGTGCCAGGGTCAGCCTAGAGATGCACCACTCCCTCTTGGCATGGGCTTTTCAGCCCAGAGGGGATGTGATGGTCACTAACACTGAGGTCACTTAAAACCTGGAAGAGCTGGGAAAATGAAAGCCGTCCATGTGGGCCATCATCAAGGGAACCATCAAGTGACTTTGCTACTTGTGATCTTAGAAGTCAGTTTTGCTTGCACAGAAATCTTTGCCCATGCACATTGGTGTCATCACTCTAAAGACAATTTCTTCACGGGAAGCTCTTACAGGCAGTAGAGGTTTGTTCTCTCTGCCTTGCTGTCTCCTTCCCTTCACAAGGAATTGTTGAATATTCAGCATCCCCTGGTTTTAAACTCTCACTTTATAGTCTTTGGTGCTTCTCAGTCATTCCTGAGATCATGCTGGTGTGTTCCTCTACCACCTCAAGTTAGAGCACATGGGAACTTGATTCTCTTAAAGGGAGAGATTTTTTTCTAAAGTTTAGGTTTAGATTAATGTAAAAAACATCCACTTGCTTGTTAAGTATTGATTGGGTTTCTTTTTAGTTTGGGGTTTGGATTTTTTTGACATCTAGCTATCTCTGGATTTAGCATTAGTTCATTAGTTAAGGAAATAAGCAGCCACATTTTCTATAATTCACATTATAGTGTATTCCAAGCCCTGTGTATCCTGAAGCTTGTTAAAGAATCCTTTATCCCTTAAGAAATTCCCATTAATCTCTGACCAAGAAGAGCAATAATAAGTTAGTTAGTCATCATATATAAAAATCTGAATCATTTTCACAAGTATCTTTAATGGCTTCCTTTAATTGCTTGTCTTCATAAAAATGCTACCCCTCTCGAACACAGCATCCTTTCATTCTTCAAGAGGATCTAATTTCTGAAACAACGGAAATTAAGGCACTGTGGCTTTATTTGGGCAAATGAAGAGAAAAAAAGCCACTCACACAGCTCTAGCAGAAGGTATAGGAACCATGTGTGCTATTACCTTGTCAGCTACCTGGATAATATTAGGAATATTTTCCAAGCCAGCCCAGCGGACTGCTGGGATCAGTGTTAATGACAGCAACGTGCTCCGTGTGGACTGGGATGGGATTCTGGCAGGGGAAGGGGAGGCGCCTTCCCTGCTGCTCCTGCCCTTGTCCCACTTGTCCTTGGCTCGGGTTCCGTGGTGGTTCCGTGGTCTCAAGGGCAGGAGCGCCCTTCCCATCGCCCAGCTCCGAGGAGTGCGGTGATTCCGTGAGCTCAGCAGCACCGAGGGGCGTTCTCAGCGTCGGGGAAAGTTGTAGCCTCTTCATTCTCTGCTAAAATGCAGATCTTCAAGTGGGCAGAAACCTTCCCAGCGGGCCCAGCCCTTTCGGGGGCAGCTCAGGCTGCTGGGGGATTAACGTGGCTGGAAAGCCACAGCCGTGATCCTTGCGTCACCCGCTCCTTTTTCCTTGCTCTTTGTTAATCTGAGTTTGCCACCTTAAACCCACAATAAAAGGCAACATTCACTGCCCTGCCACCAGAGCTGTGCTGGACAATGTTTTCAAAGCTCTTTCAAAAGGCGTCTCCTCTGTGTTCATCCGTCTTCCTCTGAAGGCACCAGAGGCTCTGAGTAAGGGATAAAAAGGTCAAATGTAAAACAGAGGCTGCCTCTAACCCTTCATGGCCTCTTTAAACCCCTCCATAGTCCATAGGCTGAGAAACACTGAGAAAGGAAGGATGGTACTGAAGCCTCTTCCTCCCCTGTTTTATTTCAGGTCAGGTAACCTTGCTCACTCTTGTGGAAAGCCTGAGGAGCTCCAGGAGGGATTTAAAGAAGAGATCTTCCTCTCCTGTTCAGGTGAATAGTCATGAATTAGACTCTTGGGAGACTAAAGCAGTATAAATACATAAGGAAATCTTTTGATTACATGTAGTGTTAAAAAATGCTAAAAATACTTCTACTACAGTTAGTGTTGAATTTTTATGTATTTACTTATTTATCTTAATTTATGCCATTTTTTTTCTCCCTTCCCTGGGAAGTGAAGACTTATCAACAGATAAGGGAGAGAATTTTGTGTTTTTGTATGCAGTATGAGTCCAGTACTTGGCCAAGACCCAGATCTATTGTGGCAAGAAAGTAATAGCTGAACTAACTAGGGACTCAGACTCTCTGGCCAGCATCCAAGAAACATTAAAAAATGTAGTACTGCACATAACAAGTAGGAAGATGCATGCAAATGTTGATGTCTTATTGAAAACTGTTAAGTTATTAATATGTTGGGTTTATAGACGTGCATTTGGATTTTAAAACCTGCTGCTGAAGTTCATGCCCTGAAATTACCTGCTGAACTCTATGTCTGAAATAGTATTTAAAGTAGTGTCACATTGGTGAGGTAGTTGTGGAGAAAATGACACGTCTGGATCCCTGGAGTGTTTCTCTTGGGAGCACTGGGACAGTGGCAGGGGTGCAGTTCAGCTCTCAGGACAGTTTCTAAGCATTGGTCCTTTTTTTTCCCTTCACTGTGTCTTCCCCCCAAGCAAGGCTTGACCTCGTGACAGGGTAGGAGGATCCACTCTCTGTTGGTTCATGTGTGGGTTGAGAGCTTTGTGTGGTGCCCAGGGATCTCCTAAAGCCTTTTAGAAAGCAGATCCCAAGAGCATTGGGTTGGCTAATAGAGGATTTAGGATGACTTTGATGCCAGTGAATCCTGTGCCTGTGGGGTGATGGGTATCCTGATGGGTGCAGGATACAGCTCACATTATCACACCTGTGTTTTTGGGGAAAGTGTGGAGTTTTTCCAGTAGGTCTGCTTTGTCATCCAGCCCTGGTAGGATATAAAAGGTGATTCAGCTCTGGTCTTGCAGACAGTCCCCTGAACAAAGTGTCTGATTTCACAAAGCTACTGCCTGGGAGGAAAGGTAAGGAGAGATGCTGGAGCCTCTATTCCAGGTGAATTCCGTGTGCATGCAGCTGCCATCCTGCTCTGTGTTAATGTCACCCCAGAATGGTTTATTGCCAAAGTGTCCTTGCCAACCTCCACCGAGATCCCAACATTCCTAAGGGTCTTTTGTGGCACAGTCAGCAATTCCCTCGCTGTAGTTGTGATCACAGGAGTGCAAGGAAGCACTCAGAAACCAAGAGGCTGGAGAAGCAGAGAGCTCAGCTGGGGTGGCTCATGTGGAGCAGGCAGTGCTGTCCTGTGAGGCACAACAGGAAGCTGGAATAATTTCTTTCTACCATAGCAATAAGCAAACAGTTTTAGTGATTGCACTTTATTCACAACCATAACTGTCATCACTGACATTCACTGGAGGTGTCATATCCCAGGGTTTTATGCTTTTACAGTAGTATTTTATCTCTTTCCCTCTAGAATTATTACTCTTTTAGTAGGGAATAGCTTAATGTTAGGGCTAAGAGGTGAATGGTAGGACTTGGTTTTAGATTTCTTTTTTTTTTTTTTTAACCTGACCTTCCTCACTCCCTGTTCCCCTCTCATCTCTGCTCAGAGCTTTGTTTGAGCTGGAGAACCAGTTTGATGGTGGTTGTTGTTGTACCAAGTGAGCTTGCTCCTACAGTGGGTTTTTTTTCTAATCTCTCAACTCTTAATTGTTGCATGCAAATTGTTTAATAAATAATGTTGGACAGAAAAGAAAAAGAATAGATATTAATTAAGAAAAGGATTTAGGCTGACTCAGTCTCATACATGAGACAAAAGGTTAAGTAAATGCCAAGGCTGCTATGCCTCTTCAAACAATGAATATTAGTTTTAGAATCATTAATGTCTGCTTAGAAAACAGAGTCATACTGGAGTCTTGTATGCCAAAAAAAACCAAGGCCAGGGCTGTTTCTTTTCAATCTGAAGCTAAATTATTCTCCAATAGAGGGCTAAATGTATGCAATTAACAGTGCTAGGTAGGACAACAGGGAATGGCACTTCTAATATGTAGCCAAATTGAGATCAAGTTTTTCTTTAAATCTGGAAACTTAGACATTTAATATGCACAACCGAGCTCTGCAAGAGAATTAGTGAAAAGAAGCAGATAATTAACTCCTTCCCTGCCTGTCAATGGAGACAGAATGATTAGCTGTTCACACACTCCTGTCTTCTCAAGTTGCTGGATCTACAAAAACAAAGTGGGTTTTTTTTCCAAGTGCCTTCCATATATGAAGATAGTTGTGCAGTCTTTATTAGAAATTAAATTACCACATCATATTTTTAAAGAAAATTTCATCTTGAGAGAGATCTGTTTTGGAGAGGTCAGTTTAGAATGAACAGGACCGTGAGAGCTTAACTAAAACTGTATACTCTGGGTTGAAAGCTTAAGAAGGTAAGTTTTAAGAAATAAATAGCAAAATCCTTTTCAATCAAGTAGGTGACTCTGACTGGTACATAGGCAAAAGAAAAGGTGCTCATTAAAACTTCCCAGCACCTTCATATGCAAAAAAATGCTCTGTACTGATTGTGATAGCATCACCCTTTAGTATGAGTGTACCTAACAGTAATAATGTTTTATTCTCAGTCAGAGATCTTCAAGAGGATGAATATATTTTGTCCCAATTTACTGAGGAAAAGGGAAGTAAAAGATGGTGAAGTGACTTCTGTTTGTATCTAAGTCTGTTCTTCCTTGTCTGGGTTCTGCTGAGCTGAAGCAAAAGGGCTTTTCCCATTCCATTTCTCCTGCTGGGGAAGTTCTCAGGGCAGAGCCTTTGGTGGCAGTGGTGACTCCTGCTGAAGTCAACAGCCACGTGCAAATAAAGCCTCAGGTCGGAAAACAAGACACTGAAATAGCTCAAGTTTTGTTTCTAAGGCAGAAGTGCATTACAGCTCTCATTTCACTGAGTAAATGCCATTATGCTGAAGTCCTTTGCATTGTCACCAACAGGAAGAGAGAGCTTTGCTCTAAGGCTTGTTTCAGTGATGATGGGTCTGTGCTGGAATGTGTTGTATTTACATTTCATATTTTCATATTGTGTCTAAGTCTCTCCACTTTCTGGTGCTTGCTGCTTTCAAGAGTGAAGGAAACCTATCTGAGATTGGGCCAGTTCAGGGGCACGTGCCCAAGCCCAGTTCTGAGCCTTATACTTTTCCTTTTAGGCTTCTCACACACTATTACTAGGAAAAAGCAAAGAAACAGCCAAACACCAGATTGTTGCTCTTTGGTATTGAGCTCCTCTCTCGATAAGGGGTTTATTAGTTTGTGCTCAGGCTTAAGTCTGTGTAAGAGATCCATAAGGGAGCTAACATATGGGATATTTTAACTCTCCATATTTAAATAATCTTCATTAAGACCATTTGGAAAGAATCTGTGCGTTTTCTACTTGTGAGTCTTTGTCTTTTCCTTTCAAGAATTTTATTTCTGGAGACTCTGGATGACTAAAATTGGCTCTCTCCTCCCCAGCTGGCCTGAGCACAAGTAGACTCCAGTAATCTGAAGGTCTCTAAACTGAGACCACCAGAGCAGTCCTGCAGGATCTGCTCAGGGTGAGGCCACCTAGGAGCAGCTTCTCTCTGGCTGCAGTGGCCTGCTTCACCACTGGGCAAATATTTGACTTTGAAAATGTTTAGTTTTCACTTATTTTGTCGTGAGTTTGTGCCAGAAGGCCAGGCATGATGGCCCTTATGTTTGCTAAAGGTCTGGCTCTGGCTGTGTGGTGTGGGAGGATCTCCTGTCATGCAGAACGTGAGGTCAAGCTGTCCTCTTGCATTCCTCACATGGGCAGCGCTGCCCTTGCAGCCGGCTCTGGGCTGGTGTGGCTGATGTGTCGGAGAGAAAATTTCTGGGTTGTTCTGCGTTCTGGCACAGTCCCTTATGGACAGACCTCTATCCTGACAGCTTCTATTCCTAGGTTCATTCTTCACACATTTAATTCCCCTCTGGCAACACTGTGTGACCAACTTGGGGCAGTCCCCAGATCCTCTCTCCTGAGGTCACCAACCACAAAGCCAGGTGGGATTGGGACTCTGCTATAGGGTTAGGGGCTTCTGGGATATTTATGTGCATAAAGATGTGTGCCTCAAACCAGCAGAGGAATCCTCGAAGGAGTAAAGGAGAAGGGAACCGAGGCTGTGTTTGCCTAATTCTGCTTGCAGAGGTGTGAGAGCCAGCAGGGCAAGCTCAGGGAGGGCAGGCAGCCTCAGCTACAGCCAGGCCTGCATTGCTCTTGGCAGCTGCTCCAATCCTCTCTTCCCTCCCTGCAGGCTGCTCCAGGCCTTTCTCTCAGTGCCTCTGCAGCCAGCTCTGATCTGTGCTCCTTCAGCTCCTGCCAGTGCCTCCGACCCCTGCCCGGCTGCCCTGCTCGTGTCCCCAGTGCCATTGATGTCCCTGCACCACCAGGATCCTCTCTAGCTTTGCTCCCCTGCCTCCCTGACCTCACTGAGCACCCTCAGGGTCCCTCCTCACATCTTTTACCTTTTCTTTCCGCATGCTTCCTCTCCCCCAGCTGAGCCCCGTCCCAGTCCAGGCATGACAGCTGTGTGGGCATCCCGACCCCACTGTTCCTGCACCCGGGGCAGGATCCCGCCCTCACACCTCACAGGGTGCAGAGGTGCCTGTGCAGGGCTCGGGCATCGCCCCCAGAGCTCAGCCCGCTGTGCAGCAGAGCCCATGCCATCGATCAGCCCATCCCCGAGTGCTCTGCTCCTGCAGCATTTAATCCCCAGCTCCGAGTCACCAGGACACCGCAGGCTGTTGGGTTCCGCTCGGGCATAATTCCATCATTACCATTGATTTGTTCGCCCGCGCTCCCCACGGTGCTTTTAATCAACTCTCCATCTTTGTGCCTTCACACCTTTACGCTTCCCATGATTGGCTCTGCTCCCTTCTGCCTCTGCAGTGAAATAGCACCATAGAAATCCTCCTGCCTCTTACATACATTAACAATCCCATTTCTCCTCTCTCTGGTCCAGTGAAGGGATCTCCCTCACCACAAAGGCACCACTGTCTCTGCTGAGCGCACGGGGAATAGCTTCTATTCATTATTCCCAAAGTCCAGTACAATGGGTTATAATTAGTTACTGGCCTCTTTGGTTTACTCTACCTTCAAAGCTCTTTTATAGTTTAAAAGTGAAGGCAGATGCTGACATTAATTTTGGCTGTCTCTCCATGGCATTGTGCAGACAAGATAAAACCAACATGCAGGTACAGGGATAAGTAACTCACTAGCCAAAAAAAAAAAAAAAGGAAAAAAAAGTAGCAAATAGGGCCGTCATCACATTCATTTCGTGAAAGTAGCGTGGTGTTGGGGAGAACTCATTAGCCTTTTTGTTCTGCATTATCACCATCATTTATCAGCAGTTGTATCACATGTCACAGCCACTATCCTTTCTGGCATCCAGTGTGGGACCAAAGGGCTCCCGGAGAATGCCGAGCTCCGACGCCGGGGCTGTGCCGTGTGATGCACTAGGCACTCTATTAATTGTGGCAGATAGAATTTTTTCCAATATACTCCTAAAGGGACACTCAATAAAGCAATGCAGTGTGATTTACCAACTCAAAGAAGCATGGACAAATAAAACCACATCATGGGCCTGTGCTTCCCTCTAAACCTTCCTTTGGCTGTTAGCACTGAAAGTGTTGGAAGTTGTTTAGAAATGAAACAAGCCCAAACCCACAAGTGAAGAAAACCCAAACATTAGGCTGATCAGTTTTCACAAATACAGGCTGCTTTCAGTGAAACTCTTCCTTTGGTTATGTCTCAGTGATGGTGGCCTGGTAGATCTTTAAAGAAACCTGCTGCCTTTTTTAAGCTGTGATCACTTTTTGTGTACACACACAGAGTTCTCCACTACCAAGCAGGACTTGAGGAGTAGTTTTAGAAGTCCATGATCCTAGACCTTTAATCAGCTGGCAGTAATTGCCCACCTCTCCCATCAGTGCAGAAATATGTGGGAAGGGAGAAAGCTGCAGCCTTGTCCAAGCTGCTGGAGTTGCAGTTGTCAGCTCAAACCAGCACTTTAAGAAAGTATTTCATGTACAGCAAAAGTGATGCATGTTCACCACCCCATCTAGGAGGAGGGGAAACACCATCTTTAAATATTTTGGGCATCAGAGGAGGACATGCACAGGCTGATCCTGACCCTATGGACTTGGGAGCATCAGCTAATCCTGTGGCTCAGCTCTGGGAGCAGCAGCACTTGCTTACCCCACAGGCAGACTGAGGATTAATTAATATTTGCAAAGTGCTTTGAAGATTAAAAGTAGCATGTTAAGTACTATAAAGTATTATTAATAGCGATAACAAACTGATAATTTTGGAGTCTATGAGTCTTTTCTTAACCTTTTCTAGCAAGACCTTACAGTGCAAACAGCTGAACAAGTGACAGCAGTACAGCCAGAGTGGCTGGTCCTGTGTTTTCCAAAGCATTGGGGTTGTGCTGGTTGCCAGCAGCACCTTCCTGCTGGAGCAGTCACTCCCCACCAAAACCCTCAGTCTGAAAGGTTCACCAAACCCTGAGCTCCTGCTGAGGAGTTTGTTCTGCCCTGGGCAGGGAGAAGGGCTTTGATTCTCACCAGTTCCCTCTGCAAGCAGCCACAGGGGGAAGGCTGAGGGCCAGAGGTAGCAATGTGGGACTGGATGTGGCTCCTGCCCTCACCCATTGGGATTTTATACCAAGAAAATCAGGTCCTGGTGTCAGCCAGTCAGGAGGAAGCCTGTCAGTGTATTTAATTTGAAACAAGAAACAGTTTCAGACCTCTATGGCCCAGGTCTTTAAGGCCAGTTTTCTGGCATTATGAAATATGTTTTTCCTCTGAAAACTTTGAGATCTAAGAATTTTGTCTGGAGTGTAAACAGTAGGACTCTCACGAAGAGTAAAATTTATTTCTTAGCTTGATAGGGTCAAGTAACTCTAACTGGGATTAGCTAATGTTTCACAGAACCTGATGTTTTTGTGGCTAGGGAATCCCTGGAGGAAGGAAGATAGCCATGCTTGATGAAAAGCTCCTAATAAAATTAGATACTGCTCTTGAGCTTATCAAAGGAAGATGGAAAGTAATGAAAATTAAAAGTGCAGCTCTGGAATCTTGTAAAATCCTGTCAAGACAGCAATCTGGAAACCAATGTCCATATTATTTTCCCTTTTTCTGCCCCACCTCCTTGTCTATGCATAATCCTGCGCACACAGCCCCTGTTTCTTTCTCTACTCAGATGACCTTAGTTATGTCCCTTTCATTTTCTCTCTCAGCATCCCCACCTCTGAATCCCCACCAAAACCAAAAAAATAAGAATCAAAAAACACCATCAATCAGGCCAGTATAACTTGCCAAATCCCAAACTTTCTCTGATGAGGTGTTAGTAAAGACAGGAATTGCCACAAAAAAAGAAGGATAAGCTCCAAGAGATCAATTAAAGCTGTCTTAAAGTTCCCTTAATTTCTTTCAGAATTATTGAGTGAAGACCTGAGACACTTCCAAAAAAAGCAGGAATCTTTTTATGAAAGGGAAAATGGTTGTGGCTTCAATGGCTTGTTTGTGGTCAGAAAGCAAACATGGGGCTCTGTGTTCTTCCTGACTTCTACATGAGCAAAATAGGAGACAGAAAAAAGAAAGGAGAAATAAGAATGGGTGTATTGAAGAAGGGAAAAGAACTCTCAATGCTACTAAAAATATATATTTTTAACTGTTTGCCTCCCTCTTTTGAGAGCAATTAACCTTTTAACTCTGTGAAAGAGTTGGAACGGGAAAGATTTTCTGATTGTTTGTGCTGCGCCTGTTTTTTGTGTACCTGGACTTTTCATTCTTTGTGCAACCTTTATCAGGTTGTCAGAGACACCAAAAGGAATACCCTGCACTATTCCCTCCTTTTTGACGGGGCTGTCCCAAGGTACCCTCAACCATTCTTGCTACTGGTTTCTAAAATCAAAGTTTCTGCTTGAACAAACGGGGAGGAGAGATACATACTGCCAACATCCAGGTGGGAATGGTGATTTTATTATTGGCAGGTGTACAGCAGGGATATAAAACTAGAATGACCAAAATCTGGAATGTGCTGGAATTGCTGATGTACCCTGATACCTGTAGCTCTACCACAGATGCTGCTCAGGTTTTCTTTCCTTTTCCCCCCTCTTTATTCCCCCCAGGTTGCTTTAATGTGTAATATCAGCAATAATCACTGTGGTGTTGTTTCGGAGTCATTCCTGAAGAGTTAGGAGTGGACTGTAATTGAAGAGTTCATTACCAAGATCAGTTGGCTCCTTGATTACAGTGGCAAGGTGAAATATATATCCTCACCAAAAAGCAACTGCTAAACCTTTAGAGAAGTCACCCACTTTTCACTCTTTTTCATTAGGACCCCGACAAGCTTGTCAGCAAAATTAAAGGTATGTCATTCACATCGTGCATGCATTGCAAAGGACTATAAACCTGCCAACCTCTTTGATGAAATAAAAGGGTTTTATTTATGATTCATGTAGGAATATGAGGTTATTTTTATTCTGTCAGTACACTAATAATCAGACAAGAGCTCAGGAAATGAGAAGGCAAACTGACAGGGAAGGTTCTGATAAAGGGGAACCCTCGAGGGCATTTTGCCCCCTTTGTAATCTCCTTTTTAGTGCGAGGTTATATTATAAGCATGGCATAGCATGATCTTGGCTCACAGGAACAAAGAGAGGAAGTACCTAGCAGGACTTGAGGTATAATTCCACCAGAAAAAGAAAACACTTCCACTAGAGAAGTCTGCGTTGCTGCAGTGATGTGAACAGGAACTTGCAACCTGGTTTTCCAAGAGTTGGAAAGAAACCCTTCTTTTCTCCTTGCAACATAACCAATCTTAATCACAATAACAACAACAAAGAGAGACTATAAATTCAGAGCCCTTGCAAATTTGTTACCTATTAGTTTTATACTCTTTTTTTCCTCACAGTTTAGCTCAATATGAGATGTGACAGCACAGAAAAGAGAGGATGGGGAAGTTGCTCCCTTCCCAGTCCTTGGTCAGTGTCTGTGCTAGCAGAAGAGCTGAGGAGCAGGCTCTGTTTCCAAACGTGCCTTGCTCTGGGTGTCTCAGATGTCTTGGCAGTTTGAAGCCGCTTTAGCTCTGTCCCAGCTCAGCAAAGCTTCTGGAAGTGCGTTTTGTGCTTCTTGGTGTAAGCTGTCATTCATCCCCCAGCACAGCCGTGATTACGGAAACACTCCTCGGGAGTAAAAAGGAATCACTGTGTTAGCTGGCTGGCCTTAAGCACGGGAGTTTGCTGAACAGTGGTGTGCTGGCAGGAAAACACAGCCCAGCCAAATGTATGCAGGATGAAGTGAAACAAAGTTCACTGGAGGAAGGAAAATAATACTAATCCTTCATTCAATAAGTGGCGAGTTAAGTACATTCTGCATGTGGAAGAAATGTAAAAGCCAAGGGAGGAAAGCACACACAGAAAGGTGGTGTGGCTGCCTCCCTCTCTAAAGACAACACATGGGGCATTTAGCAATGAATAATACAGGGAGTTGTGCCCAAGGTGTTCGTGCAAAACGCAGCTCCTGCTTTAAGACTGCCGACTTTTAGGGTGTTTGAGCTCTCTCTAACTAGAGAATTCCATAAAGTGAGGGACAATGCTCCCTTTTCCATGGCTTGGTGATGTGCAGAGGATGACAGGTAGGGTTTGAGATGAGATTAGGTACATCCTTCAGTGCTGTGATCTTTGTGACAGTTTTCCACGTTCAGCAGGTTTGGGAAGTTTGGGTTTGGCTGCATGGGGCAGGTTCTGCAAAGGTGAGCAGGTATCAGAGATGCACTGAGCAGATACAGTCTGGTTGTTGGACTCTATGCTGGCCTCTGTGGTTGTTTTGGGATACTCCAGTGACACCTTCCAGACTCTTGTTTCTTGTCCTATACCATCCTACTGATGCTGAGATTAGGGGTAATTTGTAAGGCATGTGTTCCCTTTAATGGAAATCATAAATCACAGAGAGCCTCAGAGAAATACAGAGCCTGATTGCCCTGCTGCCTACAGTGTTTTACCTTTCTTTCTCTTTGCCTCACTGTGCTTTCTGGGGAGTCACCTACTTTCTTTTCCCATGGATAGACATGGAATCCACCTTTCTTCTTGTTAGTGTGGGAGGTTGCTTTGTTTGTTTGTTTTCAAGCAGCTACAGCAAGAGGATTTATAACAATTTGAAATTCTCGATGGCAGAGTCCGCTGCTGTTAGCGGAGGAGCTTCAGGACAGATGCACTACTTGAAAGTCTTTTCAGTGACTTGTTGAAAATTAGTGAGATGTCAGGGGCTGGAAACAGGATCCTGCTGTTTGCAGAACACTTGGTGCTCGTCCTTGCTGGAAAGCTGTTGAAGTGTCGAGAGCCAGTGGGGTTTTTGACTCCTGTGTGATGTTGGAAGGACACAGAGTAGCCTCAAGGTGCTGCTGTCCCTTTAAAACCCTCCTTTTGTCTGTTGACTCAGTGACTTACAGTAAAACATAATTTCATTTCTCTCAGCTAATTACGAACTCCTCCCTTCCAAACTCCTGATCTCTTCACACAGCCAAAGGCATCGATGGCAGAGCAGAGCCCGGATTTGGGAGCTGGCAGTGCTGCTCCTCCATTCCCGCAGCAGCCGGGTGCTTCTCCCCGTGCCTCTGGAGCCTGCCATTGTGCTGGGAAGTGGAGCAGGTAACCACTTCATCAGTCCGAGGTTCTATTCTCGTGGAGCACGGAGGTTCATTATACTCACTTTATCAGCAGTGCGCTTTACTGCCGAATCCATGAGAGATATTCATGTGAAACATGAGCAGAGAGAGAGGCATTGCATCTTTTCATTAATAAGCCCTCTTCTGGGATCCGGCATTAGTGAGATTCAGCGGATCATAGAGCACAGGGGTATCATTTTTACATGATTACTCTAAATTCTTAAACCAGAGGCTTAAGAGAGAGGCTTCTCACAAAGGCAGCTGTGGGAATTGTTAAATGATTGGCACAGCACTCACGATGGGCTGAACCACTCTGGGTATCTCCAGTCATGGGGGGTACCAGCAGGCATTTTATTACCTGCCACCGAGGGAAAAGTGGAAAAGAGAGAGTGTATCAGACAGAGGGAGATGTGCTAACCCTGCAAAATATCTCTGTAGTTCTGTCTCTCCTTCTGGAAAAAACTCTTGCCATAATCCTGATGCAGTGCATCATCCCACCACACAGGCTGAGCCCTTCCCTTCCCTTCCCTTCCCTTCCCTTCCCTTCCCTTCCCTTCCCTTCCCTTCCCTTCCCTTCCCTTCCCTTCCCTTCCCTTCCCTTCCCACACCTTCCCACACCTTCCCACACCTTCCCACACCTTCCCACACCTTCCCACACCTTCCCACACCTTCCCACACCTTCCCACACCTTCCCACACCTTCCCACACCTTCCCACACCTTCCCACACCTTCCCTTCCCACACCTTCCCTTCCCACACCTTCCCACACCTTCCCACACCTTCCCACACGCTCCCACACCTTGTGTCTACGCTTATTTTTAACCTGTCTGATCTCACCTTCATTAGTATGGCTGCTGAAATAATCCCCGTGCAGCCTCCACCCCCCCAAATAACTCATTTTTGGCTGGGCAGAAGCTCAGACAGATATTTCTGAGATCCATTGCCCACATACAGGAACCCTTTCCTGGCTCACAGCAGGGTGCCCAGGTGGCAAACCTCTGCTGAGCTGGGAGGTTGGTGGCATTTCCATCAGACAGAGGCATCTCCAGGATTCTGGAGACCCACATTGTCTTTTTGAGGTCACAACGTGTCCCTCCTGTGATTTCGTGTCATTCCATCCAGAATTCCTGCACTGCATTCCCTCTGTCCTGGCTGCTCAGTCCTGCCTGCCAGGCTGCCTGCAAACCAGAATCAGGAACTTGATGTGGCTGAAATAAAAACTCTGTTGTTTGGAGTTTTTTTGGTTTTTTTTTCTCCCTGGATTAGTTTTCAGATGGATAAGTTCCTCTGTCGGTTCCAAAATACAGATGCACAAATGCTTATCCCGGCGTGAGGAGAGAGACCCCACAGGGACCAAAAGGACTGGGAAGCTTCTGTCACTGACAGCCAGAAGTGTTGGCTGAGCTCTGCCTTCCAGTCCCCCTTTGCCAAAGGGAGATAATAGTAATTCCTTATTTCCTTCCTTCTTCTGTTAAAGAGAAGAGGCAGCATTTGCCACATGCTTGCATTTTTCCATGGAGCTGGATCGTAGAGCAGGCATCAAACAGCAACGACTGCCAGAGTCTTCCCAAGGTGTCCTTAACTCTGGAAGGCAAAGTGACCACTGCTCCCTTTCCATTGCCTTGGTGAGTGTAGGCAGGAAAATCCTTCCTCAGCTATTTCTCCAACAGCTTGAAGTCCAGCTGCAAAACCCTCCAGCTTCCCAGTGATCCTGATTGCTAATAGGGATTGTTTTGAGTTTTGAAGTTTAAAAGAGGGCAAGAGGAGAAGGAGGAGGTGAAGGAAAAGGAGAAGGCCAGAACAGACCTATGAAACCAAGAATCCATATTGGAGATTTCTGAGGTATCCTGCCACAAACTGCTTTCAGCCCTGGTGAAAATCCATCAATTTTCAGGTTTTTAGTTACAATTGATTTTAGGCAGAGATGTTCCTCTTTCAGAAGCTTTCTTTCAATCTCTTGCTTTCAACAAGTCTGAAAAGAAAAAGAAAAACAAGAACCAAGAAGGCGAGGTCATGTGGGGGGCTGAAAAATCCAGATCAAACAGCAAAGAACACCCGATTAGAAGCCAACACATTTCTCTTTTCAGTATCTCTGAAATTGTTTGGCAGACTTAATTAGAAACAGGTGCAAGCTATAATATTTATTGCAACAATGCATCATTTTTGTCTGTTTCCAAGGTCATTGTTCCAGCCAATGGGAAGCCAGCAACCCACAGGGAGTATAACTTAGTCTATATGGGTAAAACCTGAATTCCTTAACCCTTTATCTAATGGAATGAAATACAACATTGCACAAAAAGCAATGCTGGCAAAACAGAAAATCCTGTGAGGAATCTGCCATGATAACAGGTTCCAGTGGAGTAAGTGACATCACCAGCTGAGCTAATAGGGAGCCTTAGGTAAAATGGACTGGGTACAGATAAGGAAGGAGAAAAACACATTTTTTTTTTTTTTTTTTCCCCTACTCCTCTTTCCAAGGCTGGGTTTATGTGGAATTGCTGCAGTGGGAGCCCATGATTGCATGTTACCAGGCTCTGGGTCTCACAGGCAGGGCTCAGCTCAGCTTAGCCATGGATTCCTTTGGCTGCATCTGAATCCAGAGGGAAGGGCTGGGCTGTGGATGCTCCTGCACTGAGGCACCCACAGCAGCCTCTGTGCTTCCAGGTGAGTGTTCTGGGCTTTCCAGTGAGAGGAGCCTGAGAAAGCTGAGGATCCTTCCTGCCTTTCCTGCAGCAGAGACAAGGTCCATGCATTTCTCTCCATCTGAGGGAGTGTCCCAAGCAGGATTTCTCCTTGTCCCACGGCAATTCCAGTGGTTAACAGTGACAGTGCCCTTGGTTGTGAAAAAAGCCCCATTTTCAAAGCCTCCACTGAATTCCCTCTTGTGAGTTTTTCTCAATAATCTTTGCATGACTTCTTTGTGCTTTTGTGCTCATTTGGGAGTTGGGATCTTCTTTTAAACTCTATTTTATTCCTTTTAAATGTGACAAATATAAACATGGAAGCAAAGCAGCACACGTTAATAGCAGAGATGTGTGAAATCGTGGCATTTTAGCCTTTTTGCAAGAGCTGCAGGAAGTTGCCAATATTTTTTGCAGACAGAAACTATTTCTTCCACCTTCAAATCATCACACAGCATAAAATCTATGGGTATTTGTGTGTCTTCGAATAGATGCTAAAGGTAGTGAGGAAATACAGACTCTCTCTTGAGAATTTGCACACCCTGGGTGTTCATTTGTTCTTTTGGCACCCACAGCTCCCTCAGAGACCCCTCGAGTCACCCCCAGTGCCCAGATCACCTGTCCTGTGTCTGTAATCGATTACCAATGTTCTGTGTGATCCCAGGAACCATTCTTAAGAGAGTATCATCTGTCCATTAAATGCAGAAGTAACATAATCCAAACACATCCCATTGGTGGATTTGGGCTTGAATTCTGAGCCAATGTTTAGGGAGAGACATACCCTGCAGTCATTTTTAGAGAGCTCAGTAGAAGAAATTATTATGTTTGGAGAGTAGTCCTCCTCCCCAGCACCCCCAGCAATTTCCCAGCACTAAATTCTTGGGAAGTTCAGACTTAGCTGGAAACTTTGCAGCTCAGCATCCTTTGCTGACTTGTTCCCTTCGGTGATTTTACTCTCTCATACTTTTTAACTGAGCCTGGCTCCTGGCTTGCAAATCCTTTTAGTGGTGGGCTGGTGCTCTTGTACATCATCCTGTGCCCCACAGCTTTGCTTAGGTAATCTGATTCCTGAAGAATTTGTGAAATCCCCTCCTCTGTCTCTCCTCATCCCCAGGAGCAGAGGGCTCCTGCAGGGCTGCTCTGAACCTGGGAATCTGTCACGTTCTACAAGCCCAGGCTCTTGCCAGCGTGTCCCAGGTGTGTGTGCAATGAAGAGCAGAAGGAAAACAAGGAGATTGTCCTTGTCCAAGGCCTGCTAGGATGGCAGCTGCCATCATCTGGAGCATCCCTGTGCCAGGGAGGCAGGGAAATGAGGGGAGGACATTGGACAGGCATTTCCAGCCTGTGTTTGCACAGCCCTGCAGGAGAGTCCAACATGAGTAAATGTGTAGGATGTGGAAGAGCGGGTTCACATGTGAAAGAACCAGCACACTCGGGGACTTCTAGGAGCACACTGGGACTCTGGGAAGATGGGATGGTGATCCTGAGAGGCTCTGCTTAGTTGGGCTGTTCTGCTTTGTGTCCCGTGTGCCAGGGTTGTGTTTTACTGAGAATCAGGCAGCTTGAGTTACAGGTGAACAGCTTCAGTCTTGGGACATTTCTGCGTTGTACTTAACTGAATAATACCTTTCCTTCCTTTCTTTTCTTTTTTTTCTTTTTTTTTTTTGGCTCATTGATCAAGCTGCTTTTGAGAAAAGTGATACTTCGCATATCTGGCTAAGTGCTGTTAACAGCCTCTGCCTGCGGTTTGTTAAAATTAAAAAAAAAAAAAAAAAGGAAAAGAAAAAAAAAAAGAAGTGTGATCTTGCTGGAGAAGTAATTTGCTTCTCTCCAACCAATGATGGCTTGCACTTTATGCAAATTGGTATCTAGGGACAACAAATCCCATTTAATACATATGCATAGTTCATAAAAAAAACGACGTGAGAGAAAGAGAAAAAAGATAAAGCAACGAGTCAGCAAAAGAACAGGTTCCGAGGAAATTTATTGTCCCAAATTGGACATTTGTAACAGATGATGTGAACAAGTGTTAACTTTGTTTTCAGCAGCTCTTCACGTACATTCACTAGACATCACACAGATTATGTTTTAAGGATCTGAACTGTAATAAAAAAAAGTGTCTGTGGGCTTTGGAGTGTTGTGTTCCATATGGTCGGGGAAGTGCGGAGTTATTGCGACAAGCATCTTGTGCAGCTCATTACGCGCGGCGGTGTGAGCTGCGATGGCTGCGCATCGCTATAGGGTACGTACATGACATCCCACAGTCAGCAGATAGCAACTGGAAATGAAAGATATGAAGGCACAGAGTACAGCTTCAGGGAACATGTTAGACAAAACATCTGCTGGTATCAGAAAGCTGCATTATCAGATCATTGTGGCCATGAATTTTTTATAAAGACTTTTCTTTCTTTTTTTTTTCCTTTTTTCTTTTTTTTTTTTTTTAAGCCACAACTTTGAAAGTGACATTTTGCGAGAAAGTTTTTGATTGAAGTGTGATGTCAGGAGAAAGGCCAGTCTAGTTTATTATCTGTGTAAGAGCCAGCGTTGGCACCATGAATCAGCTCCTTTCTCCGAGCAGTTGTGCTGGCCATTCATGTACTACAAGTGCTGCTCCCCTTCTGATCTCACGGCTGATAAAACCTCGGCCCGGGTTACAGGTTGTAGCTTCAGGACCAAGGAGTTTGCAAAGTTTTTGTTGCTGTGGTGCGGCTGGGGGCTGCTGAACAGAAGTCACCCAAAAGGCAGAGCCTTCGTGCTGGAGCACAGAAATGTTTCACACGTGCAGAGCACAGAGAGGAGAGCTCAGCATCCTCGGCTCATTCCTCCCGAGTGGGGCCCGCGCAGCCTGCGGGTGCTCTGTCACCACAGCCACTCTGCCAGGGATGGCCTCAGTTAAAAAGTCACACTCTTCCCCCCAGGTTGTTCCTTGGAGGCGTTTCCAAGAGCTGTGGACTCCGCCCTGCTCAGAGGGGCCTTCCACCTCCTTAACATTCCTGGCGGTGCCGAGGGCAGCGGGATGGCACGAAATGTATGTGCTTAGTGTAATTATTTATGTTAACTGGGCAGGCGTGTTCCATCCTTTCACCCCTCCTGACCCAGCTGTGAATTCTCCTGCAGCAACAGGTACCAGTGGAAAACCTGTCTCTGGCTGATCTGCAGATGTTCTTTCTCTCTCTCTCCCTCTCTGTCCCATCAGCTGCCTCAAAAGTGCATCCAAAAGTGAGCAGACTGTTCTGTGCCGAGTCACAAATAGTTGCCTCAGAGAAAAGACCAAATTTACCCTGAATCTTGGATCTTCCTTAGCCTTTTTCCTGTTTGTGTGTAACAGAGGGTGGGAGACTGGAGGGACATGTTTAAAAGCATCCTGACTCAGGAGAGGATTTGGTTGTCAGCAGTAATTTTTTATGCAGTGCCGTTCGTTAATGTACTGGGGCTGCAGAGAAAGCCAGGGGTGGTTTGTCCCCCCATCACTGGTACTCGGGGAGCCTGGAAGTGAGGGACAGCAAGGCAACCCTCTGGTGAGGGACTGAGCTGCTGAGAGGAACGGTGCTCCCTGGGAACACCCACCCCAGCCATGGCTGGAACAGCATTTTCCCAACTGCTGCCTTCGAAAGCAGCAAAACCCAGCAGGTGCTTGGGACATGCAGACCTAGGCTTGGCTGTGTCACTTACCCACACAGGAGCTACATCAGGAAGGTAATTCAGTGTTCTCACCATGGTATAAAAATAACCTTAATGGGTTTTTGTGATTGCTTCCTTGGGAGGAGACTTTAAGAAAATGCTAAAAGATTTATTTAATGAAAAAGAAACAGATCAAAGCTGAATAGTTTATCCTCTTTTGTTGTTCTGTTTTTGTTTGTTTGGGGTTTTTTGTTTGTTTTGAGTTTGTTGTTTTTTTTTTTTTGTTGTTGTTGTTTTTCTTGATTTTGTTTTTTTTAAGAACCAGTTTAATTAGAGTTTGGAGGTTTATTATGAGTGGAAATTTTGATTTAAACCTTGCTCATAGATGTGGAAATAAAAAGCTGAACGTGGATCTGCATGTCCCAGGTGCCTCTCTGCTGGACTGGCTTGTATCCATGAGTCCAGGTGAGAAGCTCCCAAACCATGGGATGCTCTGTTTGGAGGGGGATGAGGAAGACACCTGGCTTCACCTGAATGCCGAGGACATTGTTATAGTTATGAAAATGTGAATCAGAGGTTGTGACATTTTGAATGTTCTTTAGGAGTGCAAAGCTCTTTTATCTGGAGCTGTTCCTGTGCTGGCTGCAGGGAGCCCAAGGAAGAGCCTCCATCGGGCTCAGGCACTGCTTAACTGGGAACTTTGCTGAGCAAGCTCATCTGCTCAGACTGGAGAGGTTTCCCTCTGTCCCAGCATCCTGGTAGGAAACCCTGTGTGTGTGCAGTTAGGAGTGGGGCAGTGCAGCCCCTCAAAATTGAGACATCAGCCAAATTTCTTCTTAGCTGTTGTCGTGTGCAGTGACCCCACACGGAGCCAGGCTGGGCCCTGCAGTTGGTCCTGGCTGTGGCACTGTGAGTGCAAAGGCTGAGAAACGTGGAACTGCCTGTCTGGGCAGGTACTGCTCACCTGCAAGCCACTAATTCCACATGGAATAATGGGTCTGTGCTGGGCAGAACCGTGGGTTTCATTGCAGAGCCTGACATGTGCACAGAGTCCATTTTTACACCTTCACTTTTAGTTTGGGTTCACACCACGTTTCAAAGATTTCCGTGGATATTCTTCAGCTTTTCCTTGTCTCTCTGAGCTTTCTCTGGTAGCAAAACTATTTCTGAGCAGGTAAGTGATGGAATAGACATGATTCCTTACAGAGCACATCTGTATGTGTGTGCATATACAAATATTTACATGTGCACCTATACGTCTGTAAATTTGGCAATATACAGAATAATTCTGAGCCACTTATAGAAGGTTTTAAAGTGTGAGCAGGCAGAGGGGGCACAGAGCAGGCAGTGCCATGCAGCAGGAGTGTGGAAGGATGTATGGACACACAGCTAACGAGAAGGGAAGGGAAGTGGCTGGAGGCTGAAGGGATATAATGGGTCCCCAATGTGGCAAGCACATATGCTGCCACACAGCAAATGCAAAGTGCCACCACCAGTGACAAGTGGATTGCACCTAAGGAAAACAGCTGTGCCCAGTGCCCAAATCCAGTCATCCTCCCGAGCCTGCGTGTCCCTGCTCTGATGTGGATTGAAGTGGGCAGGTCTGGGAGCCTCCCCGAGCACGCTGCACAGCGATGGCAGCTCAGTGCTTCTCTGGGATACCTCTTGCATGGCTGCCTCCTTTGCATTTGCAATCTTGCATTTGTGGGATTGTTTTATTTTGGTTTATCTTAATTTATTCTGCTGCCCTCAGCATGGCAGGAACACTTTGATTATCTGTGTAGATCATTGCATGGTTTAGTGCAGTTCTGTGTTACAAACCCTCCCACATAACCCTGTTATTTGTTAACAATTTTTCTATTTTGAAGAAACATCCTTTGACACCTGAGCTGGATCTGCTTTTCTTAGGCATAAATATAATTGTCCCTGGTGAAGAACATCTCCCTGACTGGTCCCATCCCCTCTGTATATATTTGAATTTATAAACTATTAATAAATGATGCCAAATGTTTAATCATATCCGTTTGACTCTACGAGGCTCGGTATGTGTAGGCTTTCCTGTTAACTGCCTCTGTGATATCTACATACTGCTGATTTGTTGTGGAGCTGGAGTTTTTAAAGCAAAATAAAACTGAGGTTTGCAGTTTGATTTGAATTAATCAGGTCTGATTAGACAGGAACACATCAGGCTGTTCTGGAAATCCCTGAATCTCTCTAATTCAATTTCATGTGTTATTCAAAAAGAAATAGTTCATAGCTTAAGCAAAAGTGCTATTTATTTGACACTGTTTTTTTCAAAGTGCTAAATCTTATGGAGGGGGGCATCGTGATGATGTTCAGGGTGTAGGAAAGAAAGCATTTTGTTTTATGAAAATACAGATATTTTAGAATGGAGTCACCTGCTGGTAGATCACATAAATGTACAGAAAAGGATGCTCCCTAATATTATTAGTTTGGTTTTTTTCTTCCCATCACCCCGACTGTCCATCTAGGAAGCTTTGATAGCTAGAGCCACAAAACCAGAAGACTGTATTTAGTTTAATAAGCCCATTTAAAGAGAAAGGTTGGAATTATGTATGGCAGAGGACAATTATGCAAACTAAATGATTCTTCAATTAATAATGAGATCCATGAAAGGCAAAGGAGACAGGATGCTCCTGTGAGAAGGAGAAGGCTCCTGGTTCCCCACCAGGGTGTGGAGGGCAGGGGCAGCTCCCAGACAGAAGCTGGAGGGGCTCTGCTGGTGCCATCTCTTCGGGGGAAGCCTCCAGTGGAAGTTCGGCGTTCCTGGCCAGGTTTTCCTGGGATGCTGAGCTCTCTCAGGAAGCGGTGAGTGGGCTGGGCGAGCAGCTCTCCAGCCCGACACTGAGGACAGTCACAATCCCAACCCACTCTTCCTTCCTTGCCCTCGGGAAAGGAGAGATGCAGCCCCACCTCCAGAGCCACCAGCCTGGCCTTCCCCAGGCAGCTCTGGTCCTTCTCCCAGTGCCTGCTGTGCTGTGCCAGAGCAAGCCGGGAGTTAGGGATGGGGAAGAGCGAACAGTGGGCAGCCCGGAGCAGCGTGAGGAGTCGGCGGGAGAAGGGGAAGGAGCGATTATCGGAAGTGACTGTTCGGGAGGGCAGTAATGGGAGGTGCTGTACGTGACAGGGATTCACTATGGGACGCAAATCACTTAAGGCAAAGCCATTAGGATCGATTTAAAATACCAAAGAGGGAGGCTAAAGTGACAATGGCATATTTTAATTGAAATCACAAATATTATTCTGCAAGATCTGGTTTAAAAAGCCAGGCAGAGTTACTTTGTCTGAACACAGGAAAAACTTTTCCATTTTTAATAATAATTTTTGAAAAAGCAGTGATGAAAATGGAACTATGTTTTTCCAAAAAATCGTAAATCCTATCTATAGATATGTTTCTATTCTAATATTCTCTTTTCTCTTGACTTGATGGTCATATTATAAATGAAATTAACTACATTACTAACGCTTTTAATTTGATTTTAATAGAGCTTGGGGCTGAAGCATGGAATCAGCACATGTCCCGTTAAAAGTAAAATACAGTTACAGGGACAAGAAATAGCATGTCCAAATAAACACTTTTATCTGTGTGTTAGTTTTCTTTATTGAGCTGAGTAGCCTGCATGCAGAGGCTGGGGGTTTTTGAAGACATTTTTCCAAAGCTGAAGTCCACATGATGAGATTGTTACTGGTTTTGGCAGCAGCAATGTGAACTTGGTAAAAGAGCCTGGCATGGGAGTCCACCGAGTCCTGACATATCCCATTTGCCCCGAACTCTTTGATTTCTGCTCAAAGAATCTGACATGTGTTGGGCATTGACCTTGCTCTTTTAAATAAGCTTATTTTAGAAGACCTCTGCAGAACGCCGTGTGTTTGGCCTCGATGTAAGCTGTTAGGGAAATGTAGTACAAACACAGAAGTTGTATGTTTTGAATGCCAGAGATGTTAAGCAGCAGAGCAGTTGGTAAAAGCTGTACTTCTGACTGCTTTCTGTGCTCTCAACACGTGTCCTGAAAGAAAAGAAAAATTATGTATCCTGCTTTCCCGTTAAGGTTGTTATTTATTTATTTTTAGCAGGAAGTTCAGGACCAGACTGCTTTTTCAGTCCTAAATATTCCAACGTGGGCTCTCAGACACCCAGTGCAGCAGAAGCAGGTGTTTTGAAAAGTGGGGATGTCCCGGGTCAGAGTCTCACTATCCTGTGGAATCACCCCTAGAAGAGGTGCTCAGGTACAGGAGTGACTTTCCCTCACCCTGTGTTTCAGGAAGGGCTGTAACCTTCCACGTGGAGATCTGGTTTCCATTCATTGCAGGGCAGCAGCTGGGGTGGAAGGTCAGTCCAAGGGCTGCAATCTTGCAAATGCCAGCAAGGAAACAAATCAGTGGGTCCCAACATGGCAACACAGACAGGAGAGGGACTGGAAACAGGTACAAAAAATGTCCCTCGTTCAGCCTCTCTCTGCTCTAGCCACTGGAAATTCCTACAAACTCCAGGAACAGCAAAAGCAGAGGGAAACCTAGAAACACACCTGGGATGTTGATGTGGTGCACACACTCCTGCACCCTTGCTTTGAGCTTTGGAGCCTGGAAATTCGATTAGCTGGACAATATGTTCCCAGAAAGGGTTGCTGAGTCTCACCATACCTGAGGAAGTGGCAGTAATATTCTACAAAAAGGAAAGAAGGTACCAAGTCACCAAAATAAAAGTAAATTTGAATTTGTGGCTGTGTGCCCTTCAGGACAAAACTTGGCTCAGTGTGGAGCAAGGAGAGGCAGCTGAGCTGTGCCAGGACATTGATAACCCTGATCCACAGCTCTGAGCACTCAGCTCAGTTGCCTTCCCAAGTCCCCAGGATGGGCATGGGGACCCACCTGTGACACTGGGTGAAAGGCTGTGAGTGTTTCAGGGAGCTTTTCCTTGGCTAAAGGATTGCATTTCCCCCCTCTCTCTGCAAAGCCTCCTCCTTGATTCAGCAGCAGCACAGGGAAGCCCTCCTGCTCCATGAATAATTCATCTCCAGCGTGTGCACGGGGTTCAGAGCCTGACCCAGACAGTTTTTAGGGAAATAAGTGAGCATCCTGCCATTGGTGCCAGTGCTGGTGGCTGCTCCATGGAGGATGGGCTGGAGCTGTGCCATCAGTCAGCAGGAGGGATGGCAGAGCTGCTGCCCCTCCTGCAAAGGGGGCCTGCCTGAAATTCCCTAAACCGTCACTCATAGGCTCGTTTTTCCAGGGAAGTGGCCTTTATTTGTTGTGAGTTCTTCACACAGAACAAAACCCAAATAATATAACATATTCTGGGCTCTGGGCAGATAAATATTGAAAGGGCCGGGGTGTTTGTGCAAGTGGAATGATAGTGACAAGCACCACATGGGGTCCCCAAGGATGGTGTCAGGGGACTCGATCCCCCATAAAATGATGAGAGACTCTGATGTAATGGTGTTCTGAGAAACAGTTTGAACATAAACGCCACTTTCTGTCCCATTAGCAAATGACTGCCATTATACCAGGATTTTTTATTTTTTTGATATGTGTTTTGAGCACACTGAGACCAAAAACTTGCATTGTGATAGGGCTGCAGGAAGATTTAAAGGTTGTGGTGGACTAAAAATTGAAATGCAAATCACACTTTCCTGCAACCTCCTGCTGAGACCCAAATTTTTATAGATCAGGTCCTGCAGTCCTGATGAAGAAGCAGAGATCTGCCTTTCCTGGGATTCACAAATTAGTTGCAGTCTAAAGTATCATTTCCTACAAAAGAACTGTAACTTACCAGGTGAAAGTTTGTCACTGAAGATAGTCCCGAAATTCCATTAAATTTTTCCAGCTGCAGTGCCACGAAGGATCCTTTCTCAGACAATGCAAACACACACATCACAGCTCCCCACTCTGCAACATGCTCTCACTGAATATAAACACACTGTATATATTGATCCTCTCCCTATTGCTTTTTTTCTTCCCCAGCATGCAGGTGGTAAAACACTGACTGCCATGAACTTCATCAGGAAAAAAAAAAAAAAAAAGAAAAAGCTGTGGTTTGGAAGCAGCTGGATGGCAAACTGCAGGCTGGGATGTGGCTGCCAAAACCACCACAAGGAGACTGGGGCATAGAAGCATTTGTGGTGCATTCTGTTTGCTAATTGCTCATGGAATTTCAGGTAAGGACCTTCCAATGTAATTTGTTATAATAGGGAATGGCCTGGGTTTTGCTTTCCAGGGTTTTGCTCCCAGTTCTCTCTGGCTGGGAGCACAGTTCACAGAGGGGCCGTGGGGCAGCACCAGCACATATCTCCAGGCCCTGCTGTATCCCAGGGCAGGATCTGTTCCTGGCTGTGAGAGGACACATCCCTGTCAAGGCTTCACCTCTCCAAACACAGGAATCTGCTGGGGGTTCCCAAGTGCTGCCTGTGGGCTCAGTTTGTAACAGTTTAGAGCTGGTTCTCTGTGCTCTGAACTGCTGAGGATTCCCAGGAACTGTTCTGGTCACTCCTTTCCCTTCCACCTATTTAGAGGTTCCTACTATGCAGAAATGTGCTGGAAATTATCACCAGCAGTGCATCTCTGGTTTGCATCTGGTTACCATCCTGCAACTTTAACTAGTCCTACAACTTACTGCTAATTATCTCCCAGTTAATGGTGATCCCTACCAGTGCTGCAGTGTTCTGGAGTCCGTGGGCATTAATGAGAATTAGCTTTTTTTGGGGTCATGGTGGGAGCTCCTGTCTGCAGCATTTCAGGGGTCCTGGTCACTGGAATGTTTGATTGCCTCCTCCAGTAATTAGCACTGACACTGAGCAAGTTTTTCAGAGGTCTCACTTGGCTGTGCAGAGACCAAAGACACACTGGGCTCTGTCTGTGGTGAGGTCAGTAATAATGGATTTCCCAATAACAATGTATTTCCCAATAATGCTGTATTTCCCTCCTTCTCTGCACTCCCCTGCCACAGGTAACACAGTGCCAAGGATGGAGCCAGTGGCAGCCCTGTTGCACTTTTCCTGCTTTGTTGTCCTGCATGAAATGCTCTTCCACTACTTTTTTTAGTGTGTAGAGAACAATTTAAACATTTTAACTTAAAGTCAGTTGCCTCCTTGGTTTGGGAATATGATGGCAGTTAAAATGCTACAGGAATTTGGCACACCAGCAGTGAGTAACTCTGGTGGGCCCTCCCTTGCCTGTTTAAAAGAGGGTGCACAATCAGAATTAAAGCACAGGGAATACAGAGAAACACAGGCCCCTTGTAACCCTTGAGGGGTAGATGAGCACGTGGCTGGTGCTTCTTTAGGAACACCAATTGGCTGTTTGGAAAAAGAGGTGCTGGGGAATGTCTCTGTCTCCCTGGTCAGCTTCCCAAATCTGCTCTGCACAGAGAGGCAGCGCTGCACATCCCTCCCATGGCTCTGGCACTGCCAAAGGAGCTTTTTCCATGTGCTACTGTGGAGAGGAAGCTGCTCTCGCCCTCACCCTGAGGAAGATGAGCTATAGGAATATACAAGGAGCTTTTTTTATAGCTTGGGGGCCAGGAGGGGAAGCAGTGGTCATGAGCAGAGGCTGGAACTTGGCTTGTTAAGTAAATCTCAGGCTGTAGCTGGTTTTAATTTATTTTTTGTTTTATGTGCAGGAGACTAGGCCTTGCAGGCCTGGCTAATATCAAAGCCTGGGGTTTTGTAGATTTTTAATCAAGGTCCACTTTGGGGGGTTCTGCTTTCGGGGCTTGTGGACGTGTAGGATTTTTTTGTAATGTTTTTCATTTTTTTCTTGCTGCAGTGTCTGGATTTCTTTACTTCAACTTTTCCATTCTACAGACTTGAGCCAAGTGAGCGATTTCAAATTACCCAGCACTTTCCAGAGATTTTTTTGTTGTTGTTGTTGTTTGGGGGTGTTTTTTTTGTATGGGATATTTCTTTTTTGTTTTCCTGAAGCAGACTTGCAGTCCAGTTTCTCTGAAAATCATAGATGGCATTGCAATCCTACCCCATTGCCTCTCAATAATTTGGTATTCTTTGCACTGTCTGAATAGTTTATTGTTCATCAAATCTATATGAAAGGAATTTTATATAAATTTTTTGTTTGTTTCGTCCCTCTGCTGGCAGGAAAAGTAAATCCCAAAGTATTTCAGCAGGTGCTATTAATATGCAAATAATGGAGAGTACACTGGGTCTAATAGACCTCCCAACTACATGGGAGGTGTCGCTGTTGGAGCAAATTAGCTTTCCGTAATTTGCATGCTTTTCACAGCCTCCTGGGATTATATTTTAGATCAGAGACAATAAAAGCATATGCTGTTAGTTTTAAATGTAACTAATTTTAGACTTTGAAACCATTTTAACCTAACTTCTTAGTGTTAAACTGTTATTTGCACAGAAACTTTCCACAGAGCCTGTAATTTGCACGGTCTTTCTGCTCCCCCATTAACTGCTCCATCTCTCTTTCCAGGTTGAAAGAGAAGAAGGGAATCTGCCAGGTGGCTGCATCTTGGAAAACAGGTATTTCTCATAAAATCCAGATTGTCCTACCCTGGTTCTGAGTCTGCATTTGGGTCCTGATGATTGAGCTTTTTATGTCAAGCTTCTTCCCTCCCATTTGGCATCTCCATATGGTGTAAATCCATCCCAAAACGATGCTGTGGCCCCTGCTGGCTGCTCACAGAGGGACGAGGCTGCTCGTAGCATCAGAAAATCTTCTTTGCTCACCCAGCAAAGCAAAGAGTCCCTGAGCTGATGTGGCACCAATGCCCAGTGTGGCTGCCTGTGCCTGGTGAGAGTCTGTTGGGAAACTGTTTGGAACAAACGGGAAGAAAAGCAGCGATTTCAGAGCAGGCTCAGTCTGTAGAGTCACACATTACTGACTTGTGGTGGCACATTATCAATGGCACTTTCCAATTGGTATTGACAGAAGAAATTGCACTGTTGATGCTGTGCTTTGGGACAATGGGAATGATGGGGCCTATGGAGCTGAGCCTGTGTTCCAGGTGCTGCCATGGCTGCTCCATGGCTCCAGGTGCTGGAGTGGCCAGGTGGGTGACACAGGGCAGCCACCGCAGCTCTGCCCCTTGTCCCCATCCTGCCCTTATGGAGCTGGCAGGACCCAGTTCCTGCTGCAGGGAAGGACTGCAGTGAGGGCAGAGAGAGCAGCTGCAGACTGTGAGGTGTCAGTCTGGGCAAGGTGCAGAAGCAGCCCCTGTGTTCTGTAACCCTGCCAGCTGTCCCAGTGCCCAAGGGTGAGATGTGGGAGTTCCTGTGGCACAGCTGCTCCCTGGCTCCTAGATCTCTGTGCAGGGTGTCCAAATCTCTTGGGCTTGTGGGGTGGTGGCCATCCTTTATTTCAGGGGGGACAGAGTTCAGGGATAGGATCAGATGTGTGGAGGAGATGGCAGCCAGTGGAGATCAAGTTAACATTATCAAATTTATTCCTGCCATGGGGAAGGTGAGTGTGGCATGAGAGAGTACGTCTGAGAGGGGTCCTTTGAGGCAAGAAAGTCTTGGGATGCAGCTTAGGCCCTACAGCAATGTGTGGTGAGACTCTTGGGGCCACAACTTTGCCATCGATGTTTTATAGGTGTGTTTCACACAGACAATGTATAGAAGCAGTTTGTTTCCCAAGCTCTTAAAGCTGGAAAATACAGGATGCTAATTTTTTTCTCTCATCTCACTCTAAATGTTTTCTACCATTAATACCAATGACCTCCCACTTCTGCTGCTTTTTATTAATGGGATGTGGCTTGCCTGTTATAAGCCTGGGCACTGGAGTTGGAAGCACTTGCTTTATTAAAAAATGAAAACAAAAAGAGAAAAAAAAGGGCTCTGATTACTCAGGTGTCGACAGAAAAAAACTGCGATGTTGTGCCAGATGGCTGCATTTGTGAAGCAGAGTGTAGTCAGAAGGAAAGTGGAAGGAGACAAGGCAAGTGTACATCAGGAGTGTGAAAACATGACCAAAATACCTTCAGCCTTGTTTCACCAACACTAGATTAGGAGGCAACTGTGGTGAGATGCAAGCAAAGAAAAGCAGAAGGGGACACTGTTTGGAAAACAAATTGTCTTTCACAAAAGCTCTGAATTAACAAAAATCATGAGGTTTTGCATTAAATGGACCAGTGCCTCAGAGCACTGTGCCGAGTGTGACAAAGCAGTGATGGCAGCAGCTGTGTCAGTGTGCACTGGAGCAGGATGTGCTGCACAGGCACTGCTGAGTGCCACTGTCCCGAGGACTCCAGCACTGCCCAGCACTGCCATGGCTGCACGTGGCCAGGAAGGGTTTGCCAGGGATTGGGAGCTCTGCCCCTGCCCACACAGCTGGCACCCAGGAGCCCTCGTGGCGTGCTCTGGGTTATGTCCACCCCAGGAGTGGGCACTTGTGACACCAGCACTGGCTGGTTTGTGCCTCAGGCTGTTTGGACTCGTTCCTCACCTCCTGCAGGAGTTCACTCAACTTCTGTTGCCAGGGCAAAGTCCGTGCCAAGCCTGTAAAAGCCGAGCCCTTGGCAGGCCCGGGGGCTTCGTTACTCTTTTAGATCCTGAAATGGAGCCTGGGCACTTTCAACTTCGCTTCCATGTTGAAGCTTTTGGCTGTCACACAGGGAAAAGTTTAGAATAGTTTGATCTCAGATCACAAATCCAAATTTTATTTTTTTTCCATGCTTAAGCTGGCTCTGCCCAGACGGCTTTGGAGCTCCACACTCTCTCCTCCTCTGTGGTGTCTCAGGGGAAAAGGAGGCTCTGGACGTGGGCACAGAGGAGTCACTCTGAAGGTTTGGCCTCTTGTCTCTTAGCCTTGGTTGTATCTTGGTTTACAAACTTGGTGGTGCTTGGGTTTTGTCATGAGTCTGAAATCCTGGTGTTCTTAGGCTGCACTTCGATTAGAACACGGCCAGGAAAATCTGTGGTAATTTTCACCCAAGCCATTTCCACACAGCTTTCTCACCTCCCAGCCCCAAAAGCACTTCCCCTTTCCACAGGTACTGTCTAGCAATGAACTGCATCCAAAGGTACTGAAGGTAGGTTACATTTCCAACAACAGGTGTGTAGAGAAAGTGGCAAGAACACAGATCTCCCTCTGATCCCTGCTCTGGTACAACTAAAGCTTGAATGTGAGTTTCATTCTTTTATTTTTATAGAAGCTGAATTTCTACACTAACTTTGGATCAAAAGTTTATTCTCCACACCAGGAAGATTTTATTTTTTTCTTTTTTTTTTATTTGCTACAAACTGCATTGTCTTATTTGGGGAGTATGTTCACAATTGAGAAAGAATTGCCTTTATTAACAAATCAAAAGGTTGTGCTGTCAAAACTGAAATCGTTCTACCTTTTTATGTGCAAATTAGAGGTTCTGTCAAACCTTCAGCCATGGTGCATTTAATTTGTGGAAATATAAAAATATCTGGCTTAATATTAAAATATTCTGTGTGAGGAAGGAAATATTTGAAGTGATGCATTGCAGGCAAAATTCTTGAAAAATCAGATTTGAAAGAAATAAAGTGGTGCTTTAAGAGAATTTATTTTCTCTACTTTTGCCAGAGTTCAGAGCAGTCCTTAGAAGTGTGTTGAAGTTATACAGGTGTCTGAATATCTGTCTGGATCATGGCCTTTGGGAGTGAACCAAGCTAAATCTGAGTGTGTCCAGGGCAGGGGACCTACATCCGCTGGGTTTTTCCTTAGGAAAGGGTCACAAGATGTTTATTTCTTTTAATTAATGGCAAAGTTACTGAGAAACTTTTCAGTCAATTCATTAAAGTTGAGGTAAAAAACAAAAAGCAATTATTGGTGTCAGCATGGTAACTTCTGTTTTGGAAGGTATTTGTAGAGAGGATAAAATTCTGATTATCTGAAGCTGGGCCATGGTTCTATATTTAAGCTTCCAAATAAAGAGCTGTGTGCTCAGCAAGGTGAGGCACTGATGGACTGAACCTGAGCTCCTTCCAGCACAAACAGTTTGGGTTTGAGTCTGAGGCATCCCACACTCACCCTGAGCCTGGAGCTGCTGCTTCCCTTCTGCTCTTTGAAGGAACTTGTCCTACTATTGGCCTGGTTTTGTTGGGAGAACAAGGAAAACCCAGCAGAATCCCCTTTCCAGTGTGCTCAGTGTCTTTAGCTGCATTCTGGCTTATTAGGGCTTTTTTCTAGCATCCCAGCAGGCTACTTCATGTGAATTCCCAGCTCTCCTGTGACCCAGGAGCCTTTCCCATGGCTCTTTGGGAGGTGGGTCCTCCAGGCAGCCTGTGTTTGCCCAGCATTTTTTTCCAATCACATATGAGAGTATCTTGTCCTGTCTTTGGGGAGGTTTTAATGGGGCTCAGTCCATTTCACCTCATTTTTTCCAAGGCCTGAGCCAGGAATTTTTGCTCTTCTGCAGAGCTGAGAGGAGTGGCTGTTCCTTGAGGAGCAGCTTCACTCCCTGAAGTGCCACTGCCATTATCCCATGGAAAAGGCCACTGGAGCACTGCATTAGTGATGCCCGTGGCCAGGCTGGGACCCCCATGGAATCCCAGGGCAGGTGTTGTTTCCAGTGAAGGAGCCCTCCTCACTGCACCAGTAGGGTCACAACCACCCACTTCTGTGCAGAGGGTGCAGAAAATATTCAGTGAATTGCTGTCAACTGTCAGAAGTTCCTTTTGGGGGTGAATTATTGTCTGCAGGCATCCAGAGCACTTGGTCCCCTATGACTTTAATGCCAATGCTGTCAGCAATGCAGAATTCCAGCATCCAGGGTTTTACATTTAGTTCTGGCTCATCTCTCCAAGGGGGTTCCTAGAGGCTGAATGTGCAGTGCACTGCATGTGAAGGTGTTTATTAGGCCATTAGCCATAATTAATGGCAAGGCAGCTACTGAAGCTGTGGGCTGTCCCAGGCTTTGCCCACATTCTCTTCTCATACCCACACCCCAGCATGAAATATATGATGTTCACATTCAGCCTCTCACCATTAGAGACCAACAAAGTGGTTTGGGTTGAGATCTCCTCTTTCAGGCCATAAACATATGATCCAGCCACCCCATAAAGTACATTGCTCCAGCTTTCCATGAATTCTCAGGCATAGCTGTGGCACACAGCGGGGTTTGGGTCTGGTTCCTCCAGCTGGAGAAATCCTGCCCAGCACAGCTCCAAGGCACGGTGTGAAACAGGCACTGGAGCTTCACCCAAACTGGTGAGTTTTGCCTCTGCTGCAGTCACAACTTCCGTTCTTTTTCTAAAATGGTGGATACTGTGCTGTCCCCCTGCTTCCATGCAGGGATTCAGGGACAAAGCTCTCTGAATGCCACAGTTTGCTGTGGTGAGAGGTGCAGGATGGAGGTGAGGGCACTGGTGAACCGGGCACCTCCCTGGCAACTCCTCCCCTGCCAGGAGTGCTGCAGCCTCGTGCACTTGATCCTTTAATTGGCCCAAGTGCAGGCTGGACAGCTCTCTCTTTATTATTATTATTATTATGCAATCAGACACTACTTACCTTCAGAATGTGCTGGAGATGCACTATTTACACAGAAACCATGTACACCGAGAGCCATTTTCTCCATGGTGATTGCAGATAACTGCTTTAATTCATTAGTAGAGCAAAAGACACAGGATTATTTGGTATAAATCACAGCACTTCAAAATGCATATATTTTCATAATACTCTACATCTACCACTTGGGCTGGTAACTCAAGCTTTGCTGTAGTGCTGTCATCTTAAAATTGGGGTGGTGCCATTTTTTCACTGGAACAAGCCAACCTGGAAGCTCATTAAGTGTGGGTTTTGTGGTGAGTGACCATTGTGCAGTGTTTGTAAAACTGCTCAGGGCTTGGGAGGATCCCTGGCACCTCCAGAGCCCTCAGAGTGAAGGGCTTGGGGAACCACCAAGCTGAAAACTTGTTTTCATACAATGGTTTGGGCTGGATGGGAACCTTGATGATCATCCATTCCAACCCCCAAAAAAAGTACAACTCAGGGGAAAAAAGTAATCAAAAGAATTTTGTTTCTTGGGTTGAAAAAGAGCCACTGGGTTAATTTTAATGAGTTCATTTTATTTAGGAGTAAATTATCTTTTAGTATTTCTTTTGGATAAAATTTTGTGCTGCATATACTCAATGTTGTTTTCTGACAAGGTGAGTAAGCAAAACTCCTCAGATTAGCATTTCTTGTTTCATATCCATTCCTTTGCTGCCTTATCAGGACCATCCTTGGGCTGCACTGACCTGGGCATGACTTCATCCAGGCCAGTGCTGGATGAGCCCCCAAGATTCTTGCCATTCATCACACAAACATCCAGCTTCATGCTGTGAAAATCTCTGAGTTTAAGCCCAGCTTTAAAGACAGTTTCAAAAAGTCTTTCGAACCAATGGTAACTTTTGGCAAATCCTTATCATTTCCAATCCTTATCATTCCAATAATTTCCAGATTTTTTCCTAAAAATGCAGATGGCAATTTCTGACACCCATTTACAATTTTTTCACCCATCCATCACGTGCACATAGACCTCACCACCCTCACAGCAAGGCTTGTTCACTGGAGGCAGGATTTAAAATGTCCCTGCTTAAGTGATTAAACTTACCTTACGCTCCTGAGACCACCATGTGGGGTTTATCCTTTTCTCCTTTCACCACTCATCTCTCTGGGACTTTGCTGGGCACTGTGGGGTGTTTGCCCACCTCTGGAAATCAGCTGTATAATTTACATGGCTAACTTCAATTGCTTGGTGACCAGGGCTTTTCTTTTAGTACAATCGATTAAAATGTTCCAGTTGTCACCTGAAAATCTTCCTTGGCCCATCCTGGGAAAAGGAAATGTGGTCAGTTCCCAGCTTCTCCCACCTCTAAGCCTGAGGTTGCTCATATACCTGATTTCCCAACTCAATCCCTCTAATCAGTTACATATTTTAAAATAATTGTCTGAAAAAATGGACAGAAATTGTGAGGATCATTACCAGTGAGAAGCTGCCTTCACTGCTGCCATCCCCCCATATGTGTACTGGCTTCTCTGTCTTAACACCTGAAATGTTTGGGAAAAAATTTAAACGTGGCCAATGACCACGTTTAATGCAGGAGCTTTTGCACCTCTGGGCTCTGTATTTACAGCTCTGTTTCCTTCTTGTGCTGACCTGGAGAAGAGGATTTTTTTTTTTTTCTTATCTGATGAAACAGTTGTCTGTCATGATGTGGTTATTGCAGCACAAAATATTGCTTAAAACTTGACCCTGAGCAAATGTTGTACAAGGACAGTTTACCCCAGAATTCCAAAGGAGGTGAAATCCTCCTCATTCTCTCCAAAGGGGAAAGCTGCTTGGGGTAAATAAAACTGAGGTGAGTCTTAAAATCCATCATGGAGCCTCAATTCTACATGCAGTGTGTCTGATCCTGGTTGAAGCCACTCTGCTCCTAGTCTTACTCCACTGTACTTGGAGTTTAACATGGATTAACATGGATCTTCATTGATGTGCGAGTCAGAAATTTAAAAATTACATGTAATAATCATTGTGTGTTGCTTGAAAAACATTCAAGGTACTTTCAGCCTTACCAAATGATGCTGTTCAATGACTGTTGCCAACCAGAAAGAGGAATAATTTCTAATTAATTAGGACATTCACAATTTTCCCATCCCTTCCATTCACACTGTCTATGAACAGACTGTGATTTTTAATTTTTTTTTTTCCATTAGACATATTTATTCCTAAAGTCTTTTGTGGAGGGAAGATAACTTTTCCTACCTCTGAGACATGGTGTTTGTGAAGCAGACAAGGTGCTGTGCTCACACACTGCATAGTGGGGCTGGTTCTTTTCCCTGATTGAATGGATGTGACCTAGGGAAGTGTCTCCATTTAAGTTAGTTGTGTTATTTGTTCAGAACTTCTCTCTGCAAATAGTTCAAGTGTTCTGGTTCACTCACTGTTAGAACGGCTGGAGGTAGCAAATGCAACCCCTGGCCTGCTGAAATGCACAGGAAATATTTCATATGGCAGTGCAGAACTTTGTTCTTCCAAAATGCAGACTCCTTAGTTAAGGGCTTAACTATAAAATATTTACTCTGCTGAGTCCCTCATCTGCCACTGCTTGTGGGCCCTTTATGAGCAGTTACCTGAGCTCCTCCCCACCACTGCAAACAGGAACTTTCACTCTGGTAACTTTTTAAGAGCTGTAGTAAGAAAAAAAAAAAAAAAAAAAAGAATGTAAAGAACTGCTGTCCAAGTCCTTTAAAAGTCGAGTGCATGAGGCAGCCCCACTCCCCTGGCCAAAGGGAGGGCTGGGTGGTTTGTTTTTCAGTGAGACACAAAGCCAAGAGGGCTCTGTTTTCACATGCTAATGAAGCCCAAGGTGACAGGAGTTTGGCAGAGCCTGATCCCAGCAGCTGCGGGCCAGGATGGAACTGGCCAGGGCATTACATTGAAGCATCACTGAACACAAACCTTCAGCTTGCTCCTAAAACTTCATCAGAAATTCATCTAGTGCCAAATGCCCTTGCCACAGGCCAGTTTTTTGGCAAAGTGTTTTTCAGATTAAGCGATAAATATTTTGGTGATCGTTTGCTTTCTTTCCAGAAATACTTTGGAGGTACTAAAAGTCTCCAAATGTGCCCAGTGAGCTTTCAGGGTGAACCATCAATAAAAGGTGCACTCACCCACCAGAGATGCATTTCAGAGCACGTGTGCTGTACATCATTAGGACTTTACCTGTGCTTCAGAAAAGAAAACTAAGAAAAAAGGTCAGAGCAAATTATAAATTTTTAAAGCAAATTTTTGCATTTCAGCTCTTGTGTGCCAACCTCACCCCCCTGAACAACACAACAGCTGCCCCACATCCAAGTCAGTGGGGCTGCTCTGAATCTCAGTTTGGGGGTGCTCTGACCATTCAGGTGCCACAGGAGCGATGGCTCTGTCCCAGGAGTGCCACTCGCTGCACTGGGCATGGGAAGATGTGCCCACAAAAAGCTCCTGCGAAGTAAAACCAAACAGAAAGCCCAACCTCTGCCAGAGCAGGTGATTTATTTACTTTCAGGTGAAGCACGGCTGTTCTTTGCCACTTCTTTCTGGACAGAATTCAGCTCTTCATTTTAACAGAAAACGTTGGAAATAAAACATTTTCAGGTGAGGGGAGAAATTCCGAGTTCCTTAAAATTACTGTGAAATCGATAAGTAAACAAACACAGGGTGTTGTATTCGGTCACCTCCCTTTCCTTTTTTCCCTGAGAAAGCCATTTCCAGCTGGATTTCCCCCAAGATGTTAATATTGTGCTAGGTTTAATGCTGACTGAAGCAAGGTAGCAAGTGGTTATTGCAGGCCTGACATGCCTGTTCTGCCAGGGAACAGCATGAGCTTTCAACTCAGAAAACAAGGTGAACTTTGTTGGGTCATCAATCTGCTTTTGCCTGCCTTGGCCAGGTATGTGCTCACAACGAGGATGACTTAATTCAGGATTGGTTTATTTGTACTTTCCTTAGTCAAGGCCTGAGTGAAAAGGGTGGAAAGTGTTCAACCCCAAGGTTTTTTGTTTTTTTTTCTGGAAAACAGATTCTTCTTTTGAAGAACTGGTCTGAAGTTTGTCGTAGTAGCTTTGTAGGCAGTTTGCCTGCTCACAGAGCTGATGTTCTTGATTGTGAAACAAGAAGCTGGAACAACAGGGCCAGGCAAAGGCACCTTTCCATTTTCTGGTTCCTAGAGTGCGCTTGCAAAGGAGAAACACTCTTTAGTTGTTCCCCTTCAGCACAAATTCCATCTCCTTCATTCCTCAGATCTAGTCCATCATATCAGAGCAGGAATACAGCTCTGTCTCTCTGTAATGTGACACAGCATCAGCACTGAAAATGGGCTTTAAATGGTTCCCTATGTTGATTTAGTTGGATTTTGCCTGAGAAATAATATGCAAATTAAAGCATTATTCACAAAGGTGTGCACCATACTTAAAAAATAGACCTTTAATGCTCAGGGTACAACATTGCTGTTTTCTGTTTTAAATCCTTCATCAGCTCCGTTTCCCCTGGTTTTCTTTCTTTAAGCCTGATGCTGCTCCTAGGATGTGTGTGCTTGTATTTGTGTGCATGTGTAGGCCCATGATTGTTTCTACTGCTAAAGCTGGCAACGTAGCTACTGTTTTCCAAGCTCAGTTTCTATTTTGGCAAAGCATGGGTATTTGGGGATATGAAAACTTCTCAGCCGCCTCAAGGAAAAAAATTCCATAGGTTTTTGTTTCCATACTTTCCAGTTTTCCACTCATCAGTTGCAGCCTCATGTTGAAAAATGTCTTTCAGTGTCGGAATTTCTGAAGAGCAAACCCCAGCAGTGGGGAGCAAGTTCACTCTGTCTGAGCAGGACTGGCTGCTAATAAGGGAATAAGTAACAAATAACACATGCAGATGAATATTAACTAATACCAAAGCACACCTACCCCTCTGAATTGCTTTCTCTGTTCACATTCTTGCCATTTGAGCAGCAGGGCAGCACCAGCTCTCCTCACATATTGCAGCCTGAGAAAACAGCTCCAAAGGGCCAAAAGAAGCAAATAAAATGTATTTGTTATTATGGCTGACCTTAGGCAGGCAGTATGTGGAGCTGCGGGAATCATTCACGGAATCTCTGATTTTAAGTATGGTGATAACTGGTAAGACTGTGCTGAACTACTGTGAAACAATTCAGGTAGTCAGCAAACAGGGCTAATTGCTAGTTTGGGGGAGATTATGGGTAATTTACTGCCCACTGAGGGCTTCTACCTAAAAATAAGCTTTTTTTTTTTTTCTCCCCTTGGACAGCACTTGCATGTTAATGTAGAATTCCTGATGCAATTACATGTGAAGAGGACATTCAGATGCACTTCCATAAATGCCCTTCTGCTTCTCAATTACATTAACTGTCTTTTTAGATCCTTTGATAGAAACCATATTCTTCACTTTTTTTTAAATAGCGAACAGGCGCTGAGCTAGACTTTGCTGTTATCCAAGATGTCCCGATCAAAGGGCTGAGGGTAACACAATAAACACAAGGAAAGAAACTCCTGGTGGTTTCCAACACAAACGAACGGGAAAGTGTCAAGTGAGCAGCTACTGACAATTCCAGCCCCGAAACCAAATGTTCGTGTGTGAAACTCCACCTTTGAGGAGCAAGAACAAATACCCACAGAGTGTTTTGGCTATAATTACTTCATTTAAGGGGGAAAAGAAAAAAGTGCTGAATTCAGTTTGCTAAAGTCAAGACATTAATATTTTTGGCATGTAAAGATGTAAACCAAATGTTTAAATGAAATGTCATCCCCTGAGTTCACTTTTGCCCACTGAACTGCGGTGCAAACCCTCCACAGACCTTCATACAATACACATTTTTCAGTCCATTGAAGAAGGCCCCTGCTGCTTCTCAAGGAAAACTAACTTGCAGAAGCAAAATAAATACTGGCGTGGCAGTGCAGCAGCGGAGCCTCGGAGCACAGATGTGCAGCACTGCCGGCTTTTCCATCAGATAAGGAGCATCCAGACATAATCACTCCAGTGTCTGGGACACGGCGCACGCTGCGACGCTGCCCAAGTATGGCCTGACCGACACATGCAGGCTGTGCTGCAGAACAGCCCTGTTATGTCTGTGGCCAAATGTTTGTGTAATCTAGCCCGGGCTTTGAAATAGCCTCAGAAATCGGGGCACACATGGGGCGTTGTGAGGAGCTGTCAGGGATGGACCTGCTGCATGGGGACCTTGGCAGCCTTGGCTGGGAACTGGGAAGCTTCTGGCGGCTGCCCATCCAACCAGCAGGCTGCTCCTGGAGAAAAAATGTATAGATATAGAGATACAGATATACACATGTGAGGGCCAGCAAGATGATCAGAGGGGTGGAGCTATGAGGAAACTCTGAGGGAATTGGGATTGTCCAGCCTGGAAAAGAGAAGGCTTTGGAGTCACCTCATTGCCTTCCAGTACCTGAAGGGAGCCTGCAACAGAACATGGAGAGACTATTTCCAAGGGCCTGGCATGACAGGACAAGGGGGAATGGCTTCAAATGGAGAGAAGGTTTAAATTGCCTACTAGGAAAAAATGTTCCCTGTGAGGGTGGGGAGGCCCTGGCACAGAGTGCCCAGAGCAGCTGTGGCTGCCCCATCCCTGGCAGTGTCCAAGGCCAGGCTGGATGGGGCTTGGAGCAACCTGGGACAGTGGAAGGTGTCCCTGCCCATGGTGGAGGTGGAAGCTTGAGATGAGCTTTAAGTTCCCTTCCAACCCAATCCATTTTGTGATATAAATGTGTTTTTATATCTATATATGCACACACACATATATATATATTTTTTTCCTTAATTGTGTGCCCTGTCCCTAACTGCACTGTGGCATACAAAGGGTTACTGCTGGCTGCTTTTAGGCAAGACTCTAAAAAAGAAAAAAAAAGTAAATGTAACCCTACAGAAATACAGCTCCCTGGGCCTGTGGTAGTTCCTATTAAGATATACAAAGTATCTCAGCAAGGGAAAATTTAACTTACATACAACACATGATTTTAAGTAAAGAAATATTGATGGAGTGGGGGGGGGGGGGACAAGTATTTTTTTAGCTCTAATTTATGGCTGAGCAGCTTCATTTTAGGTACTTCATGGGAATATTTTAAACCAAGCCTGCATAATATTAAAATAAGTTAAAATGTATGTAAAATTTATGAGAGCATGTCAGGTGCAATGCTTGATAAAGTAAGTTTAATGCTTCAGAATTTTTTTCTTCAGGCAGAGAAAGCTGAATCCTGCAATTCTAGGTTACAGTATAATTTTAGAAACTCTTTTCCATTATACCATTCTTTTATTAATGAGATCCAACCCAATTTAACAAAAAGAGGTAAATTCCTAAAGAGTTTGTGGAAAGTCCTCAGCAGGTTGGAAGCAGAGAGTGTGTGATAAAAGGGAGTATTCTCCTGTTCATAGGCTCTATTCCATTTTACAAAAACACAGAGGAAATCAATTCACAACAAACTTTCCAAGGGTGCCTCTCCAGTGCGGTTTTCCTCCTGGAAATGCCGCCTGGCTCCGTGAGCAAACAAAAGCTTTGGCAGTTGACAGGGGCTGTACATCACTTTGAAAACTCTTCATTTACCGGGGGTGTGTCACGTTGCTTCATTGTGTGACACTCCCAATTATCGTGACAGAGCTAAATGACAAAGTACTGTCACCCCACTGCAAATCCAGAGCAGCTTCTTTCCATTTTTCTGCCTGGTCATGGGAACGTCGCTGAACCGGTACAAAGGAGCGGCAGGAGCCGCAAACAGGGGCTGCAATGGCTGCAAACTGCTCTGCTCTGCTCTATTAAAAATTCAGCTCCTTGGCAATATTAAATCTGAATTTACTTCCATCAAACAGAAACTTAGCATATCTCATTCTTCTATTATAAAATATTGACATCAGGAATAGTGAATCCTGAAATGAAGATTATAGATGAAAACTATGTGCTTGGTAATTATAATTTTTTTCTTTGTTATTATTCCTTTCCTCTGAGGATTGCACAGGCTGTTGCAAACAGTAATGAAGTTAGCATGCAATGCCAATGCAAAGTGTGCTGCAAAGTTATTCCTTCCCTCATTATGGATGAGGCAGGCGAGACAGCGGGAGGGGGGAGATTTCCCCAGCCAGACCCGCACACGGGCGGGACAGCCCCCGCCTCACGTCTTAATCAGCATCCCTGGTGGGGAGACCCTCTCTGCCATCTTGTTTCTGTCTCCTTTTGTTCTGCCTTTTCCTTGGGTTTTTTAGGTCTGTACTGGAGCTCAGACCTATTCATATCAATGATGCTTTTTTTTGTCACAAACCAAGCAGCTGGTTCACAAATCCTTTCACTGCCCTGTCTTGTGACGCTCTCGAATAACCAGAGCACTGGAAAACACAGTTCCAGGTGTGGAAACGTCCAAGCCCTCATCCCAATAGCCCTTCTTGAGGCCTGACAGCACAGTGTGAAGAGATCAACATGTTGGCCAAGCTGCATTGGGATAACCCTTTGGTTCCTGCGTGTGGAGACAGCCCCTGGCTCGAGATGGCTTCCACCACAAGAGCCATGGCAACAGTCCCTGAAATTCTCACCTGGTCAATGAGCCTGGTCCTGGCTAGTGCCTCTCTCCAAGGTGACCATGCTGAGAGGTCCCCCTTGGTGGGATGGGGTTGTTTGAGGGCCTCCTCCACATCCTCTTGAATCCTCCTTGTGGCCTGCAGATGTTCTTGAGGAGTGTGATGATGTATCCCAGGTGCGACATCGGATACCGAGTCTGTCTCATGTGCTTCCTACAAAAATCAATCCAAGTCAATAAAGTGCCCACCCTCCTCCCACAGTGCTTGCAGAGGTTCAAACAGGACCAATTACTCTTAAGGTGGAATTGTCAGTTGTCAGATGAGAACAGAGAAGTTGAAGCATTATGTATAGGAACAGATTTATTTAGAGGACTTGAAGAATTTGTTTTGCTATCAACAGGTCTATGAGAAGTACTTTTATAGTAAAGTCTAGTAGAAACTGATACCTTGCAAAATGATAGGGGGGTGTTGTTTGGGTGGGGGTTTTTTTCCCTTTTCTCCTCTCTGCACCAGTCAAACTCAGAGCTGCCCCCTAAGGCAGGTAAACCCACACCCAAGCTCAAGGCAGCCATGGCAGTAAAGCTCCTGACCTTGAAGGCATTTGGTCCCAATCCTTCTTGCCAAACACATCTCCTTTCTGGTTCCCATTTCCCCATGCTTCATTTATATATAATATATAAATATCTTTGTCACACACTCAGTTTTTTGTGTTTGGTTCCAAAACTGAGAACCCTGCCAGTCTCCAAGTCTAAAGCTTCATGTGAACCTCTCTGTCCCTGACAAGCCCACAGCACACAAATACCACAGCATATTATCATCACACAAGATGTTAAAGTTTAACAGTTCTCATCCCAGAATACCAAACCCCTCTGCTAGCACTCCCAACAAATCAATATGCATTATTATTACATGCTCAGATACTACATCAGATTTCTGCTCATGCCAAAATTTCAGCTAGCTGTTCCCTGGAGTATTTATGCTTGTGTACTGTATTTAACAACAGCCCATTCAAAATGCTCACAGCTCCTAGGAATGAAATGCACATAATTTAGGAATAGCTGTCTGGCTATTCAGGCACCATGCTGTGTCAAGGGAAAATTAAATCTCTGACTCTCCCCCTCTTCTAAAACAAACCTGTACTTTGCATCGTATTTTGGGGAGCTGCACGGAAGTTTCATAAAGACCAAGTGGCCTTGGCTCTTTTTTTCCTGTTTAATGGCAGTGCCTCCCCATTAATGCTCCAAAATGATACAGTAGTTTTTTTAAAAAAAGCTCTCAGCATGCAGGCATTGTACCACATTAAGAAATCAGGATTTTCTAGGCACTGCACAGCATTAATTACACTGAGCATGCTGCAAATTTAAATTAAATGATATGCCATGTTCTGTTGTAAATATCAAAATGGATTGCAGATAGAACCCTATATTGGCATTTGTGCACTGAACAGGATCAGAAAATCTCTATGATATATAATTTCTTTTTTATTTTAAGCATACATGATGCAAATGTGCTTTTTATTTTCAGGAGTACCTAAGAGCACACACACGTACAGGTTAGAACTTGTCTGTACTGAAAAAAAAACCCAAACTCTGTCTCAATAATAACAATAATAACAGAACAAAAAAAAGCCCTCTTTGCCTTCACTTCCTTTCCAGCATTAAATAATAAAATAAGCTTCTCTTCCCCCCCTACAAGTATTTACAATGTAGGGACTGGAGGGCACTGAGACAAAAATGGGGAATATGAGGGGCTGGAGAAGGGCAGCAGGAGGACATGTGGGATGGAGTACCAGGATCCCATGGAAGCAAATGCTGAGGGGCTTCAAGTCACCCAAGCAGGGAAGGGCTGCTCTTCCAGCTGGCATTTCAGACAGGAGCAGAGCGAGAGGTGAGCTGGGACTGTCTCGACTCTGTGGTCATGAGGGAAGCCTGATTTGGTGATGCCATGGGAAGAAGTGTGTGAAGAGAATATAAACAATAAACAAAAGGCCTGTCAGTATTTGTATTTTTCTTGGCACTGCTACTTTGCAGTTTTATACTATCAGGTTGGATGGTCACAATCTCAGCAGCCTATGCCCTGAACAATTAGATGAGGAGTATTTCCAGTGTAATTTCACATATTTCTGTGTGAATAAATACTAGACAAATATTTTACAACTTTGCACATCGGGGAAAGGATAGCATTTTGTTAACTCTATAGAAAAGGCCTTAAAAAAATCATCTGTATTTTTCAGGACTTATTTAAGGTCTTGATGAAATGTTGAGCACTGAGCTGAGACCCACAGGTGAGTACCAGCCTGAACTGGCACAAGGCATGAAGGAGACACAGCAAAAAATGTGGGCAGGGACATGCAGAGCCACTGACATTTCTTCAAACCCAGCATTGCCATGTTCTTCCTAAATTATCTTTTCTGTGTCTTTTGCTCCTAGGCCTTGCTTTCCTGTCCCATTTTGCAGCAATCCTGTGTGTGGGAGAAGTACAACTGTGGGATGCCTGATGAAAAGAGGAGGTTGAACAACTGGCCTTCAGCTCTGTCACCTTCTTTCAGTGCTTGCAAAAAACAAAAACAAAAACGAAACAAAACAAAAAACAAGACAAAAAAATCTAAGCCAAAGATAGTTTATGTGCAGCTCAGGAAGCTCTCAGCAATGAGTGTGTCTGTGATTTAATAACACATCTACCCAAAATGACACTTCTAATATTCACTGAGAAAAAGAAGGCAGAGCAGCACACAAGGCACTGCTATTGCAGCAACAAACAGCCAAACTACCAGGTATTTATTTTTCAATGTACACAATTATTGGGGGAGAATAAAAATTATTCTTTGACAGAACCATAGAAAGCCGTGTGCTTCCCCTACTCCCAATGGTCCTGACAAGAAACACCTCACAAATTCTAATATATATAGAGAATAGAAATAAATACTTTAACTACACAGCATCGGGTTTCAAATGGCTTCCTGAATCAGAAAGTGCTGCTAGTCCATCTTCCTTATTTCCACACTCTGTAATGGTGGCTCTCCAAAAGTCAAAGTGAGATGGATACTACGAGGATCACAGACACTACACTGGGAAACCAAGCATCAGTGGGTACATCCAGATTTATGGTAGGTGATGGCAGTAAAGTGAAGTAAACCTGTTTGCACAGTCTGTATTGTTGGCCATTACTGTGTATTTGCCCTTTTTTCTTGCTTAGCTGAGGCTGGAAGAATGGAAAATTGTACCTTCTCTACAGTATTAGGAGACACTTTCTGATCGTAAGGTCAATCAGACTGGTTTAGCTGCTTGAGGTATTTATGGCACAATCACTCAGTGTCTTTAAGGAAAGGTTAGATACATTTATGGGAAAGGTATTTTGCAGAAGCTTTCCTGCTTCATAGAGGTCTTGGACAAAATGACCCAGGAGGCCCCTTCCAAGTCTATCAAATGTGGTTCCCTGATTGATGCTGTTTCCCCCCAAAGTCTTTTGAAAACACAAAGCACTGTTATAAAATTTAATATGATACACTATATAACTTTAACACAATGCCATTTTCTTATAGGAAATGGTTAGCTGTTAGCACAGGAGCCTCGTGCAAGAGGAAGAAAAGTAGAGAAAAAGAAATTGCAGTGCAGTTTCTCTGCCGAGGGATATTGACTATAACATTTACTCTGTGTCTGAGCATGGACTCAGCTGTGCAGGGGGACACCAAGCCAGGGAAGGACATAAGGAACCCAGGCTGTGGAATTTATTTCTCCAGAAAAGCCTGACGAGGCCTGAGGTAATTTTCTATGCGGTGCAATAATCATTCCCTCAGTGCTGGGAAGCAAATGGACACCCAGCTCTCCTTGTAAATCACTGCCTGGTGCTGTATCCACTGGGCCCGAGGCAGAGGGACCAGGAGAGTCCCAGCCCTCCTGCACAGCCACAGGGCCAGAGCTCAGGTGTGTCCTGCACCAGCTGCACCACTGAGGACAGCCCACAGTGAGAAGAGCCTGTTCTGTAACTCATCACTCTCTGCCATAGCTCTGGCCTGGCCTGCTGCCATCCCAGCAGCACCGCGGAGCAGGCAGAGCAAATCCCTGAAAACTGCGAGCGCCAAAAACTGCACTTCTAAAAAAGGGCAGCAGCACCCCTGGGAACGTGTTTGTCTGCTGACTAAAGACTCTGCAAGACAGCTTGGGCCACATCTCCCTTGTCTGAGTACAAGATGATTGTTTGTCAGGCAGAATGCTCTCCAGGTCTTCTATGCTTCCACCAAACCATTCAGTAAAAGGATAATATTTTTCTCCCTACTATACTTCCCTTTCTTTTTTTTTGTTTTAATTTGCTGAATGTTTCCTAAATTGACTTTTTTTTCCCCTTTGATACCATTAACATATTTAAAAATTAAAGTCATGCAATGATTTAAAAACAACAAAAAAACCCAACCAGATTCTCTGGGCCATCTGGTTGAAATGCTCTGGTCAGCCTCCACTGCTCTGTAGTAAGTTTTAATTTTAGATTCTCACAAGAAAAAAAATCAACCAAACAAAAAAAACCCAAATGAAACCCAGAATTTTATTGAATCGGAGTTTGCTCTTAAAATCATTTTATACTAACCTTTTTATTTTCACTCCAGCTGATTTAGTTAAAGGCCAAACTCTTCTTCCAAAAATCAGCTCCCAGCCCCCATCTTCTTGGGATAGCCCTGACAGGAAATAACAACATCCATACACAGACACTCCGAAGCCTTTTGAAGTCTCACAAATGTGAGCTGTTCCCTTTTGCAGAGCAGGCTGGGATTAACTCTTTTATTAACCTTATAACCTCATCCATGAGAAAAAAAAAATAGCCAATCTTTTTTTTTCTTTTTTTTTAAAATTTGGAAGTCTGCAACCCTCTCTACCCAAACATTTGTGAGTCCACCCTACAGACAGGAGCAAAAAAGCCCATGGAAGGCCCCTCTCCCTGAGAAGCTCCCCAAAGCCTCTCTTGGGCTCTCCCATGATGTTGCACTGTGTCAAAGTTTGTGTTTTCACTGGAAAATATTTCCCCTTTACAGGAAGGTTGTGTTTCTCTATATTGGTGGGAGCAAACAACAAATTTTTGCTCTTTTTCAACATGTTGCATCAATGTATTTTCCTGATTCCCGTGTCAAAAAAGCGACTTTTAGCAGAATGAAAAATCTGACCTGGGTGTAATCCTGACAGTGCTCCAATTGCTCATCCTTAGCTTCATCCCTGCACTGCAGTGCAGAGTAAGAGGCTCACGTTGGAATAGCTCTTCTCACCAGAGTCAAAATGGTAAAAATTAGCTCAGAGAATGACATGAGCACAAATTTCAAAGGCAGGAAAATTTATCTCCTGCTCTTTGTCTTCCACTATGGTACACTGTAGTGGTTGGAAGATTTAACTTCCAAGCATCCCATCTATATAAATCCTAGTGGACAACAACTCCCCAGCTTCTTGTTTTTAGGATGTTGAGCTCAGCAGCTGGAATCTGCCAGGGAATGATGGTCAAGATAAGGATGGAGACAAACTTTCCTGTAGCCTTCAAGTGTTGGTCAGAGAGTCAGGATTAGGGAACAGCCAAAGCCAGAGCTGTGTGTGTTCCACGAGGTCACGGCTCTTTGGTGTGAGGACCGTGGGTTTGGGCCAGCCCTGCCTCTGCTCAGCTCAGCTCAGCCCATTAACTGCTCTGATCAGACAGCCCCTCTTGGGCTTTCTGCTTTTGAAAGATTCACACTCCAATTGAAAGCTCCACTTCAGCTTTTCGGAGGCTGAGACACTTAAAAATCTCTGATGGGAAGGACAAGTGAGGAAGGCAGGATCTCTCTCGCTTCCAAAGGCATTCAAATACCACTTGGATGAGGAGTTTCCAGCTGCTTTGCTGGATAAACACACACATCACAGTTCTAAAGGGCAGGGGTGCCCTTAACACCAACAGGCAGAGAAAAGAGGCAGTGGGAAGAGTAAGAGGCATCAGAATAAAAAAGGCAGGATCCAACTGAAATTTTACCTTCTTTGATTTTTTGAAAATGGGAAAAGCCATTCGGGATCAGGAATTTCCAGACTGGGCTGTATGCACCATTAATTGTTCCATGAAGCAGAGCTGGTCTGCTATTGTTGCATCCTCCAAAACCAGCTGTTACTATGAGCTCTTTGGGGCTCAGGAACTCCATTTCCCAGTTTTCACTTAGTACTTCAGTAATCATATATAAATAATAGTAATGATAATCATAACAATACCTGGCTTGCCATTATGTTGTATGCAGTCTTTGTGATGCCTCTCTCACGATAAAATCTGTGTATTAAACACTTTAATTGAAACTCTTAATAAAACACAGATATTTTTACTTGTGCTGTTATATCCACATAATGATCACAAAGCACTTTACAGAATCAACTGAAAGTAGCCAGTCTGATCCTTCTATAGAGGATTTTGTGCATCTCAGCAGTGCATAACAATGCTGCTGTGTAGACAATTAATTGTCAAACATACCATGTTTAGGGTTTGTCCTGGCTGAGCAGCATCCAAAAGCTGGGGTTTATCCTTCAGATGGGTGTGAAAGTCTCTAAAGCCACCACAAATAACAAGAGGAACTGGATGGTCTCACTGCTTAGAACAGGCTGTGATGTCTCATTATTAATGTTCCTTGGGTCAGAAAGAAAAAAGGAAAAAGGTTATAATTTTCCTGGTTTAGGAAAAAAGCCATGGAAGTCTTGGAGCTGAATACTGAGCAGTCTCCATGGGGTCACTGCAAGGGGACAAGGCAAATCCTGGCCCTGCAAATGTTCATGGTAAATGGTGCCTCCCGAGGTCTGGGAGGGTCTCCAGCTTTGGGCCTTGTAGCAGGTACTTCTGGAGCTGGGAGACAGTGAAGGGCTTTGTTCCCTCCTGTATAATTGATAAATTACCATTGCTAGTACTAAACAATACAACTGAGCACAGAATGGAAACACGCTAATGCCTTACCCAGCTCCTGCAATTCTGCTCCTGTGCTCACACTGTTCTTAAATGTGCTATGTATTTGTTTGATGAAACAATAAGTTTTAGAAAAGAGAAAAATAAGAACTTCAAAGATAATAAAAACCTTGACTACATACTTTACCACAGGCAGCTGTGAATAAGCTTCAGTACTCTTTATTTTTAACATTTCAGATATGTAATTTAATGCAGGTCTAATGACAGTCTCGAACATACTGCTTTAATCGAAATTGTTCGAGCTCTGTTCTGTGACAAGGGCTCACAAGATACCAGCAGGGTTGTCCATTTTCCCCACTTCTGTAGGGAAAAGAAAAGGGAGGGGAGGGGGACACTCTTGAACTTATGTTGCTATTGATGTGTAATATACAATAAAAAAACAGTTAAATTTCAATTACCCACAGGTAATTATAATTTTATTGTTTGACTGTACTATGGGGATTTTTGTAATTCCCAAGACTAATAATTTTCTATAATTTTACAGGTTGTCAAATAAACTATTAAAGATTATCTTTGAAAAGGATTCTGCAATTGTAAGGACATATCATACTGTTCCTGTACATTATTAGTAATTAGAGATCCCTGGATAGTGAAATATCCACACTATATGCTAGCTGCTGGATACCATATTTTCTCACAGCCTCCTGTAATCTTGAACCAAAGCTTTCAAACTTCTCAGCCATTGTAGCCTGAGTCACGTCCAAACTTTTATTAATATTCACTGAGCACTCATTAAGCAATTCTGGTGCGTTCGATACGTTCAACCTGTGCTTCCTGACAGGGAAAAGCAAAGGCTCCCAGCTCCATCCCGGAGCAGTGGAAACAAACACAAAAGGGCTCATTCTCAACTGTTCTCTGAAGAGGATATAGGGAACAAGCAACGTTTATACCAGCACAGAAGACATGTATCTGTGTGTCTGTGACACTGCCTTTTGACAATGATGTGGCTTGCACAGCAAGATGGAGTTGTGCTTCCTGATTTCATCCTAAAAACATGCAAGGATGCAGATGTGCTGGGGATCAGCATCAGATGTCCACAAAGAGGGGAGTGGCATGGGCGGGGTCTCCAGCCCACAAGAAGCAAATGAATTGGGGGCACTCCCTCATGCTCATCAGCAAGTCCCCCAGATTTACTGGGGTGTGGGCGAGGAACTCCCCAGGCCAGTAGAGACCAACATTGCACAGCTGAGCAGAAGCAGCTTCTCCCAGGTAATCTGGGAGAAGCCAGAGGCCACCAAAGCAGCATGTGCTGGGTGACAGTATCCCTTACCTCACAGCCTTGCGGAGTGCAGGCCTGAGGAGAAGCAGAGGAGGGATGAGCTGAGAGGAGGAGCAGCCCCTGAAGCGTTGCAGGAGCAGCTGGCACAGCCTGTGAGGGCAGCGAGCTGGGGTTCAGCAGCTGAGAGATGGCTGAGCTCTCGCCTGCAGAGCCATCAAAGGCACCATTCTTAGCTGGCAGCATTGTTTATTGCAGCTGCCCCAGGAGATCATCATTATTTGTTTTATCGGCCTCTTGGATGGCTGTGTGGTGAGGGCTCTGTGCAGGGGGAATCTTCAGTGCATTCAGAGCAGTCTCAGGACATGGAGACCTTCAGGCCTCCACTCCTACGGCCCCAGCCTGTGGGGACACCAAGCAGGGGCAGCATCTCAGGGCTCTGGACAGGGAGGGGCTTGCCCTGCTCCTGGTGCCAGGAAGCCTCTGTGGCAGCTGCAGCGCTCAGCAAGGGGCCTGGTGAGGGATTTCCCTCACACCAGGGAGTGGAGGGTGGATTGTGTTGGTTTTACGGCTCTGGAGCTGGTGGAGCAGTATAAAGATACGGGAGCACAGGGAAGGATTAAGGCCAATGGGCTGCAGCTCCCTGCCTTCCTCCAGAGACAACTTGGAGCCACCAAAGGCACTAAATCTGAGGAGTCACTGTGGATACACACACTGAGCTCTCTTTTCCGAGGCCTGGTGGCCTTGCTGTCCCGAGCTCATCCTGCACCTATGGGAAGGTGTGGGAAGGACAGCTGATAATCTGCAGGGCTCTTCCACCAGTGCCATTCCCTGCTCCTGACCGGCTCTCTGCCTGCTAACCCAGCTCAATGAGAATGAACCCATTACTCCCGATGATTGGCACTTACAATAAACAGAGGGAAAATCCAGAGCCCACAGAGAAGGCTCAATATGCTTCTGGGTAACAGACAGCACGATATACAAACACAGAGCCCTCTTTCTCCTTAATTCTGGTCTGTGCTTTTCATGCTTAACACATTCCTTGTTGCAGGGAGAACACGTTCTGACAATTGAATAGTGAAAGCAATTAGAAAGAGAATTAATTGATAAAATTAAAGCCCTGCTTTCCTTATGTTTGTCATATGACTACAAATATTGTCACTCCCATTAATATTAATTAATATAATTATCAATGTTTCTAATCCCTACACATTTTGTTGAAAAGTTACTCTTAGCTCAAGAATATAATTGTTAAGTCGTGGAAATGTTAAGTAGCAGCTAAGCAAGTCCAAAGAATTAATAGCAAACTGTAGTTTATCCAGGGATTAGACTTTTAGCAATACATAATCACCTCTTCATGTGTTCATCCACATAAAATACCTTCCATCCCTCACTACACTTCTGCCTACTTGTCCTTACAGTGCTGAGTTTTCAAGAAATAAAAAAAAAAGATAGTAAGTAAATATTCTGTGCAGCTGCACACTGTTCTTCAAGGTAAGTCACTGCACCAAGAGTTCTGTGCCCACAGCTGAGAGCAATGTCAAGGTCAATTATCTCAGGCTGAAATCCCTAATGCAGGATACTTTTGTGATCAGAATAATCTGTGTAACACTGCAAATCCTTTGTTTTGGAGTCGAGCGAAGAATTCCTCTCTCTCCCAGCTTCCCCGGGCACGGTCTCTCAGTTGGAATGTCACAGATTACTGCAATAATCCAAAGGACTGCCCTGCCATGCCGCTGCCAGCTGAGCAGCTCCTCCTGCCAGGTACCACCAGCGCTGCGAGGGCCCAGGGATTGGAGCAGAGCCTTCCCTGCTGCCTGCCCGGTTCCTCGACAGACCCAGCAATTCCTGCCTGGCAGAGCAGGCAGCAGTGCTGGTGCAGCAGTGCTGGTGCAGCAGTGCTGGGTGCAGCAGTGCTGGGTGCAGCATTCATCAGCTCTTTTGGAAAACAGCCAAAGTGCTGTAAAGGCCTTTGCTGTAGGGTAGAGGGCTTTTTCTGCTACAAGAGAATAATGTAATCATTTCACTATTAATTTTTAATTGTATGTTGCTCTGCATTATTACCAATCTATACTGATTTTCCTGAGAGGAATGAGGATGCTGTGCAAGTGGCTTCTGGTAGGAATGCTGTTGGGCCATGCTGGAAAAGAAGTGACAGAAAAAACCTGTTCTTCAGAGTTACTGCAGTCACCTGCTGTTGTCTGTTCCTACAAGGTATCACATTAAATACTTACAAAATGTATGAGCTTAAGAAGATTCATGGAGGACTGCCACAGTTTTCCCTGGTGTCAGGTGTTTTTCTTTGCTTGTTTTTGTGGGGGGTTATTTCTTTTCTTTTTTTTTTTTAATGACCACCTTTTGTAAGGAAAAATTACTTCTGAGAATTTTTTTGCAAGCAAATAAAACGCACTGATGTGGATGAAATCATCAGCAAGAGTAAGAAATACATTAATTCTTCTCAGAAGACAATCTTTGTCAAAAATGCTAAGATGCAGCCCACTGATACAGTTACACTTTCTGGTAGAAACCTGATTGTATCACTCACTTGTGCCCACTCACAAATCCTTCATTTCATCTACAAGAAAACTGCCCATGAGGGGACAGGAAATCTTTAATCTGCTTTTCTCCATTTCTTCAAATATCTGGTTCTTATCAACCCGCATCGAACATGAGCGACACAAAAACCTCATGTCCTGCACTTCATAAAACAAATGCAAACAAAGCACAGACATGTCTCTAGTGTGAGATGGATTGAGCACAACAAAGTATGGCAGGGCAGCAAGGATGCAAAAGCACTTCTGAAAAGGCAGCACTGGCTGTAAATTCAGGAAGAAGAGATCAATTAGACCAAGAAACAAGTTATGGAGAAAAATCTGCACTTTGCTACTGACCTAGGTATCAGGAGGAGAGTAAAAGGAGCCCTTCATCTGTTCCCCTCAGTATTTGAATATTATCCTTTGCAAAGAAAAATCATGGGTTTTTTTTCTCTTGAATCCCTAATATTAATTATGTATTTCAATAGACTACTATTTGTATTATACAATATCCTATAATAAATTAAATATAATAAATATTTAATATAACTATATATTAATGCATTAATAAAATAAACATGTAAAAATATATACTTAGTTATCTTAAATAGCCATACACTGCTACTTATTAAAAATTATTCTATTTTTGGGCAGATATTCAAGGTTAACCGTAATTTTTTTGACAGCTGGGAAATTCTGGTGAGAATTTGCAAAGTTTGCACCTAGTTCAGTTGAATTAGCTTCAAAACAGAGAAGTGGATGATTTGATAAAGAAGAATTAGACACATTAAATTTTCAGTTAAAAAAAATACCCAGAAATTTTCTACCTAGCCAGTTTCAAACTGCAGTTTTAGTCCTGGCATAAACCCATGATAATCAGTGAAATATGTGCTTTTGTCTTCTCCATATCCAGTGCTGCAGGATCTCCTGGGGTGATTCAGGAAAGCTCTGAAACATTCACAGTAAGTCCAATAAGCACTTTCCCAAATAGCGATTCTTTCCTGAGCTGGGGCCAAAATAGGTCAAGTAAAGGGAAAACCAAAAATGCAGACTATGAAGCAACCTGACCATAGTTCCCCAGCAAATCAGAGATTAAACCTCTTTTACAGTAGCCTTTTCTGGGGGACTGCATTTATCATTCCAGGAATAAGTTTAATCAAGGTTTATTACTGCAAAACTTAATATACAGTATATTATAAATTTTAATTATGCTGTTGCTTCACAGCTTTGAAAAAATAACCCAAAACCGACTGAATTTGCAGTCACCTTTGGTAGCAAGGTTCTGGTCCGCTGCCTCTTTGAGATATTTCTTTCCATCTCCTGCACCATCATGTTTCAGTTCCTGAGAGCTGTAGATATTTATTCAGTGCCCTTCTATCTTGGCCATCACAAATAGCTCTCTGATAACAAATCACACTCTGAGCATCATTTGCTACCAGAAAGGCTCCTCCAGAAGCACATGCTCTGTGATACAGGATATCCCCTGCTTTGCTGTGAATGCCATAAAGAGTTTCACAAAATCAGCTTCCTTGCATTGAGAGGGTAAGAATTCATCATCTTAGTAGTTTTACCACTTCTTACTGCCTGTTTAGGCTTCATACTTTTAGTCCCTGCTCCCTGGCTCTTCAAATGAATGCTGCTACTTAAACACAGAGAACGATATGTGCTTAGTGAGAGATTCAAGGATTTCAGCTATCAATAGAGGTTTAATTATGTGCTGGTGGATGCTCAGGTACTATAACGATGGCTGTTGTATAAATTGCACAAAGCCAGCACAGAAGAGACCACTCACAGCTCATCCTACACTCTGCTCCTGCAATTTAGACAAAATAAAATGTGATTCACGGTATTAACTTGCTGCTTCTTGCCTATGTCATAACCCATCATGTAACGTGATGTTATTCCATGTCGTGTCATGGGTAACATGATGCAACACAGTGTCACACTTCAGGAAATATTACTGAGCAAGGACTGATTCTTGTTAGCAGTTCAGAATGCGAGCCTCTGATCCAAACATATTGTGGCTGTGGCTGATGGGAAGGCATCAAACTGAGAGCTACGTTGGGCAAATGTTTTTCTTCTCTGGCTTGGCCAGCAGATGTCCATTTGTCAGGTTTGGGTTCAATTGAGATTTCTTTGTCACCAGCACTTTCTCTTGTAAAAGAAATAGCAATTTTATGGCAAGCCAAATACTGAAAAGAAAAGCCCTTAGAAATACATAATAAATGTATATTAGCGAGACAGAAAATTGGAAAATGGCCACCTGCCAGCAACCACATAAATTTTGGAGGCAATGCATTTTTCTGCCATTATGCATTATCACAGGAATTGCAAATATTTATTAAAAGTATTAAAATGGTGAGAATGTTAAATGTTTCCTTCAGTAGTGGAAATTTGCAGTGCCACATGGAAGATAGGATATTCTGATACAATGTTTATTAAAATGACTTCATTTTATTAGGCTGTCGTACACAATAAATGTGCAGGTACAGTTAACAAAAGATCTATTGTGGATACGGGAGATTTGTGAGTAACACTTCAAAAAAATAATCTCTTCTGAACTCTATTCATATAAAAAGCATGCTACAAACTTTCATTAACTTCCTTAGAACCAATTATTTTCTGAGCTTATTTTCTTTTTCTGCCATCCCCCTGTATTTTGTTAGTCAATTTGTTTGCTCACGTTTTAATGCTTAACAGGATTAAATGCAGTTTATCTTTAATTTATATACAAGTAAGCCGAGTGTATATGTGGAGCAGGCAACAAAATATGACGATTATTTTGGGGTTCATTTACAGGTCTAAACATGAATGACTGTAATATATTGGGACCTCAGTATCTTTTCATCCATAAACAAAACATTATTAAAAGATCTGTGGGAGCTCCATAATATTGATTGAGAAGAAAATCACATTCGGTTTTGCCCACATTTTCTGCTGGGATTAATCACAGTGATTTTGTTTCCAAGGTTTTGTTGCAGCAAGATACAGACTCAGGCACACCCTGACAGGGTAACTTTGCTGGGCTTTGAGTCCCTTCCAGCAGCCCCTGAGCACTGACGGGGACAGTGACATAATCCCTGCATTAACAGGAATCAGCAGTGAAAGGAAGGCGGGTGGCTCTTGCTTCACAACTGAAAGTGTCCTCAAAGTGGCTTCTGAAAGTCTTTTTTTTTTTTTTTTTTTAATTTAAGAAATGAAAAAAAGAGAAATAAGGAACCAGTACCGAGGTTTTTTTTCTTACACAAGTGTTCCTCAATTCCTTACAGTCCATTAAGGAAGAGGTGGGATTGGAGTCTATGTTGTAGGCAGGGGGTGAATAGATCAAAGTTACAAGACCTCAGATTTATGGAGAGTCTTATGCAAGGAAAAACCTGCCTCTGGAAGATAAAATTTCAGAAATAAAGGATTTTTCTCTCTGATTTTATATGGTGCAGTTTTATTCCTTTCTGACAAACACGGAGTGGTGGTGGGGGGAGTAACTTCCATGAAAAAAAGGCTTTGCCTTGATCCAGACAGTCTGTATGGATTTGTGGAATATCAGAGGTGGTGCATGGGATTTAACACAAAGGGTGTATGTTGGAGAGAGACCTCGGCCACCTCACAGGCAGAGGCAGAGCCTGTGCTGCCTTTAGAGGGGCAGGTGTGGCATCCTCTCACTGCTGCAGAGTCAGAAACCAGGGCTGGCACTGGCTCTGTCCAAAGCATTTGTGGGATTCAGCCAGCGTAAAAAGAGGAGTCAGCACTTCAAGCAATGCAAACCCATTTGCTTGGCCAACCTTATTTAATATGAAGCATGTTTTATCTTGATTTAGGTGGTTGTTGTTCTTTAATTAAAGAAATTATGGGAGGTCATTCTCATTAGTTTAGAAGAGTCCTCACAGAAGGGGTTTGCACTGATTTAACCTCAGGGTAAACTGGCACAACTTTTGCATGTAAATAGGATTTAACACTGGACACTTTGTGTGTAATCCAGCTCTTCACTCATAACATTCAAGGAATACTTGGAATACTGACTGAAATAAAAAGATAATGATGATAAGCTGGGGTCTAACCGTGAAATTTGTCAAATGATCTGCGGTGGCAGCCCGGAGCCTCTGCAGCAGCGGGGAGGGGACACCACAGGGCTTTCTGCTGGGGGCAGCTCTGCCTGTCCCTGCACAGTGACACGAAGAGATTGGACTCAAATCCCACTGCTCAGTCTGGCCAGATGGAGGACGAGCTGAGGGGCACAGAAACTGGGCAGCAAGAGGGGAGGGCAAGGTCCTTCCCCAGCGGCCAAGGAAGCCGTGCCCTGGGGCTGGAGCATGGCACAGGTGCGTGGCGTCAGCGGGGCCACCACTGCCATGGAAAAGATTTGCCGTGAAAGGAAAGAAGAAAAAAAGGGAAAAAAAGCAGCGGCATGAGAAGTGCCAACTGAATGGCGCTGTCTTTAATTGGTACCACCAAGGGCTTTGTGCGGTCAGCACGCTTTTCATGTTTATAATAGAATCCCCAAATTCGACTGATCTGAAGGGCATCTGACTGTTTTACATTAATCACGAGCTATACAGCAGAGGCTGAGAGCAAGTGGGCAGATACCCTGGTGGAGTAGCACTAAGGAGCTCTCATTATAATCATCCTGCCAAATCAAAAGAAAAACCCTAAGGCTCCTAATAAAGGAGACCACTGGACTAAACAAATTGAACAAGTAGCTAGACATGCATGAGCTTAAAACTACTGGCGTCAATCAGATTTTCCTGAGCCGCTCGGTCTGCTGGGTTCTCCGGAGCACACGCGGAGGGGACGAGGGACAAGGTGACACGTGGGTGCCAGCACAGCCCCGGTGCTGGGCAGCCAGGTACAGGGACACTCTGTGAAGCCACCTGCAAGGAGGCCTCATTGAACACTTCTCAAACTGATCCAGCACTAAGGAGAGGAGTGCTGTGAATGGGGACTCATCCACACAGGATATCTGAGCAGGCTTCCATCAGTTCCAGCTCAGGAGAGATCAAAGAAAAGTCTTGGAACTCATAATTCTATGAGTTCTCCAGGACAGAAAAATGGTTTAGTACCCAGAAGCTCTGCCCACGTCTCACCTTCCTGCACCTGCTGAATGGAAGTCATTATATTAGTTATATTCCCTACTGGAAAGCAAAAAATAACAGTGGAGTGTTGGGTCATTGCTCTCTGAAAAAATGCAGCTGGCATTAGTGAAAAATATGCAGAAATAGGAGAATAAGAAAATTCTAAATTTAGAAGCATTGGGTTTTGTTTGGTGTTTTTTAAGACAAATGATGGGGGTAGGTTCCATCAGCTACCACCCCTTCTCAAAAGCCATCAGGCAGGAAACCAGGATTTTGAGGTACTCCCTCAAAACTCAAAATAAAAATAAACCTGTGCACAAGAGTGAATACCCAGAGAAGAAGAAAAATCAAAAAATATTAGGGTCAGTATTTAGTACAGCAACCAGGGGGAGACGGAGTTTCAATAGGAACAGATGGACGAGGGATGATGCACCTGAGAAAGCAGGTGAAGGCATCAAAGGAGAGGTTTTATGGAGAGAAATTCACTTTGAAGAACTGATGGTTAAAACACTGCCAGCTTTTGAAGTATTGGGAAATTTTACCTACCTGCACCATGACTATTGTCACTGGCTCTGTTCCCTGTCACCATCTGAGTGGTGGCAGCTTTGCGTGGACCCTGCAGTCACCAGGGAGGAGGCAGAAATGGGGCTTCTCTTGCTGGTAATACTTTGAGAAATTATTATTATTTACAATTATTTTTTAGTTAATTTCTCCTTTTCCTGCTTTATTTTCCTATTGCTTCTTTTTTTTTTTTTGTTTTTCAACTCCACACTGTAATAAATCAACATATAAATGTACTGGTTTATTTCCACGTGGAGTGTTGGAAGACAAATAGTACAAAAGATCAGTTTGGTCATTTACCATATTGGTTTAGCATGGTAATACTGTTGGGGTTTTTTCATTTCTCATTTCCAGACTGTAAACAAATGCTGCAAGAACAGATCAAATACTGCCTACCTAAGACAGTGCCTTGTGCAATGAAAACATCAAACCCGGTTTTTGAAGGCCAAACTGCGCCTCCTTTACTTTTTCATAGGGAAAACTCAGAATTTTGAATTAGCCTGAAATTTGAAACTACATTTTTGCCAAGCAGCAAAAGCAGATGCACCCTTAGCCACGCTAAATCACAAACACATACACACATGGAGATGAGGAAAATGCACATTAAATATGAAAAAGTATTCCTTTCAGGCAGAAGATAAACAACCCTACTACAAATTAGCTCTCGGCCCCGTCAGGTGTGAATCTCTCTTGTCAATACGTACCAAATTCCCTGAGATAGAACCACATGGTCATGAATTTTATTTCTCTCCTGCTTAATTCCTAGTACCACTCTCCCTTGTGGATTTACTCAGGGATGATTTACAGTGGGAAAGGTGACATTAAACACGTCATTGAGCATGCAAAGATGCTGCACTCAAAGCAGCATATGCTTGACTTTGTTAAAAGATGAATGCTGTCAACTCCACAGTGCCCACCAAGATCTGGCCTCCTTTTTCTTCCCAACAAACTTTGAGGAAGATGCAGACATGAGTCTTGACACTGAGAGAAATAAAAGTTAATGTATTCATGACATGATTTCACTTGCAGCCTGATTTAGCAATGTCTTGTCTAGTTTGGCTCTGCTGTTGCTTTTCCTAATTTACTCATTGCACAAAGAAAATAAATAAATAAGTGCACTATAGTCTTATTTATCCTTCTTTGGACATTTCTTTACCAGGCAGATGGTCAATTAAGAGCACTAAACAATGACACTGTTTTCTCTGTAAACATTTTTTTTCTAATAGCCTAACAAATGAGAATCTGTGCTGCCATACTGCTGAATACCATCTTGACTTTCTAATTACAAAGAACTGTGTCTTGATAGTAACAATTACAGCTGTAACAATGCTGCTGGTACTTGAACAATATAGTTGGAGGCAAAGTGCTTATCGGAATATTCACAAATAAAGGCTTACATTTATGCCAGCGCTGGAGATGGGAGGTTAAACAGTTGGGGGTGGGGAGGTGTAGAAGAAAGGTTGAAAACATTGGTTTAGTAGCTACAGATGTGAATTTGAATCCAATTACATGAAAAGCAAGGGGGGGGTGAAGCATGAAAAGATGCTGTTTCCTTCTGTTTGGCTAATCAATAGGTTAAAGGGTTAGTAAAATTAACATGTTAATAACATTCATTTTGCTATTTATGTACCGGTCATAGTATTTGCAGAGAATTATGTCTTGTGAGTAATCCACATGTTATTATGCCTGCTTTTTCTCTTTTTTGTCTGAAATGCTGAAATGGTCAGTACATTTTTTTCCCCCAGTGTGATGGAAATTATCTTCTCAAGTCTCTTTCTTATTTAACTTCTTAAATCCAACCCAGCCAAGGTTTGGGTGAGTTTTTTCCTTTTCTGAATGCAAAGCTCCCTGTACCCCAAAGAAAAGGGGTAAGGCAGTCCCTGCGCTCAGCACAGATCCGTCACACCGATGTCCCAGGGGAGCACGCTGGCAAGCAGGGTGGCACAGCAGCATCCCAGAGGGAATGGGTTCCTAGGAGGAGGCTCATCCTCCTGCTCCTTCCTCCATCATCCCTGATGCCACAGGACCCCCTGGCACTGCTCTGTGCCCACAGGCAGGGTGGCTTTTGCCTCCTGCGCTCCCTCCCTCGCTCCCGTTCCCACTGCGCTCCACCCGCTCTCCGAGCCGTAATTTAGCCCACACTTATTAATCAGTGCACATAATTTGTCTCTAATGCTGTCAATTTAAGATGGCAACCTGACTTTTTTTTGGAGGGGGCAGGGTCAACAATTTAATGAATCTCGTCTGCATTTTAATTCAGACCTAATAATCTGCCTCTGGCAGTTTTCTTAGAAAAGCACAAGGTTTTCCAGGATTTTCTTTCATCAAATCCAGCACAATGGGATGTTTACCTTCCTGCCTTGGATATGCTCAGCCCAGGGTAAGTCACACACAAACCTACCCTAATCAAACTGGGACAAGGCCTAAATCTCCCGATTTGGCCTTTGAAGGGTTTTCCTGGGGAGGAAGGAGAAACTTGGGGCTGTGCAGTTCCTTTTCTGCACAAATTGGTGCACAGCTCTAGGCACAAAACCACAGACTTCCATGACTCACTGCCCCTCATGGAATAACTTCACAAACGGTCAGAGCATCCAAGGCACAGCTCCAGAAGAGCTTTCTTTAGCTATTCCTATGCTTTTCTTTTTGTCCTTCCTACAGTAAAGTCCAGCAGGAAGAAGAAAGAGATACAGAAAGGAAAGAGAGTGCAGAAAATTCCATCCTCCTGATGAACCAGCATAGACTAGTTTGTCTAAGTGCCATGGCAGGAGGCTTGCACCCAATGGAGCAGCTCAGCTTTCCCTGGGTCACAATAAATAAAATTCCCCAAAGCAGTGGCTGTGGAAGCCCGTGTCAGATGTAACCGGAATAGACTTCGTCATTAGGAGCGCTGTGCCTCTGCCCGGCGCTGACAGGAGCTCCTGCCTGGCTTTCAGTCACCGCTGTCACTCGCCCTGACAACGCGGGCACTTAATGTATGCACGGCACCGCTGCACACGCAGCTGCAACTCCCAGCACATTGTCTTGTTTACCCCTGCTCTTTTGTACCAGGGCGTGCAGTAATTTGCCTGCCAGTACCATAAAATTCCTCAACTTCAAAAATTTTGCCCTCATTTTGTTTGCCCTTAATAGAAAAACAACCCTTTTGCAGCCCTTCCACCAGCACAGCCACCGCACTCTGCAGCATCACAGACACAAAAATGTCACATTTCACATTTCCATCAGAAGTGTCTCCTATATATTTTTATGCATATCCTTCATCTCTCTCTGCCACACGTTATTTCTTCCCCTTTAACAGTTGCTTAGCATATTTTATGCCTTCTGAGCAGTACTAGAAGGGCCATTCCTGCAATGTACCTAAGTACAGACAGTAACAGCAGAGGGGTTTTATGTCCCAAATTACCCGCTAGTGCTGGCACCCCTGACTGCCAGCACAAGGTGCTCCTGAGCACCTACTCAGAGCAGCTATTGCTTCACAGACCTCCAACAGCTCCAGTCCAGTGGCTCTTTGAGTTTCCCATGAGGAATTATCTGTCATTTGACTGATTTACCACTCATATTCATTATTGTCCCCTCCTGCAAAACTCTGCCAGACTCAGGTGTCTGCCCTCACCACCCATTACTGAAAGCAGCCCCATCTGCCACACCATTAATGCCACTAAGCCTCCTCCATTTTCAAACCTAAGCTCCAAGCTGGTAATCAAATGAGACAGAAAACCAAATTCCCTTATCCTGAGCTACCCCAGGTAAAGCGTATCATTTCCTAATACATAAGCATCTTTCTCTAGGAACTTAAAAAACCCCGAAGATAAAATACTTCTCTTAGTTCAGGCATCTCCCAAACACAGGGGTAAGGTCAGTAGAAAGATGCAATGGGAAATTCAGTGAAATTCTCTCATCTCAGTTGCAGGTCTACATTCAATAGGCTCGTGTTAATGCCCTTTGCTTTAGCTGCTGCAGTGTCAGAGTGATATAATCCAAGCAGAGTCACCTGAAGTAGTCCATAACACGCTACTTAGTTTAAATTCCTTTGTCTGGCCACAAATGTCCAGTTCTAGCTAAAAGCTTGAAAGTGAGACAAATGGTAAAATAGACACTTCAAGAGAATAAAATTGTGAAGTGCTCAGGTAGCACTGTGGAGAAGGGAGTTTCAATTCAGAGAGCTTTCCAGATGAAACAGACAATTAAACCCTTATTGAAAAGAGATTCTGCCACCCCCTTCTCTCTTTTTTCTTTCCCTTTAAAGCAAGGGGAAAATAATACTGGGAATTTAGAAACATGAATTTTTAAAACCTAATAAGCTACACTAACAATCCACACAATTCCCTTTTATTAAAATATTTATTTGGAAATGCAGGATTTGTGATGAGGGCAGGCTGGGTAAGCAGGTCTGAATGCTGCTTGTGCAGGGGGCTCCGTGGGACCCCCAAGGCCAGCGCTGTCCTCGGCTATCCTTGGCCTGGAAAGGTTCCCCTCCTTGTCCCTCCACATGTTGGAAAAGAACAGACCACAAATGGCACAGTGGTGAGGCAAGGGCTCATCTTTTCTTGGGAGTTTTTTGCAGTATTTTTGACCTAGCCCAGTTTTCTTCTCCCTCTGCCTCCCTTCCCTTATATTTTGGTTCCGTGTGACTAAACTCCAGCCTTCTCCCTCTTGCTTTCACACACAATGCTATTAAAATTAAATCCTTTTGTGCCACTTGCTACTTTTATTATAAGTCTTCAAGCCATTCTTGAAATCCCAAGCCAGTCTTTGTAGTCTTAGTTCACCTGAAGGCAAACTTCAGCACACAGTTTGCTTCAGATAAGGCTCCTTCTCCCCACCAGTATGGAGTTCACATCCAAAGACTGCCACATTTTGTGCAGACTAACACAAAATGACCACACAAAAGGAACGTGCGTGTTGCTTTCTTGCAACACAAAAACATGCACAATGTAAAATATAAAATAACATAAAAGGACTGCTCTGATTGAGGAGAATCAGCCCTGAAGGAATCCAGTGAAGAAATCAGTGCTACACTGCCTCCCTGCACCAGAAATCCTGACTTGCATTTTCCAGGGATGAAAAATGCCTGAAAACATCAGTAGGCTCCCATATAACAACTCGATGGTGCCTTCCACTCTTGAAGGAGAGGGAATTTAAACAACCAGACCCTCCACCACGTGCTCCTTCTGCCTAGGAAAGGTAGAGGATGGGCTTTACCTCATACTGAGCAAACCTTCTAACCATGAGCAGGAGTGCAAACAGGCATTTCTCACCAGTCTCCCAAACCATCTCCAAGCCACACCTGTTTTCAGCACCCAGACACTACTGTGATCTCTAAGTCCTCAGCAGGCTGGAAAGCAGTGACAGAAGTCTCAGTTGCTATGTTCATGACTAACTCACTCAAGGATATTCCTTTGGGACAACAAAGATAACAGTGCCCAGAGCAAAACTGTCAAGAGAAAGAGGGAAACAGCTTCAAGGGAAAAAACCCTTAATATTGAACTCACCAGTCACCAAGTACTCATGCAAGAATTGCTTTACTTCCTTTTTTTCTGAAAAATAAACTTTTCTTGGAACAACTGAAGGTAACATCTCACCACTGTTAATTACAAGCACATACAAAATGGGAGGAACTTGTCAGGGGAGAAGACAAAGATGAGGCCATGGAGTCAGAAGAGCAAAAGTAGACCAGAACCTTGGGAATTGGACACTTCCTCTTTCCAGCGCCCAGGTATCAGATGAGCAGTAAGATGTGAGGATAACAGCTGTGATTAAACAGCTTAACTGCCCTGAGCTGCAACAGTGCTGCCCTTTCCCTGTCTCTCACAGAGACACTGCCAGGAAAAGGACCAGAAGAAGGGATTTGAAGGGAATGTCTCCAATTCAGGAACAACCAGCACGGAGCTGCAGCCCCCGGTGCAGCAAGGACCACTGACACACAGCTCCCGGGGGGAGCTGAATTTAGGGAGCTGCCTGCAAAAAGCCTGCACTACATGGGAATGGAGCCAATGTCCTGGTGAAACAGGAGCACAGCTGCAGGCACAGCAGTAGGGAAACCCACCAGGACCAAGCACAGGGAAAGAGGCTCCTCAGAAAAGGGACGGTCAAATGCTGACCCTGGAGCTGTGTGAACAGCCTGTTCTCAATCAAGCTCTGTTTGATGAAGTGGGGAAGGGGTAAGAATTAAAAGACTCATTTTGCAACAGAAAGTCATGACTGAGAACACCAATTTTGATACTGAAGCCCAGAAGGAATGACCAAACACAGAGATGTCTTTCCTACGCTGTGGATTTGCCAGGCTGCCTCGACTTCCCTCTCCTTGGGTGCTGCAGTGCAGTGAAAGTCAGGTGCTCTGTAAAATGAAAATGCTGCACAAGCTCTAGGTGCAAATGCAGCATGTGCAAAAGCCCTTTTATTCAAACTGTGCTACTTAACGAAGTGGTTTGTGAAACCACTTTTGAGCCTTCAGCAATTTTCCCTGCTTGAAGAAATCATTTTAGCATCTTCTTCATGGGCTGTTCATAGACTCCAAGCCTCCGAGTTCACCCCATGGTGTCACCTGCAAGGGCACTGCAGCTGGGGATCACAAGTACAGAACTGGAAAGTTCATTTCACTTACTGTTTCAGCCCCAGTACTTAATTCTGGGAGGAGGTGATTTTGCATGAGAATGAGACAAACCACAGATTACTTTTCAGAAGAGTTAATCTTCCTATCCATTATCTGGAGTAATTCAAAAAGCACAAAAAAATGGAACTGTTCTTGAAGAAAGAATTCATGTTCAGGTAATTACAAATAACAGACACATCTGGTTATCTTAATTGTTTGGGAATGTCTCAATTATCTAAGAATGTTTTCATAAGGACTCAGAGACAGTAAAACTTTCTCACGGCAGATTGCATTCACTGATGAGAGGAAATTCAGTGGAGCTAAAACACTGGAGCGTGCTTAGACCCAGAGAGCACTTTCAGTCCCGTTGCCAATGGGCTTTATTTGCCTCTAAAGTACGACAGACTATGAAGTGAGAAATGGAAAAGTCCCACATAGGCAGCAGCAGCCCCTTTCCCTGCTAGCTGCAGCTTTTCCAGCACTCCTGTGAAAATGAAGGTGTTTTTGTGTACTGATGGTTCAGCCAGAAAAACGACGGCAGAGATTTTTTAGACATCTGCCCTGAAGAGAGGTGAGTCAAGTAAAGGCCCTCGTCCTGCCTGAGGGCAGTGCAGGCGTTCGGTGGCTGGTGAGTGGCACCCCTTCCCTCACAGATATTTGAAGTGTCTCCTGCCCAAGGCGGGTTCATTGCAGAGGAGCTTGGAAGCTCCTGCAAACTGAATTCACCTGAACAGAGCAGAGGCTGCTCACCAGAGCCCAGAGAGGGGGACTTTTCAAACACCTCAGGCAGACCCCGGTCCCAGCGGAGCACAATGTTACATCACGTAGACTGAAAAAATCAGCACTCAGCCATTGGGAATTACCTCCCACAGCTCCAAACTGTGCCTGTGTGCAGAGGGGTGGCAGCAAGGCAGAGAGGGGAGTTCTGCACTTTTCCCGGGGTGGCTGCGCCCCACTGCTGGAGCTGGGAGGGTTTCTTATACGTCTGTCCCATAGTTCATCCCACTCTTCCACCTGGGCCACAGCCACCCGGCTCTGATCTTTCCTGAGAAGGGCTGGAGCAGCTCTCAGCTCCCAGCCTGCTCGTGCCTAACCAGCACCTTTGCGTGGCAGACATGACTGGGGTGAAATCCTGTAACTGGAGCGAATGTCCCCCCGTGGCTCCTCACTCCAGCCAGGAGGGGTGTGCCGAGGCTCCACACAAACCCCAATCAATATTATTTATCTGGCTGAACGTGCGAGCCGGCCGCATCCCCTCCACCTAATGCCCACTCCCATCCCCTCCACCCTGTGGGTATCAGCAGGAGGGAACCTGATGTATGCTGGTAATTATCTGCTGCTGAAAAGAAGTGCTATTTCTCTTATTTTTGTAATGCAGATCAATGCACATGTCAGTACTGAAAAGCTGTGTCATTTAGGATGGAGCATTAACTGCTAGGAATGGATTTTGAAGCTCCCCACTTGTGGGTGGAATATTTTCTGGAGGAGTTGAGCCTTTCGAATGCTGAATTTCATTTATCCCACTGCCTCTTTAAGAGTAGTCAGTGGAGGAGAGGGTGTTTGAGAAAGTGACAGTTTGTCATCTCCTTCCCCAGCGAACTGGAACTGGGGACAAAGTGGTGGCAGGGAAAGAAGCAAACTGGCACGGGAAGGTGAGTGGGGGACATGGCCGGCTTTGCAGCAGCCCTGCAGTGGGATGCAAGGATGGAGACTCCAGAGGACAGAGGGTAACTCGTGGAGGACAGAAGGAAGGTGGTCCTGTGAGCAAAAAGAGGGTTAAGGAACTCAGGGAAAGAACAGAAGGAAGGCTTGAAAAAGGGCAAAAGCTGGATGCTACACTTGAGAGAGGTGCAAATCTGGAAATCAACACATACACACGGACACCCACACAACCTCCTCCTGCCAAAATTGCTACCCAAGAGCTGTGCTAGCATGGACTATCCAAAAAGGGGCCATTTGATTTGCAGTGAGAGGGAAGAGTTTTCCAAGTTTCCTTCTATTTTTCACAGGAATGAAACAGAAACTTCTCTGGGTACTTGCTCAGAAAGTAAAAACAAACTCTCCTTGTGTCCATCAAGCCCAAATAAAGAGAAGCACACAATGGTCACACACTGGGGTTCACTGTGGTTCCTCACCAAGAAAACTGCAAAATCTATCAAATGGGAACTATCAGTTGACAGTCATGTAAATTATGAACTACAGTTCTAACTGGGAATTTTTACTGACCTGCCTTTACACCTTAAGGACAACCTGGTCACCATTGAACTGCAAAGCCATGCAGTCACCCTGAAATGAAGATTTTGGCAAAGCAATTACTCAAGTGCTGCTACTCTGCACCCAAAATCACGAACTGTTGTTTTGACAAATGTGCACCTCCCTGTTCATGCTGCACCCTTCCTCAGCCACACAGGTGAGGGTGTGACAAACCTGAGACAGACTGAGCATTAATAAAACGTGACCCATCCCTTTCCCCACTTGTTATTTGCCACTGTTGAAACAGGCATTTGCCTTACTTTACAGCTATGATTTTTAGAGCATATGTTCACCATGTACAGCTCCTCTTCGAAAGTTCTGTTACTCTTTGGAATTGCTCAAAAATGTCAATATTCTTTTGAGTACTTGATATTTACAGTTTGATATTTAAAGTGTGCAATTTGTTATCTAAATTGCATAGCACACATCCAGCTTCCCGACTGAATGACCTAACTTTTATAAACCTTCCCAGCTTTCACAGGAAAAGGTTTTGTTTAGACACGAAACACCTTTCCATGATTAGACAAATATCAGCTACCTCGGAAAAGCATTGCAAAAAGGGTTATGAACAAAGAGCAACAGAAATTATATTTAGAACCCCACAGAGATGCAAATAGCTATTCCTTCCTTCACCTACAGCCCATACGTAGTGCCCAGATTGTTTTTCTTTTTTACTGATGTTGATTTTCTTTTCATACTCAGAAAAGAAGACACATGGCTAGTTTGAAAGCTGATCAGATCCCTCGTTCATTTGAAAAGCTTATTTCTAAATAGTACTTGCAAATATGTGATGAGCATAAATTTGGAAACTGCTGAAAAACTAGTTCTGTGTGTCATAACACAGGGTGTTGGGTTTTTTTGCTGCGGGACTGCAGGATGAGGGGAAGCCAAAGTCCTGCCCAAAACCCAGCCCGTGGTGACCAACCAAAGGAGGACCGGAGAAGCAGCATTTTCCTGGACACATTCCATGTCCCTTTTCACTCGAGCAGATGAGTATGTATGACCTCTTTGCAATGATTCAGGGTTTCAAAGCTGTCTCCTTAAGCCTCTTGATCACCACTTGTCCCTCCCCATTGACAAGCTAAGCACTTACAAGTTTTGAAGCCTCCTTGGCTCACTTTTAAATTTTCCTTTCCACATCTTATGCCAGCAGTTACCCAGAGGGAGAAAAAAAACCCTCACCATATTCATCCTTCAAAAAGTCTAACTTTCACTCTGCTAGTCCTAATCCATTATCTAGGCCCACTAATGTGTACTACATCATCAGAGGAGCAATGCTCTGATGATGTAGTACAGCCCATGTACATGTACATCATCAGAGTTATATCCTTCTGATCTGCCTGTGGGTTTAATAAGCATTCCAGATGGCTTGCTATGCCTGAAGCAAGAATGGATAATCACACAGCTCTACCCTCAAAACAATAATAAAATAAGGACACAGTAGCACAGGGGCTCGTGCCTGCCAAAAACATTCAATAGACTGTATAATACAATAGTCCAATGTGATTGGTGAGGCACATTTATACCCTCGCTGTTCACAGGTGAAAGGGAGTTGGTTTTAAATAAAACAGAGGTTATGGATCTGTGTTGTTGTTGTGGGTATTTACTGGGGAGCAGGCGTGGGGCCCACAGCTGTACCCCCACATTGCAGCACACCCAGACAGGAGTGCACCCAGAGCCTCTCCAGAGCCATGCACAGCTAATCTGTTATCTCCTGGATTTGCAGGGTATCCATCAGCCCAGCTCCCAGCCATCAGGCACAGCAGCAATAAGTGTCACCAAGCCTTTCCTACCCAAGTAAAATTGTTCCTTGGTGGGGTTGCTTGCAGCAAGGAACGTGAGTGGTGCACGCCTGCCTGCCGGCGCTGCGACAGCCCTGCTGCCACAGCAGAGCTGCTCCAGAAATGGCATTTCCAGCCAGACACCACTGCCCCTCTCCTGCCACGCTGCTGTGCCACAACCAGGCAAAGCACAAAGTGCTCTCCATCAGTCCCAGCGTTATCTAAATACCTGTAACTTTAAAGTGTTTGAGGGGGAAGGAGGGTGTTTCTGTTTTGGGCTTTCTGAAAAGGAAAAAAGGTGTGCAGAGTACAAAAAGGAAGAAGTTAAGAGATGGAGGCTCTGTTCTCTCCCTCACTTGAATGAGGGCAGGAGGAAGAAGGAGAAGCAAAGCAGCCCTTTGATTCAGCCCCCAGGAGTGCCCTCTCCAGGAATCAGATCTGCAGGATGAGACACAGGCACAGTGGCACTCACCCCGTCCCCAAGAGTGGAGCAAACCCTCAGAGCTGCTGAAAGATGAGTTCAGGAATGCCTGGCAATCAAGAGAATTTTTGACATGAACTCTAGCAGGGATGGGATTTCCATCTAGGGTTGCAGAGAAAGACCAGATACCCAGATAGGCACAAGTAGGAGGAAAAGGTACCTCATCCCAACTCCCAGCAGATTTAACTCGGAGGAGAGCAGCTCGTTGACGTCAGCCATTTAGCACGCTGATGGGTATTTTTTTCCCTGGCCAAACAAGTGGGTTCTACTTCAGCTTTAACATTAAATGCTATTAAATGAAATGAATACAGCATGTTTCCATCGTACGTGTTGCTGGAGCTGCTGTGACAGCTGAGAAGCTGCTAGGCATGATGTGTCAAGAAAATGTACCAGGAGAAAAGTACATGGAGCTACTGTCAGAAATACAAGCGGGTTTGAGAATGGCATCTCGGCTTCAGATGCTGCTGAAATTATTTTTTAATTGCATCTGTAAACCCAGGCAGATCTTTAAGGGTTAACTGCACACAATGTAATGAATTCAATAATGATGAGTTAAAAAAGGTCTAATTAGCAAGTAACCACTTTATTATGAAAGGAAATGGTAATGAATTTAATAGCTCAAAATCATTAACAATATTTAGTTTGCTGGTACTTGTTCTCTATTATCCTCATTAATATGAACATTTAATATGTTTTAAAATGGATTTGTAATACTTTCTGTACCACGAGGTTACACTGACAAAAAAGAGTGTAATTATTCTGTTAATTGTAATCTCTGTCTGTTTGTGCCCCAAATAGTAGCATATTTAGGTGTTAATAAAAAAAAAAAAAAGGAGTAATTAAGGGAGGGAAGTTTAAAAATGTAATTAAACAAACTCTAAAATTGCAGGCTGAATCACTCTGTGGAAAAATTTCTGGAAGTGAGATCTCTGAAAAACAAGTTTCTTCTACTGAGATCTTTTCTCATTAAAAAAAGAAGAACAGAGAAAGAAAATAGAAGCATTACTGTTCTTTATCCACAATGAATATTGAAATGATCCTTTCTCAAGCTGGAGGGGGCTCAAGAATGGATATTCTGGGACATGTGCTTGTGAGCAGAGTGTCTGGCAAGTGAAGGTGCTCTTTGACACTGCCCCACGAGTGTGAGATCATGAGTGTGATCTCCCCATGTGAGATCCTGTGGGGATCCATTACCTGGTTGCTCTTAAGACACTCAAACACTGTAATTCATCTCACAGAATATCACATCAATCATCCAACCCTCCTCAGAGCTCCTGAACCTGTGCTTCCAAATGGAAATATCTTCATTTATTGTCCCAAGCTTGCTCTTGCTGCTGGCAGTTTGGTCCTAGTCCCCTTTTTTTGCACCCACCTCTTCCCACTGCATCAGATTTTCGTGGCTGATTGTTTCCAGTCAGGCCCCTCTTCAAGATCCCTCCATTGAAACAAATTCAGTGCTCAACCTTCCTTAATGCCAGAAGGTTTCAGAGTGGTTTGCCCTGATTCCAGCCCCAGCTGTTCCCAAGGCTCACCCCGTGCTGGCAGGCAGAGCACCAGGAAGGAAGGGAGTGCAGAATCCCTCCCTCATCCCTAGGGATACTCCTAGGGTGCTCCATAGCTGGGTGATCCAGCACCTCCCAGGGCACGCTGGAGCTCCCCACACAGCACTTCCCATCCTGGAAAGCGACGTTCAAGGCTAATTCAAGGATATAATGCCCACAGTCACAGGAGGTATTGGCATAACTGCTCAGAAATATTCCATAGCAAATCTTTTTTGAATCTTTGTGGTGGAGGTGGAAGCAAGGTCCATTTACAATGGAACAGCCAGCTAAGGACATGGTTGTCCCTGTGTCCCTGTCACTGCTCATGCTCCAGGACAGGTGTCCTGGCCAAAAACTCTCATCCCATCCACATGAGCAGTCAGCTCAAAAAAGACCATTCTGTGTCTAATTTTTATTATCTAAGAAAAGGAACTGAAATAAAAATGGTGAAATTAAAGTGAAGCATCTCATTTGCCCACAAATGACATATTTCAACTTTCCATTTTGTAGAAAAAAGTTGTGAAGGATTCTTTTTTTTTTAAACTTATTACAATTTCCAATTTTTTTTTTTGTGAATTGCCAGTGAAGAGAAAAATATGTGATTTGCAGAGCTCTAAAAATAACAAGTTAAAATAGTTTCTGCCTCTCAAAGGAGGCCTCTTAGTCCTATAATTTCTCCAGATTTTGCCTTTCAGGATGGGTATTTTAAAGAATGATATAATGTCATTTCTATAAGTATCGTCTCGTAATCTGCTGCCACTGTTGGAAATATAAGTTCAGAGACAGCTTGAGCAGAAGAAATACCAGCTCACCCAGCTATACTAAAAGAAAAAAATAAAATATTTTAAGAAGAGGAACAGGATATGTATTCCAAAGGTGAGCAAACAGTGCCAAACATTTTTGAGAATCTTTATTTTGATTTTGATCTCTGGCTGCCTTTACAGCTCTTTTGTGTTTGTCTACTGCAAACATTTCAGCAATGGCTGTTATGGGGGTGTTCATTCCTAGAAAGAAAATTTTAGAAAGAACACTGGGGCTGGAAGGGTGTGTACAGTACTTCATTCTATAAATAAAAAGTACCAAGTGTCCAGTCAGAACAAAGCAGCATTGCTAAAATCGCAGATATTTACCTTTAGTCAGTTAAGATGAAACAAAAAAAAAATTAAAATTATTACAATTAGTAAAAATTCAAGTTACTATAAAAAAATTCAAGTTACTCAAGTAAAAAGAACAATCAATCCATCTGCTGTCTAATGCATCTGACCCATCACATTTTTCATTTGTAACTGAACCTGATGATGTCTGCTCAGCAGGGACCTCTCTGGCTCCCATACCCAGGTCTCACTGAGTGCAGGGATGCAGGAAAAGGGGTGGAAGGGGAAGATGGGGAGTGGGGCCTCACTGCCAGAGGGGACCTCACCACAGAGCTCTGAGGAAAACCACTGCTTCCCTGATCTCCAAGATTAGCCCCTGTTTATCCAACAGCATCTGGGGCCCAGGGCAGTGGCTCCCAGAGCAGCAAACATTTGTGGGCTGCAGAGAAAGAGGAAGAGGCAAGTGCCAGATGGAGGGGAAAAGGAGGCTAAAAAGTGCTGTTGTGCTGGGAAAAGGAAGACAAAGGGGTGAAAAGCAACACTGTATTTCAGGAACCATTTACAGCATTTCAAACAGACCTGGGATGTGCACCCTGTCTATTCCCATGAGCCAAGACTGAATCCATGCAAGGCAGCAGTGGGATTATTCTGGTTTGCAAACTCTTTCAAGGTTCAGAAGCAGGCAGCATAGAACACAGCAGGCACCTACAGCCATGCACGTTTGCTATTCAACCTGGCAACAAACCTTGCCCCAAATTTGTTAGAATTTCAGGAAAGGGCCTTGAGATTTTGCTATGGAAAGCTGGACTGCCCTTCCTGGTTTCCTTCTCATGCTCATCATGACAAGAGATGATCATGTGAGAAAGTCAGAAAATATTGAAGGAAACTGAGCTGGTCCTTGGACCTCAAGTTCAGTTGGAAGAGAGAAGTTTTCTTCTTGGTAATAGTGAAAACAGATGCAACTAGAGCCAGAATGTCTCCCTCTTTCCACAGAGGAAAAATGACAGTGAAAGCCAAAAAAAAAAAAAGAAGAAAATAAAAGAAAAAGGTGGTGCCAGCAAGCCTCTGCTCTCTTCTGTAAAACAAATAAAAATGACATAACATTTCTTCTCTGTGTTGAGGTTTTATTGACTGGAATGTGGGTTTGTATCATGTCCACCTTTGCCTTGCAAGTGCACAGTGAAATGTGTGGTTTGCAGGAGGAGAACAGAGCTTCTCCCTGGCAGGCAGGGCTGGTTCCCAGAGAGGGCTGCCAGCTGGCTTCCTCCAGGAGAATCCTGGCAATTGCTTTGCTCATCCTACCCAAAAGGAGGACTGCATGGAGAGATGAACCTTTCCCCACAGAGACATAAGACTATCTCCTCATGAAATTGTAAGAAAAGTTCTATTGCAGAATGGGTGACCCTAACAGAATGAATCTCTCTGCTCTGGGAACAACAGTGGAGAATTTGTCATTTACAGTCATTTTGGAAAATAAACATCTCCTCCCTAGCTCGGGATGCCTCTCAAGCATGCAGATCCTGACAGCTCTCTAGAAGATGTGGTGCCCTAAATGGCTGCTCTTCAGGGATACCTGTTTTAAAAATGGACTCCCACAATTCCCAGCCTGGATGGTCTCAGCATTCCAATGGCACAAGACAGGCGTTTTTAGCACAGCAGAGTCTCTCTGTACATATTTCCAAGCAAACAGCTGTTGCAGTAGATAGGGACAGGAGAACCTTCATCTCCACATCATCAGATTTATTGTCACCACCTACCTTAGGTCTAAACAGCCTGCTCATTTTATGGCTCACAAACTTGGGTTAGTCATTGATCTCTCGTTGTGTGTAGAAAATCCTAAAGTTTTCTGGCTCCCGCTCCAGCCTTTGCTAACACAGATTTCCCACTATAAATTCAAGTGATCCATCATCTGAACTCTTACATAAGCCCTTTTACTTCCTTCTCACCCTTTAAGTCATAGCTACCTAAGCCACAAGTAAATGACAAAGGTTTTGGTAGATCCTGAAAGAAAACTGAAAGATTCCTCTCCCCCTCTATAATTTCTTGTAAACAAAAAACACTCAATCAAGACTTGCTTAAGGCTCAGAGGTACATTTAACACCCAACAGCATGAAGCAAAGGAACAATACAACTGTGCATTTGGCAGTGCACCACTGCAATAATTTCCAGGGTAAATGATCTGGCAATTTTAGCCACATGGATAATATCCAGGCCAAGGTGGCTAAATTCAGCCTGACCTGCATCTGACTGAAGAAATCTGTCACACATCCACAGACACAGAGATGCACAATATCCCTGACTCCACCCATGGCACATGCCAGCCTCCATCCTTTGGGTTATCAAGGCTAATTGTGAGCCACCAAAAATACTCTGACATATTTGTGTGGTGCTATCTCGTGAGCTGTGACTGATTTTACTGAAAAAGAACCCACAAAAACAAAAAAAACAAAACAAAAAAAAAAAATCAACCCCCCCCCAAAAAAAAACTTTAGCAAGGAAAGCAAGGCCATAAAGTTGTCTAAGGCAATCAATCCAATTCTATTCATGGCTAATCTTTCTTTGCACACTGGTCATTATTAACTTTGTCCCTTTCTGGGCACCCAGCAGGGCTTTTTCAGCCTTGCTGTCACCTTATGTATAAGCCAGGAGAAGGTGGGAACACCCAAAGGACATTATCCTCTTGGAAAGGCTGTAACACCACTCTAAACAGCTCTACCCATGGCAGAGCAGACCTTCCTTTCCAGATGTATCCCTGGGCAGCCCCACTGCCAAAGGAATCTCTCATATCCTTGCCCTTTGTTTTGGCTGAAACTCTTGCCTCAAGCAGCCCCAGGTTTTGGTCCTTGCACATGGAATTACTGTGAGCAAGGGATGTGCTCTCTGAGGTAACACGAGGATGGTGGGACCCCGCACTCACTGGAAACACGGTTTAACTTTATCTCATGTATTAAAAACATTGAAAATGCATCCCCCCCAAGGAAGCACAATGTGCACATCCTTCTGCTGCTCACGGTGCAAACACATGGAAACGCCGTGGTCCCACCACCTACCACCAAAGCACGTCCTATCAAATTTAATAGGCCATTACCAGCTTCCTGCTGCCTCCTTCTTCCCCCAGGGGAACCCACCAGTGACTCACAGGGCATTTCCAGAGACTCTGTGGAAAGCCTTTCTCACCGTCTTTGTAATTCCAGAGGCTTTTAAAAGAATTTCTTCAAAGCCCTAATGCATTCCTTTACCTTCCAGAGCTTTGATAGTGTAGGTCTTCTCCACAAAGCCCAGCAGGCAGGGGTTGTGCTCCTGGCTCCTGAACCAGCAACCCTGGCTGCATTCCTCAATCCAAGTTTTAAACTTTTTTCATACACTTGTTATTTGCAGGGTATGACATGGGAATGGACCTGGCTGGTGGCAAAAGCTTGCATTTTTTCTTTGAAAAGGTCTGTATTAACAGATCAAAATACTATTGGGGTTTTTAAAAATAGCTTAAAATACGTATTTTTATAGTAAATACAGGGCAGTGGTCCAAGCCTTCCATAGTCAGTGAAATGAGGCACTTTTGAAAGATTAATTTGGTGCCATGACCTTGACTCACTCTCTGTACCCAGAGGAAAAATTGTGAATGTGTCACACAATGTCTTTTAACAACTTTTATGTCTCATTTTAGTCCTGCATGGTATTTTGATATACATCTCTACAAAACATAATACTATACCATACACATACATGAAATTCACAAAGGCATCCCAAACACTTTTGGGTCATTTCCACATTCCTATACACAGGGCAGGAATTTCAGCACTCTCTTGGTGCAATCCACAACAGCCCATCCCATAACCTGGCTTTTGTTGGTAGCCTCCTAAAAACATCAGTCTGCATTTATGAAATCAGAGTGGAAGGAAAAGCTCAGCTTGTCCCAAGCACTACTTCACCTGGCGTTTGGGTGGTCTCAAGCCAAGACCATACAGAAAAGGCTACAGAAAAACACTCTGTTTAATGACATAAGCAGTGTTTTTCTTGAATCACAGGCAGTGGAAATTTTGTCTCTGACTACCAGCAGTCTAGGCTGAACACACATCAAAAAAAAAAGACTGAAAAAAATGTTTTCTCGGGGGGGAGACTGCAACTTGTCCACTCACATTTTGGCTTTTTAGGACACTCCTGACAATGTCTGGCTGTTTGCTTTTCCACTAGGAAGCATGGGAAAGCAGAGAGCTCACGTGATTTGAACACCTCCTGTGCTTCAGTTTTCTCCTTTTTCTCTGCTCTCCTCATCTCTTGGGGTTTTGATCCACAGAAATCTTTAGCAAGGTTTATTTTTTCTACCTACAGAAGCTTTACCCATTAATGAAAGACTCATCTAGTGAGTTGACATCATCATGTTTTCATAACCTACTATTTCCTGAATCACCCTGGTCCTCAGCAGGGATTTCTTTTTGGTTTGATAAAGCTAGTACCAAGATGAACATGCTACCTGTGACAGTAAATTAGTTCCTATTTAAAGTTTCTGATTAAGTTTGGATAAGCATCGGGAGAGGGTTTCAAATGCAGGGTGAGAAGCAGTTCCAAAGAGGTGGAAGCACAAAAAGGCACAGTGTTCCTCATCTGTGCATCCACACATCCCTCTAGGGGAAATGTCTACAGACACCCTCATTTGGATGGCTGGAGACAGTCTCTACCAGGGCACATTTTAGGAATCTTGCAGGGCAGTATCTGTTCCAATGAAAAGCAATCAGACTTTTTTACTTTCTTGAAAGATGCACTGTTTTATACAGTTCCAACACATTGGGTCTTCTCTGTGCAGACACTCAGAGTCCTGGCAAACTTGGCCAAGAAACACTCTTGTTTCCAAGAAACGAAGGTTTACAGCTACCAGCACAGAGCCATGCAAGAGAAAAGAAAAAAACCCCTGAAGACAAACCCAAAAAGCAACAAGAGCACAGCTCCTCAGTGCTCTGCTAGTGTCGGGCTCCAACAATTCCGTTAAAAAGCAAAGGGACAGTGCAGACATCCCCATCTCAATTCTCTCATTTTAAACCTAGTCAGAATCAGCACACTGCCAGTATCCAAAGGTGCAGACCTTGCTGCTCTAAAGCTCCTAGAGCTGCATGGCTCTGGGAAAGGACAGGAACCATAAAAAGCCTTAGCTGGGAGGCAGCTTTAATGCTCATGTTCAGGCCTCTAGTAAGTTGTCCCACAAAACGTAATGAGACCTCCTGCTTAGCCAGGGCTCTGATTTCCACAGTTTGTGCCTGCAGCACTCCTACAGTTTATAAGCCATATTAACTCACCTCTTGCACTGGGAGGTTAGGGCAGTGGCACACTGTCTAATAATGGAACATATTTGTTAATACTAATAGACATTTGTAAAACTACCACATGCCCTCAGCCTTCAAGTCAAAGCACAGGATGCTTGCTAGGCTTGTGAAATGTATGATGTAAAACTTGGGATGTTTTGGTTACAACATATCTCATTTATTTTTACTGTCATCACCCTCCCTGGTATATAATACCTGCTGCATGCAGAGTGAAATATTGCAGATGTTTTCAAAATAATTCTGGGCTGGTGGAGAAACCAAAAGGTCTCTTGTGCGTAAGGTCTGGTTATTTTCAATTCCAAACAAGTAGGTAACAAAGTTTCTGTGTGCTGGTACTTTAAAAGGCCCGGATTCCTCTGTGCTGACTCATACCTTGCACTGCCCACCCAAAAACTCACCTCTGAGAACTTTGAGAGACTTCAGCCATTTTGATACCCTCAGGATTCAGGAACGAAGAGTAAAAAGATAAAACTAGTTTTAACTATTCATTAGTTTTTGGTACTTCACATAATTTGTGCAATGGCTTCAGGGGTTTAATTGAATCACTTTTCCCACCTTGTCTTAATTTTAATTACGCAGCAATCATTTTTACCAACCTGTGCAAAGGAGCCATATGAAAATGTGACATATGACAATACACATTTACCTAAGCTCTAGGACTGCTCTGACCTACAGGCAATTAGCTACTGCCTCCAGCACTCAAACGGCCAATTAAAGAGTTAACAAAATGCCCTCCAAATCACCTACATGTTCAGGTTTTTGGACTGCCATGAACATTATACTTCAACTGATATAATTTTTGACTGACTGATTTACTAAGTCTGCATTGGCTAAAATTCTTACAGCCATGCCTGTAAAACTGAAGAATCAGGTTTTATGAGGTGCTTTCATTGTCATTAAAGACTATCCCACCTTAGCCCTTTCCCTAACAAGACAATCTTGCAGCAGTCATTACAAAATGTGATCCCAGCTTGTCATCAGGGAAAAAATGGCTTGCTAGGTCAATGAGGACTGCACTAAGTTCATCTCAAGGATGTAAGACATCCGTCTGCATGGCTAGCAGCCAAGAACAAAAAATTTAAAGAGCCACAAAGGATTGGGGTTTTTTTGAGACTTGGCTCCCAAAGTTTTACAGGTAGCCCATTCCAGAAACCCACAGAGATCGAATCAGTAGTAACAAATGGATGCCTTTGCATCTCTTTGTGATTTACAGTCTACCAGTGAGCATTTCACTGCAGACAACAGATCATCAACAGCCTGAAGTGCACAACACAAATGACCCCAAGACAGACAATTTCAAAGAAAAATGCATTCAGATGTGTGCTTGCATGGGAATAAGAGAGATCCAGGACACTGCTAATTATACCAGCGCAGGGAGAAGTGAAGGTGGTAATCTGCCCAGGAAATGCCGAGTTCAGTCCCGTCCCCAACAATAACTCAAGCTGTGGGTTTTTATCTCCTTTCCTCCCTCCCTCAGCTGGCAGTGGGGTTTAACAATAGCCCTGACACATGTTACACACGGTGCCACAAGGACTGGCGTTCTGAGAGTGCTCTGGAAACAACAAATGGTCTGCGTGACCACCAGAATCTCACATGTTGGTTAACATTTCTAATAATATAGAAAGGTTCTGCCTTTTATGAGCAATGTGGTTTCATGACGGTATCTCACAGGCAGAGGCTGAGTTGCAAATCATGATTCCATGCGAGGAGAAAGTGACTCTACAGAGAAAAATGCTGATCTAAGAGACTGGTGCAGACCTGAGACTTACTTGCAGATCCTCAGCTCAGGTAGTGCTGCTTCTCTGAAGCTGACTGACATCAGACTTCACACCTGGAGGAATCTTTTCTGGGCTGGAACAGAAAGAGTGTTACTGATTTTCCTTCTCTGGCCACAAAGACCCCAGTTCTGCCCAGATTTACAGGTGAGGCCTCGCTGGCTTTGCAGGGCCCAGCAGGTGCTGCTCTCCTGAACCTGAGGCACGCTGAAAAGCCAGCCCAAAAGCCACCCCAATCTTTGGGATCCCACCAGAAACTGAAGGTAGAGCTAAACAATCCAGAATGGAATTTCTTTTCCACTTTGATTACTAAGACAAGGCACATGGGGCATGTTGGCCACACAGCTTCACTACACAGGCATGCAAGGAGGTGAAGGCAACAGCACGAGAGAGATGAAATCACCCAGTGACTTGGGGCTGCTTGTCTCCCTTCCACCACGTGGGAAACCAGAGTCTGGCAACAGCAACCTCAGTGCTCCTGTTTTCCAAGCCAGTGGCTTCAGGGAGGTGACATTCTGGGCCTTCCAAGGGTTGGGGAAATCAATACCGGCAATGTGAAGGACACTTGATGACAGAGTCATAAAAATACTGTTTTATCAGTGGAGGAGACAAGAGGGAAAAGAGGCAGTTATAAATGGCCAGGTACAAAAAACAAAATAAATATATTTAAATAACATACCAAAAAACCCAACTAACCACCACCAAAATAAAAAATAAAGACAAAAACACCAAAAAAACCCCAATAATGGCAAAACAAACCCAAAAAATTAAAACAAACAAAAAAACCCCAGCCAACCCTCAAAACTCCCAATGCATCATTTGTTTGACTACATTTTCCACAAAGCCCAGTGAATGAGAGTGAATAAAGCAACTGTTTGACACCCAGAGCTGCTTTGCTTTGAAAAATATGGAGACAAAGTTAACAATGAAGAGTCGGGATTCCATAGGGTTGTTTATGTATGGAATACAGGCAAATGCATATGATTATGTGGAAGTGTGTCTGTGTGTAATGTGGCATTAACACCAATTCTTACAGCCTTATGAAATGACATATTAAAAAGAAAGAGAGGAAGAAAGGAAAAGCAAGCTAGATTTTTTACCCTCTTTTTACAAATATGATGCAGTTTACAGAAGCAGGGTCCTTTTTTAGGAAGAATTCTAAATGCATCATTCAAATATTGTTTGAGCTGAATACATGATATACATATCATGAATACATATAATCACAGCACGGTCTTTTGTGGAAGTTCTGAAAATAGCAGTGGAAAAAGCTGACCATGAGTTTCCATCTAAGGATTTGCATTTGGTTAACATGTGTGAACCGACTCCATTCATCCCATCCTCAATGGGAACTCTCCTGCTGCTCCAAATGGCCAAGCTGAAACGTTTGGCCTGGATGGCAGGAATCCTCTTGTGGGGCTGATGTCAAGGACAGCACCTACCAGGTGAAACTATGGGAAGGAACTGGGGAACTCCATCCTGCTGAAAACAGAAATATGGGTTACGTACCATAGCAGCTACTGCATTTCAAGCTGCTGGCAAAACACGTGGCAAGTTAAGTTGTAAGGTATCTGCTGATTTTCCTAACCTCTTCCCACCAGCTCCCCCGTGGCAGGAAAGCTTAAGTTCACTGAGAAGGCTCAAACTTCCTCCTCTCCATCTTCAATCTTGCAGGATGTAGCTTAGTTTCTCTCCCTTCTCCCACTGCAGAGTGCTGGGAAAAAAACAAAATAAGAAAAAGAGATAAATCAGAGGAAGAAGGGCAATTAGGTGGGTGAGCTTCAGAATCTCCACAGCCCCTCTCTGCTCAGCTGGGAAGAGGGGAGGTCTGTGCTGAGAATGTCCGGAGGTCAGAGGGGACATCCCTGCCCCCTGCAGAACCTGTGGGAGCAAGGGAAGCTGGAGGATGCGGGAAGGGTGGCAGGAAGGGCTGAGTGCTCTAAGTAGCATGTTTCCTAGGAAACCTTCGACAGCAAATATCACATTAGTCCTGCCTTGTGGCCCAGCTCATGTGATGTCAAGAACAATTTCTCACAACTCAGCTCAGAAGGTTAGCAAGACTTGGTGAAATGTTCAGTGACTCTGTCCTGGCTTCCCAGCTGGGAACAAAACAAGAGACTGAGGGTGTTTGCATTGTTTTGGAGCTTTCTGACAAATTCCTAACCAAACATTTTATTAGTTTTATTCAAACCTTATGGTGTATTTCCCTCACAGCCTCACAGGTTTGCAGTCTCACTCAGTTGCTGTGTTTATTCTCAAGGAACCTCATTTAACAAAAGAAAAAATGGAAAAACCAGCAATCTTATGGAAAGCCTTGGAACACTGAGATCACCGTTCAACTTGTGCACCGATTATAAAAGCTCTGTCATAGACTTCTGGCATTACAAAACTTCATTTACCACTATCCTTTCTAATTTCTGTCAGCTGCAGCCCGAAAATATCCATAGTCTAGCAGATTTAACAGAAAAAATAGACGTAAGATCTGGCAGCTAAACTCAGATACAAGATGCATTCCAGCCTCCGAGGGGGCTCCCAGCAGCGCCCTGGGCTGGGACCCAACACCTTGGGCTGGGACCCAACACCTTGGGCCGGGTCTGAGGGCAGAGACGCAGAGTTTTGGCTCTCAGGGCTGCACAACATTCAGAGGTCGAGTATTTGGGGGGCTGTGTGGTACCACAGACCTCCCCACAACACACCTGTTCTGCAGTCTACATCTCTCTTCCCTAGTTTCCTGCAAACCAGCCCCACTGGAATGTGGCTGTGGTGTACTGTACAGGGAGAGTCCCACATTGCTGCCGTTCCTGCTGTCTCCACAGCTGTGACTTCAGTGGCACCAGACTTCCAATTTTTGAAGAGAAAAGATACTAAAACGGAAAAAAAAATCTTCCTCTGGTGACACACTTCATCTCATACTTAGTGAAATATAAAGACCTCTTTAATAGAAAGTAATATATTTAAACAAATTAAAAATAGCCCCACTAATTTCTTTTTAATCATAAGCTAACTTAGGTGTTTGACCTCTTTATTTCCTTTTGCTGCTTCTCATCTTCAGTGATTTGAGCCCTTACATCTAGAGGGCTTTTTTTTTTCCTTTCCAGGGAAATAAGTGATGAATACAAAAAGAACAAGGCTGCTTGAGGTACCTGAGAAACACCAGCATTGAAATAGGCCCATCACTCCCTTTCATCCCATTTTAGGTACAGGAGGCCTGATGGATCAGCTTTTCCTCCAGGAAAGCCAGGATTAAGGGGGTCAGGTCAGCAGTGTGAGAACGCCTTTAAGAGCAGTGTGGGAACACAGGGCCCCCTTATTAACACGTTAATGTACTGAACCTGAAGCTCCTTTTAACAAGATGGAGACAAGGAGAGTCCTCCCCCATCAGCCCAAATCTGTGCCCTCAGAGCTGCTTGATCCACCAAGTGACAAATCTCCTGGAAATCTCATAAACCAGGGCAAGCACAGCATTAGGATTTAATGACCACTGCAAAGGTTTCTCTCAAGATCCAAAAGCAGAGGTTTAAGCAAGACAGCAAAGGCTGAGGTTACGGCAGGTGAAAACACACCGGAGGCCCCTTGTCCGGCGAGCTGCTCTGCCCACACACAGCCCTCACGCTGGGACATGGCAGCTGCCCGTCCCTAAACCCCTCATCCCACAGCCCCAAACCTTGTCTGGCCCTAGTTCATTTTATTTTGTGTTTCCCCGTTGCTCCTGCTGCCCTTCTCCCCCGCCGCGCCCGTTCCCACCCTCTCCTCAAGATGGCGGCACCTCCGTGAGGGCAGGCGCGCGCCGCCCCCCCCCCGGCCCTCAGCCACCGGCCCGGGGAAAGGCGGCCGAGAAACAGACGTTTACTAAATTACACAAAAAATTAGAATACTATCAATAATAATAATAATAATAATAATAATACTATCGAAAAAATAATTAAAAATTTTAAAAAGCCGTTTCCCCTCGCTATCAAGCCTGGTGCTCCGATCTTTCCCAGCCGACCAAACCCAGCGTTTTTCTCCCCACGCGGTCTCATGGCCTTGCACGCACCTTGTACCACCCGAACGCGTAAATGTTTGCGGTTTTTTTTTAAAGTTAATCCTATCCCAGAGCAGTAACAGATCTTATAACAATCTCAGCAATGCTTCTTTTACGTTAAGGAGCTGAACAAAGCGAGATTTAAACCCTGGTCGTGCATAAATGGCCCTATCGCCATCACCTGAGACACCTGGATAAACATTCCCTCTTTCTTCCCAGCTCCCAATGATGAAAAGCAACACCTCACCCATGGGAGGTGCAGACAGAACCTTTGGAGTCCCTGCCGTGTTGTCACCTGCGAAAGGACCGGGATGGGAATGCAAAGAGCCCAATTAATACCAATGCAGACCAAAATAATATCTCAGCATCTTTCAGATAAATGATTTGGAGAGAAATATCTGTTCTTATCGTGAGGAAAGATCTATAACTCACTCTTAGCCTTTCATCACCAGGAGGAAATATACTGCGGCTCGCACCAATCCATTATCTGTTCTTATTTTGCTCGGTGCAGGTATTTATCTCTCCGGCTCCCTCTTTATCAACCCAGCGCAAGGTGCTCCCACTCGGATGGGAGTCCCTGCTCCTCTCCGACCACCAAGAATATGGGCACACCTCGTTTTCACATCCTCCACCACATTTTTCCCTGTCTGCAGCTGAAACCCCGTCCTCACCCCGTGTCATTTTGGGTGGTTAAAATCCACACGGCGTCAATCTCGGCGCTGTAAATCTCAACACGAGGGGCTGGAGCTGGGCTCTCCCCCAAGCCCGTGCATGTCCCAGCCCAAGGTTTTAGGTCGGGCATATTTTGAATTCCAGCTTGCTCGTGCGCCCGTCTCCCCTTCAGCTCCCACAGAGGATCCAGGGCTGCTTCCAGCCCTTGCCTCAGTGGTTTCCACTCTAATATTGGGATTAAGATTTGCAGGTACATTTCTCCACAACAGCAGCAAATAGCCCATTCACTCTGCATTTCTTTCCCAGAAGTGCTGAGATCCCTCCATGTATACATACATCCCTGTATACATATCCCATGTATACACAGATCCCTACATGTGCCCGGTGAAAGGCAAATCCCTAGGATTTTGAGGTAAGATCGAATGTCAGCATTGATAGTCACTCGTTCATTCATGGAAAAAGATACATGGACTTCATCCTGCACAAGTGTGAAAGCTCAATTTTTCCAGGGCACATTACATGCTGCAGCCAGCAACTGGCTGCCCAGCTTGGGACATGTGTCCTTTGCAGAAGATTCCCCTATTACATCAGCTTGTGAGAAAGCTTCCAAGTGAGAAGGTGTTTGTTTTTTAGTTTGGCACTGGGACACTACTACTAATAATGAAAAAAGAGTAAGCCTTTTCTGCTATAGCCTGTAAAGAGCTTGCCAGAATTCGGGGGTTTGAATAAAAATAGCTGCATGTCCACACCGGTTAGTTTCTCTTGGAAACTTTAGAAAAAAAATAAAATGTTTTTGATAGCTTTACCCTGCACTGCCCAGCCACATTAAGCCACAGTAAACTACATTCTTATGGTTGTCATAACATTTTGCCCTGTGCTGCCTGTGACGCGAATAATCTATTAAGATACATAAGGTGCAAAGTGCTGCCTTCCTGTCTCAGAGTTCCTGCAGTCTCCTGGAACAGCCCCGTGCAATTCCTGCTGGACTGGTGCAGGAACAACTCCCTGCCACTGCCAGAGCTGGCCAGAAAGTCCAGGACAGCGACTCTGGATGGGCTTGGCCCCAACCTTGGGGGCTGTGGGGATCAGCCTTCCTCCCGCTGCGCTCCCCCTCCTCCTCCCCGTCCCAGCCTGTCATCAATCTCACTGAAATGACAGCAGACAAATGTTAGCCTTTGCAAAGATCAGATGAAATCTATGGCTTTAGGGCTGCTCACCAAGGAGCGGGGCAGGCTGCACCAGACACGGGCACCAGCAGTCACCTCCTCTGCATCAACCCGCTCAAATCACTTTGGCAGCCATCACAGTCATCTTCCACGGGCAATCCGAGAGTGCTCAGATGGATTTTGACAAACTTTAATGCTTCAGCCTCTCTGTAGAGTTGGGGCTTTGGTATTTTTTTTAATAGCAAGATTGCCCATTCAAAACTTTTTTAGGGGGGAGGCTTTTGAGGTGTGTTTGGGGCAATGCTGGAAGCCACCCCACCAGCAGCTCAGGAGTGCAGAGAGTTGGAGTTTATTTGGGGTTAGTACACTTGTCCTTCACATGCTCTGAAACCTGAATTCGGCTAGCCAAAGGGAAGGGAGGGGGGAAAAAAAGAGAAAAAAAAAAAGATTACTCAATGGCATAAATATGCTGTATGTGCCCTTGTCTCATGCAATTTCTTTACATCGATGTGCAGGAATATTTATCCCCAGTAGAAATGTTTAACTAATCTGGTAAATGTCAAGCCATATGGTGTACATTGTAAGGATTTCATCAGGCCTTTTTAACTCTTTGTGAAAGTCTCTCCCTCTCTTTCCCTCTGCTTACTTCCTCCCTCCAATTTTTCCTTTTCTTTTTTCTCCTCCTATTTTTTTTTCTTTGTTGCTGCCCTGCCAGAGCCTCCAAGGAAGGAGATAGAGCAGGGAGTGTTATTAGCCACAGTTAGATCAGGGATGTGATGTTCGTGGTGTACAATAACAAGCAGTATTAACCAGAAGTGCAACTCACGAGGCACCTTTTTGCTGGGTGAGGAATGTAATTTTTATCAGCAGTGACCTGCAGAAGAAGATCACTAATACTTTTTTTTTAAAAACAAACTGTCCATCCCAACAATGCACAAAATTCCCAGGGGCTACCTCATCTCTTATCGCTTCCTTTGAATAATCAAGTATTTACAACAAATAAACTGCAGTTTTGCAGCACTTTCAAGTAAAGGAAGCTTTCCTGCACTGTAAATATCTGGTGTATCTCCCAGAAAGATAGAGTGCAATTTACAATAAGCAATATCAAAAAAGAATAAACCATTATGTTCGTGCCAATCCTTATTCATGGTTTTATAACAAGACATATCTGTTTTCTTCCTATAAATCTTGACTCTATTTTTAGAGTTTGCAAATAATGACTCCAGTCTTTGGCTGCCTGCCACTTCTATGAAAAACTAGAATAGCCACAGTGCAAGACTATAATATTACGGGAAAAAAAAAAAAAAGGAAAAGGGAAAAACAAAAAGAGGATTCTTGTTGAACTCTGTGCATTTCCTACCAGGACAGACCTGTTCAAGATCGTGATAAGTGATGCAAATGTGCAGAATGTGTCAGGGAAAAGCAGGAGCAGCATGGAAATTTGGCTGAACTTCAACTCCTATTTCTGAATTCTTTTTACCTAAATCACAGTGTTTGTACCTGCAGGGGCCCTTTGCTGCATCACAGGCAGATGCTCACACCCAGCAAAGCAGGAGCCAGCCCGGGCTGCTCTGCAGGGCACCACGGCTGCTTTATCCTCTTAGTGACCACCAAACCTGCTTTTAGCATCTCCGCTGGACACAGCCTCTGAGAGCAGGGGGTTGCAGAGCACTTCTCGCTATGGTTCGGCTCAGGAATGAAAAAAAAAAACCCACCAGGAGAAGCTGCCACCTTCAGCAGAGGCCTCCGGACATTTTAGAGCCGTGGCAGGCTAGGGAGGGGGAGCTGCAGGTCAAGGAAAGGATAAGATCTGGGTGGCTGGGAATGGGGAGGGAGAAAGAGGAATGTAATGAAGGAGGTAGAGGGGGAAAAGCAGGGAAATGACAGCATTCAGATAAATTTAGCTCTGAATCCAAACTTCAGGGGGAGGGGAGGCGTTTCCTGCCCCAAACCTCTGAACTTTCTGAGATTCTCCCATATCGCGAGTGATTTACCTGTAAAAAGAACTGCAAAGAGGGGGAAAAAAGGAGAAAATTGAAATAAACAGTTCTCTGCTCTTTAAACAATCTTTCCATCCTACTCCTCCAGGGTCAAATGTTCAGGTACAAGGACACAAAAAAAAAAAAAAAAGAAAGGAAAGAAATAAAAGAAAATAACTTTTATAAAGAGGATCTTTACACAAGTACATTAGCCCCAGTTTTCATCAGTGTAACAACAGTATATCAGCTATTAACAGAAAGTGCCCTCCCCACAAACCTGCCAGTTCCCTAACTCCAAAATATTTATTGGTACTTATTGGAAACGTAACATTTCATCATTATTAAGGTGAGTAATAGCACAACAGATACCAGCATAGTTATCTGAGTTCTGTTATGTGTGTTTTGGGGGGGGAAAAAAAAATGCTAAGTTGTAAACACACCAAAAAAAGAGCAAAACAACAAATTGTTAATTAATGATTAATCAGAAGCACCAGCCCAAGATTTTTGCTGTGAAAGCCATCAGATGAACATATCTATTAGCCATGTATATATATATTTTTAATTTCTCACACTAACCTAACAACAGCACTATCTGGCTGTATGGACAGCTTATGCCTGAGCAGCCTCTCAGCATTCAGGAAGTTGTTGACAAAGACTCCTGCAATAGCCTGTCTGATTTTGTGTTGTTTCCTTTAATTGAACCAATAGGACCTGCACTCCTGCACTCCTGACCTTTGCTCAGAAGGCTAATTTGAGATTAGGGTAGTCTGCAAGTAAGAGATGGGGACTGAATTTTTAAAGCACAGAAACATTCCTATAAGTAATAGAAAATAAGGATCAATTTTAGCCTCGAACCACTCTGCTCTGAAAGAGGTCTGTGCAAGGACTTTGGTGAGACAATACAGTATTTTAATTTCAGAAAAGTTAAAATCACTCAGCTTTGTCTTTGTGCTGAGTGTTTTAGGGCTTGTAATAAAGATGATGCCCATGACTTTGAGTCCTTGGTGTCTTTACAGTCACCCAGTAGGACATTCAGAAGTCTCTTAGGAAAACTTAGACAAGAGCATAAAATATGTCATGCCAGATAAATGATTCCTTGTGGTTCTTATATTACTGGTCTGGTACTGAAGGCTGTGATACTTAAGCCCTGTGCAGTGCCAGGGAATGAATGAGACAGGCTCCTCAGCTGTAAACTCACCAAAAATAAAATAAAATAAAAGAACAAGATGAGAAACAAGAATTAATCAAAAGCACCAGCCCAAGACTTTTACTGTGAAAGCCATCCACTGTCCTGAATCCATAACAGAGGAAAAGGAAAAGCTGAAGACCAGTTAAGTTAACTGCACTGGCCTTTTGCAGTGCTGTGTGCAGAAAATTCCTGTTCAGAGCCACAATAACATATTTCCTTCAGCTGCCACGTTGGAGTGGGGCTGGTTGTGCTGTCCTATACAAGGACATCCTCCAAGTCAGGGGGAACACTTCAAGCAGCAGGTAAAAGACCCAGCAGTTGCTGCTGCAACGTGAAGGCTGTTCCCTCTGTTGACACATGTAGATATTGTAGTGCTGCTATGCAAACAGTCCTCTGTGGACTTTTGCTCGTGGGTTTTATTATAACACATTCCTGCCTGTGAATGGCACCTTTCCTCTGCAATATCTGCCGCCGTGCCCTTTGTGTTTTACCTTCTGACTTGTGGTTTCGTTACTCTTCTTGCTGGCAGCGATTAAAAAGTAGGAAATGAACTTTCCCTTCCCTTCTCTAAGTGATGCTCGTGGCATGAGAGCTGCAGTTGCATTGTACTCCCTGAACTTTGCAGCCACTGGAAACACGAGCAGTATGTCAACTTGTTCCTGTCTTGGCGAGAGAATTCAGGGTCAAGCTGACCAGTGAACTGTCTGTATTTAAACACTGGAGGGATGTTAACCCTGTGCTGGGCCTCCAGACAGGGCTCTCAGAGCTCGCTGCTGCTGTCAATACGAGCCGGACACGCCGCACATGGCTCGGGGCCCAAACAAGTGTCCCTTGCCGGGATGTGCACGGGAGGCCCCCAAGGGGTTAATACATGCCATTCCCGAGTTCAGTGAGGGGACAGGCAGAGCCGAACAGCGGGAATTTCAGGATGTTAATAGCCTCTTCTCTTCCGATTGGCCCAGAACGAATGCAGGGTACAGTAAATTGTCCTTGTCAGCTTAGCTCACATGATGATATGCTTTATTTCTAGACATGCCTTGAATCTGTCCCTTGAATTTATGTTCAGAAAATAAACACTTCCAGACGGCAATAAAGCATTCAGTTGTAGCTGGCTGTTGCTCAGTCTCAAGCCAACCGAAGCCATTTAACTTTGGAGTTTCTAGAGCTTGCAAAGCTTTGGGTCTCTCAGCTCCTGCTCACATTAGCAAGTGGCCCCCATTCCCCCCCTCAACCCTTGGTTTTGAGAGGATGTCCAAGTGAAGCTCCAGAGAGTTTCACTTGGTTTCCATGCACCATCCTGAGAGATGACATCAGGTCACCTCATTCACACACAGAGACCCTCCTATCTTATATGGCAGGCAACGCTGAAAGCAAAGAAAATAAAAGAATAAATGGCAGAAAGTTGGAAAATAAAGATATCGATGATTCAGGATATGAATTTCCTGCCATAAAAAAAGAAAAAAAAGTAAATTAAACAGCTGTTCCATTTGTGCCTGATGTGGCTAAGGAAACAATCGGTGGCTGGCTGATTTACTGATTAGCAAGGTTGCATGCAGTAATCTCCAGGTGTTTCTGAGAAATGCCCAAATAGAGCTGCAGTGTTTGTTTGCAACCAGTAATTTCATGGCTATCCCTTCCCTCGTCAGTTCCCCTCAGTAACACCAGTTTATAACTGCATAGTTACAGTATAGGAGAGTTTGGCAAAAATCAATGGTAAATGCACGTAGGAGACAACAAAAGAGCAATACAAATAGAGAAAGCCTCGTTACAGCTTTAGTTTATTAGAGGTGTGTGGATATTAAAATGCTTTCTTCAACCCAAAGGCAATAGAGGAAAAAATACTGGGTTATATCCACCACATTTAGGTTGTGCAGCCAGGACTCAAATATTATACCTGGAACAAGCTGGAAGAGCCCCATGCATAGGTGGGTTTCGTTCTTCTCCCATTTAACATGACACAGAATTTCTGCTCAAGTCTTTTCCCTCTGAAAAAAGCCCCCACAGAGGAGCCCATGTGGGGCCAGAAGCAGCTCGTCCATCATCTGAATGTGCCTGATAGCAAAATCATTTGATAAGAAGGCTGGAGAACTGCAGGGGTACTGCTCTGTTCTAGATTATAAACTCATTAGGAGATAAGGAGGCAAAAATAGGAATACTCCAGGTATCAGGTGGAGCTGGAGCAAATTCCCACAGATGGTTTTTGGTGGAAACAGCTGCCTGCTACAGGCTGGCCAAGAAAGAGGGTGAGCACAGGGGTGGCTCTCTGTCCCACCCTCTGGTGGGGACCTGGGGCAGGGGCGATGGCCAAGAGACCAAGCACAGAGATCAGCACAGAGGCTGGTGGGGGGGACATTCACTGGGCCACTTTCCAGCAAGACACACACTGGGAATTATCTGAGCAGAGGAGGAAAACTCCTGCTGGACCATTTCTTCCCTTTTTACTCCCTCAGCATCGGGCCAGATGCCTCCCATGCAGCAGGGGTGCAGAAAACATCCCTGGGGCTGCCTCAGTAAGGGTGTTCAAAAGGTTCTGCAGTTTCACAGGAAGCCAAAGGGCAATTACATTTAACACCCACCCCCTTTCCTTTTCTCTGGCTATCCTGCTTTCTGTTCCTCATTGGCTCTCATTCCCATCCTTCCTTTCCTCTTCTCTTCCCTTGATCCCGTTCAGGGACTCCAAAGGACTAATTCAGCACAGCACGGGCAGAGATAAGTTAAAACAATGAGGAGATTTGCAATTAGGGAGAGTTCTAAGGCTTGGGAATTGTGCATGTTTTACAGTCATCTCTTGGTGATGGGGACTTTATCTTCAGGAGATAGAGCTCCTTCCTTAGCTGCCACAGCCCCACCCTCCTGCACCAAGTGAAATTCCACATTTTAACTAAGGTGCTGCTGTATTTCAAACACATCCCATTGCGGGGGGGGAAAGTTAAAAATGTACGGTGTACTTTGATTATCAATGGCGTACATGCCTTTAAAATCCTTTGTTAATGAGGTATCCTTATTACCATAATCAAACACGCTTAGAAACTTGTCACAGATAAGCAAAATTCCTTACATTCTTTGCTCTGCACTTTCCTTTGGCATCTCTTCCCCAACCCCCCCCCCCGAAGCTTCTGAAGGTTAGGGACCAGTAGTGCTGGAAATGGAAGTCCTCTGCCCCCACGAGCAAAGGAACAGTGAGAGCCTCCTTGCTCTGCTGCAGCAATGACCCCGGCGGTGACCTGAGGGGACCACCCTCCGGAGAGAGGAGAGGTCACCCAGCCTCCACACAGGACCTGCTCGGGGCATCCTCTGCACACACAGCCAGGGAGAGATTGCAAATCATCCAAACTGTGCCAAATTATGTGTGAAGGGTTTGTAATGCAGACTACTGTCCACCAGGGATTAAATTAGGAACATCAAACCCAACACAGAAAGAGTTTCATTTTATCCTTAAATTCGACTTGCAGTGTTTTATTTAAAGCTTCTTATCAGCCCTCATGCCCCAAAACATCTCGCCACCAGAAAATACTTAAATAAATCGGGCAATTTGTGCAGAGGGCCATACAAATTTAGCATGAAAGACTGCTGCTTTTAATTTGTTCATACAGAACATGGACTCCGACAGCCACTGAGGCAGCCTTTCCCATTCATTCCAGAAACCATCTCTTCTGCCTGTGTTTACAGAGTACCTGTCTATAACTAGCACAAAAACTTGATTTAAATGTGAGTGGTCTGACATGAATCAAGTGATTGATAATTAGAGCAAAGTTAGAAATATACTCAGCTCAGACAGGAGAGTGTGCACATCACTATATGTCAGCATCCAATGATTCCTATTCCAAGACTGGACCATTTCATGTGGAATTGCAATCCACAGCAGCATTTTTCATAGATCCGACTTCTTGTTACATAAATATACATCTTATTACTTGGGTTTGTTGGGGGATTTTTTTAACCTATGAGAAAAAGTTTCTGCTTTACTGTAGCCTTCAACATACAGATTTGCTTATTTTTAGATTTGAGAAAGTTGTTGAGTGCTAAAAACCTGAAATAAGTCAAATCATGAGTCCCGAGGATCACTCCAACTCCTTTAGTGCAAAACCACACTGACTTCCCTGCAGTTGTTTCCTCTGAGTTAAAAACAATTCTCCAAAAGCCCACAAGAAAAAAAAAAAAAAAAAAAAAAAAGCAAAATTTGGGGTTGGTAGATAAGACAGCGCAAAGTAAAAAGCTGAGGAAAATTCAAGCTTCTGAATATAGAAAAATTTGATTCACAGACTTAACAGTTAATTTGTAATCAAAGTCTAAATGTGTCAAGTAAAATAGAATAAGAAAAGAGAATATTGACATTATATACACAAATATATATATATATATGTATAAAACAATGATGTTCCAATTCCCCAACTCTGTTACAAACTCATTCACCAGATGATCACTTTCACTTTGGAGGCTGAATATCAGTGAATGTGTGCAGAAAAGCCACTGAAAACACACATGTTACTTTGAAGAGCAAAACAACTCCTACCACACACTGCTATGCCATTAAAACTCTTGATACTCACATCACCCTCTGTATTGATCGATTATGGCTGCTCACGACCTAGTGGGGCAGTAAAAATCCTATAATTTCAGATGGCATGGGGGGCTGTTGTGGAGCTCTCATCCCAAGTGTGGTTTGAGACAGAGCAGCCAAAATGAAGCTCACGAAAGGCTACGTGGATTGGGGCTTATAATCCAGCAAAGTACTTGGCTGCAACACTGCCTATTAAAAAGGCAGTGTTTGCCAAGAGTTACCACACGATTATGGGATGGCTGCAGTATCCAGAATTATAGGGATGACTGTAGTCTCTCCGACAAGGCAGTGTGGGAACTGCAGGTTAATGGTATCTCTTAATGGCGATGGCTGTAATGTAGGTTAATGGGATCATAATTTCTTTTCCCTGGGAGAATTTGTGAATTCTTCCATTCATTGCCATTATTTTTAGCAGCAAATGAGGGATGTGATTCCGACCTGGAGATGTTTGCACCAGGAGGTTTCTTTTTAGTGATGAGCCTGTTCAACTAACTGAAACCAAACCCAGCAGTGGTGAGGAAGGCTCAGACTGGAACTGTTTTGCCCCAGTGTGTTTGGTGCTGCCCACATTTCAGAGAGCCCCTCTTTTGGGCTCATCCCACAGCACGCCTCAACTGTGATCATGGTGGAACACTCTAACACTGCCCACTGAGCTAAGCCCAAATCCTTTATGCTGAAAAACCCAACATGAAGGACATTGTGGGGATTAAAAAACCCTTTTTGGCTTATGGATGAAGTTTATCAGTGATCTGGAGGCAGATCTTCCCAGCCACATCCCTGGCCCTGCTTAGCCCTGTGCTGCCTGCTCCATCCTGCCCTTCAAGCCCTGCTGCTGAAGATGCTGGAGGGCACGGGCTGTTTGTCCGTAGGAAAACTAAACTTTGCTGACTTATCAGAACAAGGCATGCCTGGCTGGCAGCTTATCAGAGGAGGGGGGGAAAGAGAGGAAAAGCCTTTCTTATGCAGCACCAGCTGGGCAGCTGGAAAGGGCAGGGAGCTGATGGCTCTGCTGTGGAGAGGCATTGCCCCCTCCCAGTGCAGCTTCCCAGGAGGGTTTGACGGGCCCTGGCGAGCAGGGCAGCACCACAAACTCTCCTCAGAGGGAATCCTGCCCAGCCTTCCATCCTTTTCCTTGCCTTCCTCGTGTCCCCATGGTGTGTGCCCCTGGCAGGCAGTGGGGCTTTGCTGGGGTGTTGGTGTCCTGTCTCTGATGCCGCCGTGACCCCCACGAGCGAGCGAGCGCCGGGTCAGGGCTCGGCGGGGCCAAGTTCAAGGGCACAGGCTGGTACAGACATATAAACAAGGGAATGGTATGTAAGCAATAAAGACATAAAGGTTAGGATCAGGGCTAGCAGTACAATAAACAGCTGTGATAACCCGGTTTGTTTATAGATAAAGAATTTACTGTAAAATCTGCAACGTGCAGGATACGTTTGTTAACGCTTTAAGGGATGTATGCTTTTAGATCCTCTTTCATTTCTTGCTCTGTGCACTGAGTAAATGTCACAAAACATCCTTTTTTACTTCTGCTTTCTTTTAAATCAAGCCCAGGAAACACACGTGTATCATATTAGCTGGAATCTTTCCCTTCAAAAATCCCTCCAAAGAAGCCAACACCTTCACAGGAGTTTAAAACTGCTGCTACAAGAAATGCAGATAGCCAGCCCTTAACAGTTAAGAGTTTCCTAATAAAACACCCGTGTTTCAGACAAGGAATATCCCTTTGTACACCATTTTCCTAATTTGCTATTAATACACATAAATACAGTAAGCACAATTTCACCAAGGCTCTTGTAATTTTGCACAGTGTCTGTTTTGCCAACTTTTACTTTTAAGATATATTTCAGAGTGCAGCCAAGTGTTTTGCAAAATTACCACGGTGCTTCTTAGGTGTCCTGTGAGGCTCCCATCAGAAGTGCCATATATTGTACTGCAGCTATTGATCCAAATGGCTACATTTCTAAAGCAGAAAATGATTGTGTGGTGAAAGCAGTGCAGAGGTGCAGTAAAATGCCCTCAAGTATATAAAGACACAAAGATTAAAGTCACCCTGCAGGTTCCCTTTAACTCCTCCAAATCCACTGTGTAATGTGTTCTTCTGGGATAAATCAAAAACTTTGTACAAATTAACATGACAGGTGCCAGTGTTCATAAATAAGATGGCTCCTCACCATCAGGAGGCTCCAGGAAAGTTTACTTTGCTTTAAATACATGCAAAAGCTGTTAATTAAATTCCCAGATGTCCAAAGAACATCTGAATAACTAGAAGGCAAAATAACACCCCAAAATTTGTCAGCCAGAACACGTATTCAGGATAAGAAATTGAGTCTTCAGTACTCTAGGATGCCCTAGAGTGTTAATACCAACAATTTTCAGTTCTGTGGTTAGTCTTCCATAAAGTTTAGATGATCTTAAAAAGAAAACACATAGGTGGAGTCTGTCATAGACACTTTCTCCTACCCAGCACCAAAGTGCCTTTTCTAAACTGTGGAATACACTTTGGACCAGCTGTGTAGCAACACATTTGTTACGTGGGACTTGTAAAAGCATTTGGCTGCAGGACAAACGTATTCGCCCTTGCATTGTTTTCACATGCATTCTTGGGATATTTTTTGGTACCAGCCAGCTTCTACACCTTTAACCTTCCCCTAGTGACACCTAAAAGTGGGATACGTGTTGCAGGTGTCATAGTGGGCTCCCAACACCCCTGAACACCACAATCAAGCTCAGACCATGAACAGGGCTCTTCAGCCCCTCTTTAGCCTAATTAATAAATAACAGCATCTTACCAATAAGCTGTATAATTTAATGCCTGCTCTGAGCCAGCTTCTTCTTTGTTCTGCTTCTGCTTCCACCATGCTCAGTGGATAAACACTCAAGGTGAAATATTTCCCCCAGTCAAGCTGATGGTTGAATTCTCCAGGATCATAAGGGAAGATAGGTAGATCCTAAACAGATTAATCTTTGAAGAAAGAAACCTTTCAGTCCCTGGCTCCTAGGCGCTCCTGTACACAAATAAGGTATTTTTCAGGAGCTTGTACTTCAGGAGCTCTGTCACTGAAATAATCAGTTGATCAAAACATCCTTATAAGTAAAATTCTGGCCCTCTCTAGCTCTGGTCAAAAGACAGATGGATGAAAAGGCATTGCTAATGCAAACCCCTATCACGTCTGGGGCCTTTCCCCTGCACAATTATCCCGCCTGGATTATTCCTCCAGGACTGTGACTGATTTACACACTACAGGAGTGTATCTCATCTGGGAAACGAGTGCAGCTTTTTAATTATTCTCTGCACCACGGTATCACCCGCTGAGTCTTGGTCAGAGCTGCTGTGCTTGGGGCTGCACGTTGCAGGGGGACAGGATGGGGCCCAGCCAAATTGCTTCCCCCCACCTTGGAAGTTGGGCAGAGAGGTAGCACAAGGCTGCAGGGAGATGGCTGCAGTTCAAACAATGAGCAGTTGTAGCACCCTACCTTGCCTGCTCTCTTCAAGGGCTCACAGGAGCCCCAAGGGGATTTGAAGTGAGTGTTGTGCACAGTCAAAGCCTGATGGTGCTGGCCAAAATTATTACTTGGAAGCATAAATAAAAGGATGGCGTTTCAGGAAAGGCTCTGACAAGGACAGCAAGGGTTTAATGTGGGGTGTGATAGCACAGAGGCAGCGGGTGGAGGTGACAGGAGATGGCACAGAGGCTGGGACAGATTCAGTTGCTCTGGATCCAGAACCAGGCTGGGGAGGGAGGCAGGGATCCCACTGCCTGCCAGGGTGGAAGGGAGCAGGGCAATGTGGAAGCTCAGTGTGGGCCATCCACCTCCAAACACCCTTCCACAACAAAACCATCCATTACAGGAGCAGCAAGCAGTGGTGACGAGGAATTAGCCTGCAACAGAGTTGGTCCTTACAACTGCATAGAATCACAGAATCACAGGATGGTTTGTGTTGTAAGGGACCTTAAAGCTCATCCAATTCCTCCCCCTGCTGTGGGCAGGAACACCTTCCACTAGACCAGGATGCTCAGAGCTCCATCCAACCTGACCTTGAACACTTCCAGGGATAGGGCAGCCACAGCTTCTCTGGGCAACCTGTGCCAGGGCCTCACCACCCTCAAAATAAAGAAGTTTTTCTTAATATCCAATCTAAACCTACTCTCTGCTAGTTTAAAGCTGTCCTCCCTTGTCTTGTCACTACATGCTCTTGTAAAAATTCTTTCTCCTCCTCTCTTTCCTTCAGGTACTGGAAGGTTGCAAGTAGGTCACCTCTAAGCCTAAACATCTTCACAAACATCAAGGAAAACAACAACAACAACAACAAAGCCCTGCAAGGTTAACCCTAATTCATTTCCCAAGGCCCCAGTCACTACTGATGCATCTGCCTTGTGGAGGAAGCTGTTTGAAGTGGGGCAGCATATCTGTGTCCTTCTCACCTGGCCACCCACACTCCAGCATCCCTGGACTGTGTGAGAACAACAGAGAGCTCAGACAGGCTGGACGAGATGCCTCCAGGTCCAAGCTCTGGCAGCTGCTTTCATCCTGTGCATGTATCTGAGAAAGACACTGCTGGAGGGGACCCTCACTGGCCACAGGAGGAATCATTAGAGCCATGAGCTGGCCTTCAAACCACCGGCTTTGCGCTCAGAAGGAATGAGGAAGTGCAAGAAGGAAGAACGAACAAGAATAAACACCCAGCTCTGCCCTGCTCAGACAGGTAATGTATGGAGGGGTCACACACGTGTTGGGGGCTGCCCTGCATTTCCCTTTTGAAACTGGCGGCCCCAGCCCTTCCATGACAATTACCCGCGGATTCAGATTTACGAGATTCCTCGCCCGGCCAATAAAACCAGGAGGGAAATATAGAGATGTCCATAAATGACATATTTTCATGCTTTGTGCAACCCGTCCCCGCGAAGCGCTTTTGAGCAGCTAAGCAATTTACATCTAATAGCAAAGTGTTTTTTAATCAGTCAGATCAATTTGTGAAGAATTGGTACATTAGGTATAGCCATATAGCAGAGATCCTTATAGCAAAGGTTTAGAAGTAATTGCTCCTTGACCCACTGAACACTGTATTGCTATAGAAGTTTGTATTCTATTAAGAGTTAATAAGTGACCAAAATCTAGACTAATACACTGTCAGGGTTCATTATCATTACAGGTTCTTGCTATTTTTCCAGTGCCTTTTGCTCTGCCGTTCTTGCTACGTATGGAAAACCTATATCAAGATGGTTGTCATGGCAATGGAAAGATTTGCATGTGTCTTATCTATCTATTTAAATACCTTCTTATGGTTTATAACTGCCATAATACATCCCTCCAGCCCTGCTCATTGCTAATTTAGAGCCGGCCCAGTGTGTCTGAGGTCAGTGATACCATCAGAAGCATGTTGTCTAGACAACTCCAGAGCCACTGTCCATGGGATAATTGTTTTATGCAAATAAAAAAGTACAATGGTGACACTCTCATCCATGACTTGTGCAATCTGCCTGTGCTGGGGCTAGGCCGAGTCCATCATCACCTGCCCAGAAAAGGCATTTTCTGCTACATCATCACTGGTTTGTTGGTGTTTTTGGATACCAGTTTCCTTTGGTCAGGCCTGGAGCAGCTTTGAGATGAGGCCGGTGCTGTAAGAGGAGCCACTGCAAAAATCTTCTCTGAGTGCATGTGAGCCATTTCAGAGAATTGAAAAAAATCTGCCAAAACCAACCCCCTCATCAAAATTACTCATTTTTAGAAGGGTGGATGAAAGCTCCCTTTGCACCCGGGGCATGAGCCAAAAAGCATTTTGAGTTGGTACAGAGGGTCTTTTGGGAGGGCATTACATTTTAAAAACAACTTGACAAAGATTCCAATGGGTTGGACTAAAATGATCTAAACTTTCTACCTACCACAAATCTAACTTCCTCCTTTCTCCGTGTCTTTGTACCTCAGTATTTCCATCAAAACACACTGGGCTGAGAGTGCTCTTTAGGAAGATCACGTGGAAGACATGGAAATATTTTGCAGACAGAGCAGGAACCGCTGGCCATTGACAGAGAGAGCAATACCTGCATCACTCTGCTCCTCTCTTTTATCTTTTTCTCCTTCAGGAGTCCATACTTTGCTGCTACATCCAAATAGCTGCAGAGGTAAGTGTGGCTATTACTGCATGAATCCATAATGCACACAAGGCAGTATGAAAACACGGAGAGTGGCAGCAACAACCAGCACCATGAAAGGCTATCTCTGAAATCCAAAACCCCAGACTCTTCATTCCTCTTTGATCTCCCTGACTCAGGGTTGTGGTTTGTCAGGACGTCCACAGATTAAAACCACTTTTTCAAGTACTCCGAGATCTACAAACGATTTCTTTTCTGGCAAGTTGTACGCCGCTGCTACGAGAGATTAATAATAATAATATTGGAAATGTTTAATAATTTGGTAATTGACTGATTTGTTGCCACTATTTGCATCGCTTGACCACGCTTACAGATTAGAAATGTGTTTCTCCTCGAGATAATTGATATTTGTATTCACAGAGTGAGGAAATGCCACCTATTCCTGCAGCAGTAAATCAGGATCCATTTACCTTGCCAATACAGTTAGACAATGTTTATGTGCAGGGCTACATTCATTGTTTGACTAATCCGTGAGGGGTAGATTTTCTATTGCATTTCAATAGCTCATCTACTTCAGACTGTTGTGAACTTTCTAAAGATGTGTTTTCACTGATAATAGCAGATCTTGGAGTGCAGTAATCTGGAATTGAAGTTTCAGTGACAGATTTACTCAACGAGTGTTTTGCATGAGGCATTACCGCAAACATTATTTTATATCTGTGCGTGTATAAATATATTACACGTACACGCGGAGCTGACAAAAGCCTCGGGAGATAATTTCTGTAATTTAGCCAACTAAGGATTTCAAGTCAAGCACCGGTTTCCGGGTGTTTTTCATAATGGATTTCACAGCAGATGACCTGACAGCTAATCTCATGATCTGAGCTGCACATATCCAAACAAGCGGCCGCCAGGCCCTCAAAGGCTCCCCGGCTTTCACATGCCACGGCTGCCAGCCCGTGCTGCAAATGTCCAGAGGTCCAGACTGACCTCCTCACCCCCCGTCTGGGAAACATTCCTCCTCCCAGCGCCTCATTCTTGCCGACAAACAGAGCAGGACCACTGGGCACTCGCTGAAAAGGGACAAGAGAGGGGCCGTGAATGGAGCGTGTCTGGTACAACAATGCCAGACAATGTCTGTGAATGGGGTTGCAGACCGTGCTCCTGTTAGAGGGGCTGCCAGCAGCTTCCCTGCCCCCTCTCCTCCTCCTCTGCTCCCCTTTCAGGAACACATCACACCCAAAGGCACGCCAGAGGGGTGGACAGAGTCAGTAGGTGCGGTGTTTCTACGCGATTTCTCCATGTGCCACTAAAACTTGGTGGCAAGGACAAAACCAACAATTTGAGTGCAAGCCCAGCTCCTGCCTCCGGGTGAGTGCAAAAGCACCAGTGTTACACTCTGGGATGGGCCACTGGTCTCCAGTTCTGGCTTTTTTAGAAGCACCATGAGGTACCACTAATGAGAGGTGGGGTTCAGACCTGGTTTGATTTTTCTTTAAGTTGTGGGGTTTGGAGAAAAAGCAAAAAAGAAACCATTTAACCCACATTATGGCATTCTTCTCCCATCTAGTTTATGGCTTCACAGAGAACATAGGATAAAAGCAGAACATGTTAAAAGTCTTACAAGGATACACTTAAACTCATCTCACTTATGCTTAACCAAATCCTGAGTAACTTTTCCAAAACCAGGAGAGTGTCCAAATTTTACTGGTGAAGGCCAGTATCCAGCCCAAAGTGCAGAAGGAGTTTAGAAAGTACCTGGGTCTAAATATTGACACTTTTACCCTGAGAACATACAAAGTTTCATTGGAAATACTTAAAATTACATTGGAAATTTGGGATTAAAATTAAATATATTTTATATTTCTGTACTTATTACCAGTGCTGACCACAAAGTGACCATTATGTCTACAGGAGAAGCCTTTGGTACTGCCTTACCCTCTAGTCCAGAGTCTTGCAAAAAGCAAATAAAAGGAAATTATGGAGCCAGGGCCATAGCAAAACCTCTTCCCATGAGCCTCAGAAAGGTTATTCTGGATGTTGAACCAAAAGCTGGGGAGCTACAGCTGGGAAACCCGCAGGATACTCCTCAGTAATTTGGGATTCCTCCTCTTGGGAGCCCACCAGTAACTCTAGCTCTACATCTGCAAATGCCCTTTGGGAAGGGAGCAATTGGGTCAAGGCTGAGACTGGGAATCTTAGTAATACACAAAAAAATCCTTCAAAGACTGGAAGCCTTCAGGATCAAAGACGCCCCATCTGACTGATGTGTCCATCTATGTTTCTCTGTCTGCAGAGCTCTGCATGGGTCTATCTGCAAAATAAAACTTCCTGCCCATATTTTAGCTCATTTCCCAAAAGCATATTTGGGTTGTGCATGTCCAGGCTGACCTGTCCAGACCTCTATGAGCAGCTAATTTAAGCCAGCTAAAAAAAAACCATGGGTGGCCACAGCAGGGTGAGGGGCACCATCTGCAAGAGCAGCCTCAAGAGCAAGTTCGTTCTACTTGGCCAAGCTGTAAGAAGGCACCTACTAAATTCTGTCCTGGTGTAATCAGGGTTTCCAGAGCCAACACAAAAGCCACAGTTTACTGGGAAGGCAGCCTGACAGCTTAGAGCAAAAACAATTCAACAGCAGCCCCAGCTGCTTCACGCAGAGCAAACAGACAGGAAAACCCCACACAAGTGGCCACGGGGTGAGCCCTGGGCACAGGGTCCCCATGGGGCTGGTGCCACCACAGCCCCTCCCTGGGGACCGGAGCAGCCGTGTCCGGCTGAGCCCCTCTGTCCCCCGGGAGCCTGGGAGCTGGGGGTGAGAGAAAGCAGACTCCAGGCTGGTTTATCTTACACAGGGGGCTGGCCCCAGGAGCAGGAGAGCGTAAAGGTGGTTTAAAAGCCACAGCTTTTTTTGCTCTTGTTGGGTTGTGGAGGTTCCCCCCCTCTCCCTTTCCGAACATCTGGGCTGTGGGCAGAGCAGACCCTCCGGCCCTGAACCTGCAATGCCCAGGGGAGAACCAGAGCTTATGTGATAGATAAAAGCAATGGAACAAGGGGAAGTGGGAGGTTAAAACAATAAGGAGGCATTTTTATTTAAAATGCATGCTCCTATCTGTTTAGTATAAATATTTTAGTTGTATGGAGGGATTTTAAACACCCACGGGAGCTTGGTGTGCAGTTAAATTCAGTGAGATTTAGGTGCATCAATCTGGGAATGTGCCAGTCTGGACAGAACTAACACCCTTCCTATGGATTTGGAGGCAATGGCCACAAAGCAATGGTGACCTCCAAAGCTTAACATCCCAGGGACAAAGTGACCTCCCTTCTCCCTGGAAAACTTGACTCTGGCTGCCTGCTTCCCCCTGCCCTGGAGGCAAGGCAGGGAAGGAGGGAGGGGAAGAGCCTTCCCCTTCTCCCCGGGCTCATAACCAGCTAAGTTTTTGTCTCGTTATGCCTTTTAACACAAGTAAATCCAAATAACTGGGCAGTAATGAATTATAAATGGAACAAAAATGAATATACTATTAATACTACTCCCAGAAGGGGATAAAAGGGATCAGCAGCTTTATCCCATGGTGCAGCTGAGAACTGAGAGGCAGGCTGGGCTGACATTCAGAGGCCACTCTCTGTTCATGAGGGAAAATAAAATCCCTGGTGAAGGCGAGGTGATATTTCTCCCACTCCTGCAGCCCTGTGCTCCAGAGCCCGTCTGCATTCCCACTCAATCCCATACACTGAATTCCCACTCAATCCCATACACTGAATTCCCACCCAATCCCATACACTGTGGCTCCTTCCCCTAAAGCTCCTGAGGGGCACAACCCTAAAATGGGTGCAGAGGGGATGCTCATATGGTGACTGACCCAGCCCTGCTTCTTGTCTTCCAGTGAAATACATTCGTATAAAAGAGGGAATAAATAAAATTCAGTGCTCAGCAATCTCCAGGGCTCTCGGTGCTCTGGCAGCTGGACCATGAGGAGGAGGGAAAGCAAAGGCTTGTCCTGGTGTTGACCTTCCCTCAGCCAGGTGCCACGGGGCACCCACACCTCCAGTAAGCTCCAGCATGGGAGATAAGGGCAGTGATTTCTGAATTATTTTCTACAAGCAGGTTTGAGAGGAGGGGAAGGGGTGCAGCTGCATGGCAAGGCTGTCCCTGCCTCTCCACTCTCCCTGGAGAGGTTTGGGGTATCAGTGAGAATCAGCCCTGATTTTTATTTTTAACTCCACCCAGATCCAGAAAGTTGCTAAGCATCTCTCTTATCCTCAAGCATTGGGCAAAGCCAATGGAACACACACTTAAACTCTTTTATATGTTTTAAAGTGTGGATAAACTCCAGCAAGTGCTGAAGTCTGGGCAGCTTTGATGCAAGGTAAAGTGGGCACTTCCACAGTTTTTCACATGTTTAGCTCCAGGCCCTCTCTGGCCACAGTGCCAATGAAGGGCCGTGGCTCCAGGGCTCATTCCTGCACCCTGTGTGGCCCAGAGGTCACAGGGCCTCTGGGAACAACCCAAGGGTTCATCTCAACTGCAGCAACAGAAAAAAGAAAGAGATGGTCTCTTTGGAGATGGTCTACAGTGGAATTTCTTTGGCCATCAATCTCATTGCTAATTTTGGCAAATTCCCCCTTTTTTTTTTTTTTTTTTTACTATGCAATTCTCTCCCTCTTGCTCTGGAAAAAGCCTGCAGAAACTGCCAAGTGAAAACTGCACAGAGCAAGGGAGCTGGGCAAACCAGGAGAAATATTTCCCTTTTCTCTCCCCTGCTGCAGTAACACCTGGTGCCACCTGCAAAGCAGCAGGTACACGGGGACTTGGGAAAGTGCTTGTGTCCAGAGTAGTCCTGCTGCATTCAGCCAGGGTGAAGCTTCACCTTGGGGGGACCAGGACACATCAGCATGTGCAGAAAAAGTTTGGAAAGCAGGGGGAAGTCGTCTTCAACAGTGGCTTGGCTAATTTGGGCAGAAAAGGAAGTGCTTCATTTTTGCACATATTTAACTAGAAGTGCTTTAAAACACACAGACTTTCTTCTCAAAGGAGTGTTTGGGCCGAACTCAGCCTCTCCAATCCACTTCCCTCATCTTCTTTGTCTTTGACTTGGCACAATCATTTTTAGCACAAATGAATCACTCCCAGGTTAATCCTCCCCATCGCCTTCCCCCTGCCCCATGGCAGAGCAGGCATGCCCTGCTCTGTGTCTCCCAGGAGACAGAGATAAATCATTCAATCATTGATAGCATTTCAAGAAGAATTAAAAAAAAGAAGAAGCCTCCAGCCACGTCACATGAAGAGGATGCAACACTTCCCAAAGCCCCTGGTGACACTAATGCTGTTTACTATTGTGCTTATGTCACTCTTTGCCCTTACCATGATCAGATCATTTGAAATAATAAATTGTCATTCCTTCACCAATACTTTGGTAACAACACCAGTCTGTGCCTTCACTCACAGCCCACGGTTTCTCTGAGAACTGGCAGATTATTTAACAGCTACCATCAGGTCTGGGGATGCAGGCATCACTCAACCAAACTAATGGAGGGATAAAAGCAGCCAACATAGCTCCTTTCACTGCTCAGTGATCAAGAAATACAAAGTTCACCTTCAGCATCTAATGTACAAATTTTTAAAAAAACACTTCAGCAGGTGCATAGATTATTTTCATGTCTGACCTTACCCACTTGAGCCTTCCTTGACACAGAAAGCCATCCCTGACCACCAGGATTTGCTCACTTAAGCATGTTCTGCTCAGCCTCAGAGCATCTGCACGTGGGTGGTGGCGAGCAGCTGCTCCTCTTGCAGGGGGGTGCAATGGGGCTGGTGGGCCTGGTGCAGGTGCAGGGGCACAGCGTGTGAGCCTGACCAAAATAAAGCACCTGGCTGTGACCCTTGTGGGGGGCCTTGCTCCTGAGCTCCCCTGCCCTCCCAGGGACAGGGACACCTGCGTGGAGGTGGGACACGTGGTGACACAGCGGGAGATCTTCGGAGCAGGGTGATTAATGGGGCTGGGGTTTGGTCCCTGTTCCCACAGGGAAAGGGCAGGCCTCAGAGAGTGCCAGGAGGAGAGCTCTGTGCCCTGAGCAGTGACAAACTGTCCTCCAGCTGCTGCCTGTGACCTGATGTCCCTAACCTGCTGCTGTCCCCAGCCTGCCAGCCCCGCTGCCCCAGGTCATTTTGTCCTGGGATGGACAGATACCCCAGGCACCAGCCAGGGTACCACTGTATCCATGGAGACTGGCCCTGCTGTGGTCACCATGGAAACACCCAGCAGTGCTCAGGTGATGCTCGAGCACTGGTGAAGTGGCAAGGGGACTGTCCCACACTGACCCCACAGAGGTGAGAGCATGGCCCCAACCCTGGGAAAACCAACAAAACCCAAGAAAGCATTGCAGCAGAGATGCAGAAACACCACACATCTCTTCATCCTTCCTCCTGGGCAACATGGTCTTCCAGCAAGACTGGTAACATTTCCCAAAGAAGCCCAGGAAGAGAAAAGAAAAAGAATATTGGCTTTTTGTGACGCATGGAGTGGTGCCATGAGACTTTGTCCCAGCTGCACTGGCTGGCTCCAGCTCAGAACCAGCACAGGCCTTGCAAGATGAACACAGCCCTCAGGTCTGAGTAAGTAAAGAGCTTAAAAACTGACTTTGTCCAAAGCAGATGAAATTTTAATTGCTGTCACTGCTGCTCTCACCCGCAATGTTTTGCACAGAAAAAGTGCTCATTTCTACCATGCCAGAATGACCCAGAATTTATGTTAGGATATGGACATGCCTATGCACAGATGGATTTATTTACTGTTTTGTGTGATGTGCACCCAGCCTCAGTCATCAGCCTCTTGTCCTCTTGGGTCATGGAAGAGCAAGTCAAAAATCAACAGAAGGAAAATAATTCCTGAATGCTACTTCTATTGCAGCCCCAAGAAGCTGCCTGTGTCAGCAGCACAATATGGCATTGCATCTCCACTGCCCTGACCAGGGGGAGCAGGGGAATATTCCAGTAATTATAGCAAATCCCCAGGTGAACCATCTAGAATAACCAATTTTAATAGTGTGTCAGTGTTCTGTCTCATAAAGTAGCAGTGAATGGGCTGTAAGAGGTGCACTGGGGGGGATCTGCTCGTACCAGGGCCTGCCTCGTGAGGGATTTAATCATCAGCATCTACACACCCAGCCCTTGGTGTCCACCAGCACTGCCCCAATCCTTGCCTTGCTGCCTGAGTTTGCTGCTTCAGCTCAGCTGCCTCCTCTTCACTAATCTGCTGTGCTTTCAAGGAAAGCAGCGTTTCTCCACAACAGGGGACAAAATGTTGAAGTTCAGGCATTAAAACTTTGCTTTCTGTTTTAACGGTCCAAAGGTCACCTTTGCCTAAAAATAAAATCTCCCTCTCCCTGCCCTGAGCCCCCCCAAGGCCTACAAAACTTGGAAGAGAGAAGAAAGTTCAGTTTTCTGCCTTTTCTCCACCCAAACGTCTTCTGCTGACTGTAAAACCTGTAGGGACATCTTTGCGAAATCCAAATTCCCAGAACAAACTTCAAAGCACTGGAAGCTAATATTAGCATTTTTCATAATGTTACAATGATTGTATTGTGTTATAAAACCTTACAAATTATTTAAAAGGGCATTTTTGGCCTTAACATTACAGACTAGGCAGATAATTTGTGCGAATTCAAGGCTGCAGCTACAAATGATGAGCTGACCAGCTGAACCATGATGCTGCATTGGCACCAGTGTTGGGATCATTGCTGTGACAAGCAGTCTACAGCCATACACATTCCTGAAAAACCTCATCTTGCAGAGATCCAGAAGCAGATTAAAAAAAAAAAAACCAAAAAAAACCCAAAAAACAAAACAAACAAACAAACCCACCAAAACAAACCCACCAAAATAATTAAACTACATTGTATTTACAGTGATGTAAACAAATCACCTTCCACAGATTTATTAAATAACTGCTCTAAAAATCAGCCTAGAAACAAAATAGTCCCATAATCCAGGAATCCATGGTATAGACACCAACAATTCCTAAAGTTGGTTAGAATTTAATCTTGATGAGAGCACATTGGATTTCTGCCAACAAAAGTAATACATACCCCAAAAAAACCCTTAAACCCCAATATTAATACTTTTAAAGAGTGGAAATACTGAGATTTTTAATGCTTTTATAGTGCAGTATGATATTTCCTCAATTATGTGATAAATGAAAAATAGTTTAGCTCAAAAAAAAAAGGGATCTGGTACAGCCTCTGCACTCAGAACTTTTATTACCTACAGAGAGGGTTTAATTACAAAGGTCTTGTCCACAAGGTCAGCTAGAAGAAAACTAAAGGGAGTCCGATCCTGATTTACTGTGACTCCCTATCCCCACTCCCATACTCTTAAAGGTGGTTTTCCATTGTAACATAATTTATATTCACTTTGAAGATACTTCACGGGGCGTGGGGAGATGTGGGCTCTGCTGAGGATGACACGAGCAAATTCTAACTACGAGGATTTAGCCCGGGATAAAGGAGCTGTGTTATCAACTGAAATCAGATCTGGAATGCTGCCCTGTACCTTGCTGGCTTTTTCGAGGGCAGGTTGAAACACCAAAGCACAGCTTTGGTCAAGGGAGAGGGTGCAACACCTCCTGGGTGGCCAAAGCAATACTCCTACAGACACACTTCCACACAGGTCTTGCTTTGGAAAAGCAGCTACAAGGCAGGTGTTGCATTTTTCTATGGGACTGGGGAGTCAGGAAGGAGAAATTCTCCGAAGCAATATAGAGAGAAAAAAGAGGGGGAAAAAAAGCCTTAAAGAGGAAGCAGGCTGTGGCTACAGGAAAGCATATTTCTTTAAAAACACCTCAGGAAGTGATGTTACTTTAAATTTTTCTGCTGCCGCCCTCTGAAGAAGCACACGTTCCATTTTATCATGCAAAGGAAAGAAAACGGAGCGCCATAAATCGGAGTTGTGCTTACAGAGAAGGTGCTGTTTATCTGCCTGATATTTAGACTGACCTTTGCTGGGTTGTGGAGTTTGTCTGTCTGCAAATCCTCAAACTCAAACAGAGAACACTGCCGAGAACCAACTGACCTGCGAGGGGATGAAATATTATCTCCCCTCCTCTGTATACAACTTTTTCCCCGGGAGCCTCACCAGCGCCAGGGCTTTATCTCCAGCCTCTCGTGGGGCTGGGGGGCTGCAGGGCACCCCTTGTGCCAGCACAGACCAGGTCTGCTTTGTGCTTGGGCTGCTCACTCTCATCTGTTTGATCAGCAGACACGCAACTTGGCAGAACCTCACGCCAGTCCCGGTTTGTCCCTTCTGGTTTGTCCCCATCGCCCATTTCTGCTCCTGCCACTCGCACACGGTGGCAAAACCTGGGCAAAGCCCCACGGGGGGAACCTCAGAAGCAAACACACCCAGCTCACATCCCAGCTGCACTTCATTTTCCCAGTGCTGCTTCGCTCCCTCCTTAGAACACTGGAGTGGTTTCTTTTAAATCATCCCTTGGAAGATGATCATGCAGCAGAGATGGCATCGGCGCTACTTTTGTTATCCCGAGGAAAATGTATTGCTGTGTTTTTGCCAGCCATCTCCGTTGCCAGTGCTTACAGTGCTGGAGCTCGTGCCTTCCCCTTGCTTAGCCTTCCAAAGCCTTTTGCAAACATTTAAATAAACAGCCCTAGGAAGTAAGTATTAATAAATACATTTTACAGAGGCTGATTTAGTCCAGCCAGTAGGAGTTATGCACACACGAATTAGTAGCAGACTCAGAAAAGCAGTCCCTGTGCCTTGAGTCCAAGTGCTGCCAGACAAAAGCTGGCTGCAGTCACTTCCCAAGCATCCCAGAAAAATAAACTCTCACTCCACCAGCCAGTCCCCTTGCAAACTTCTTTCAAGAGCCTGAGATCCCATGAAACAGTGAGCTTCACCAAAGTGGGCTGAAATCAGTCTTGCCCTAATTTCCATCGACCCCTCCGGGGAGCCCTTTCCAGTGCAACACCCCTTGTCCTTCCCTCCAGCCAGAGGAGAAATCTCCTAATGAGTTAACACTAAACGAAGCAACATGCAAGATTTGTGAATGAACAGGCCAGAGGACTGTCAGGCCAATCTTCTCACAATGATGGCTTATTCACAAAAACTGGGCTTTGAACAACCTAATTAGGACTAGGAATACATCATCTGGACAGTACTGAGAAAAGTGAAATATGTTGCAATTGCCAACGCTCTTTCTATTGTTTCCAGTATCAGTGAGCAGCCAAGGAAACCTCCTTCCTCGAGCAGGAAAAGGGCACAGCGGGCTCCGGATGCCTCTGCTTGTGCAATCTGAGGACACTCAGTGAAAAGCCCAGGCTGAGGAGCAGCAGCTGGGCCCTTTTCCTCTTCCTTGGTGTTCCAGACCAGCCCATGTGTGATATCCCCATTCACCAAGGCCTGAGCCAGCTCTGGTGATGGCCACAGCGGTCACTCCACTGCCCAGAGTTAAAGCCCAGGACTGAAACTCAACCTTAAATCCCCTCTAAAAGTGCATTTGAGGGCACAGCACCTGCAGGCAGCAGTGAGCCAACCACCCTTCAGTCCCTGCTGGCATCTCTCTGGCTGATGCTCCATACCAAGGGCACTGCAGGCCTCTAGTGGGATTTTCACCTACCATGGAGGGAGCGATTTCATCCATCTCCATACAAATGAACAAGCTAAGCACCTGTCCTTTCCCACAGATGCTTTCCCTACCCACATCTCCACCAGTGACCTCCCTGCCACCAGCCAAAAAATGAGGTGGCAAAGCCCAAGCGTGAGCTGGAAGAGTTAAGCCTCCAGCATTTAGGCACAGATGGAGCCAGGAAAGACTTTTCCTTCTTTAAAAGTGCAACTGTTGTTCGGTTTCCCTCAGGTACAAATTCATTAACTCTCGACTGGCTCTCCTGGCTTGCTGACTACTTGTGGAAAAAGCCATTTACCCTGGTGAATGTCAAGGTTAGTTCAAACCATCCTTGTCATCAGTCTCTCTGGCAGAAGGTCAGGGAGAAGCTTTCCTCAAATGGGCAGCATCAAACAAAGCAGAGGCTGACTTAACTCACCTAAGGAAAGGAGGCCTTCCCTGCTAGGCAATAAGGACAGGAGATTAACTCCTCTCTCTCCCCCAGCTCCTGTGGCACTGCCTTCAGGTAGCGACCTCCACGCCCGTGGGGCTGATCACATCCTCATCTCCCCTTGCTGGCAAAAACCACCTGGGCACTTCCAGGGAAGACTCATCCTCCAAAGATGTTATCCCTGCAACAGCTCATGTCCCTTTTCTTTATTACTACTTTTTGTTTAGGCTTTTAGTTTAATTCTTACACCTCCAGCACCACAGTCCTCCTCACAAGGTCATATGGGAAGCATTACAGCACATCACAAACAATAACCACCCATTTAATACCTGTTAGCTTGGGCTCCTGCAGAACATGATGTGATGTCTTCAAGGTGGTGGGAAGCCCCTCCATATATGCAAAGAGAGGCACATGTGGTACTTGATGGGAAAAAAAAAAAAAAGAGAAAAATAAATCCTGCCAAGCCTCTGTACCCTTTTGTGTGCTGCGAGTGAGCCAGCTCAAAGGATAATTAACATTAAAAGGAAATATTTTTGGAGGTAACACTTTTGATAAGAATACCATGGGTAAATTACAGGAAAAGCTCTCTGGCACTTGGAATGGGTTTCATCCGCAGGGCTTTAGCATAAGAAAATGAATGGGAGAACAAGAGAGGAAACTTCCAGTGCTGCTTTCATGCTCTCCATTCACATGGGAAGAATTAGAGGAATTTTTCAGCAGGAGGGAATGGTGGTAAACTACAAATGGCCTCATCACAGAAAAATACTGAGGTTTTGAACACTCAATCTTGCAGCATTACCAGCTTGCTCCTAGGGTTTCACTCTCTACCCTCTCCTAGGCCAGAACTCGTGGGCCAGCTCTGAGGGTCCCATCCAGAGAGCCACCTCTCCCAGCACCTGAGGGTGCTGGGACCAAAGGGAAGCAGAAAGGATGGACATGTCCTCATTGCAAAAGCCCCAGGCAGAGCACACCCATGGCAAACAGACACTGTGAAGAGGAATAAAGATTAAGGAACTCAAGCGTTCACTGTCTTACAGCATTTCTCAGCTGGGAGACCGAGAGCCTTCTGCAAAAAGCTCATTAGGAATCTTAACACAGAAGGAAAAAGTGCTGCAATTATGAAGCTTCAAGTCAAAATCTTTTTGGAGACCGTAGTAGCTTTTGAATTCTCTCATTCACCTATAAGGCACAAGAGAAGCTTGGTCTGGGAGTTCTGGTGCAGAGGAGCTCTCCTGTAAAGCAATACTCACCTCCAGTCAATTAGACATTAGCCGGTGCTTTGAAGTTTAGAGACTCTGAGATTCTTCAAAGAAGGTCTGTTTTGAACCAGTATTTCAGCCGAGGTCAAACACGGCACCCAGACCTCGCTTCAGACTCCTCTGCCCTCGCGACAACAAACATGGTTTGTGGTATTTCTAATTTGTGGAGGTTTCTGAGAGATGAGCAGATCAAAAATGTAAATGGCTTCAGCCCTCGGGTCAAGCAGGCAATCTGTGCCAGCGTGTGAAGGAAATGAGTATGACAGTTCACAAAACGTTGCTTCCAGGAATAAGAGCTCTCAGTTTCCTAATAAGCTAATGGTGGGCTTAAAGAGGACGCTCCGAATCCCAGTCTCCCTCTGAATTTCCTCTGGGTTGCAGCTGCAGAGCAGACCCTGGGCCTGTCGGAAGACAGATCTGTCTACTGGAGGGCCCAGGCTCAGACCTCACTTTTGGTTACCGCATGTTTCAGCATCTGCCTGACTCGCTGGCTTGGGATTCAAAGGGGCCTGTGTGTTTCACCCTTGTGCAAATGAGTCCTGCAAAAAACCCTTCCCTGCTTTTATTGTCTGCAAGACTCCTTTCCACACTAATTCTGCACTTGTAACACACTCCTGAAAAATGAAGCCAGAGATGTACAAGGCCTGTCCTGTCTGCTTCCATTAGAGATGGGGAGCATTCCTATCAGTTTGAAAGTAGGTCGAGGCCTTTTCATGTTCACTCAGTTTTCAGGTTTCATTTTTACACACACACACATATTATAGGTGGGGCTGATGGCACTGTCTATTACTAGGGTTGTATGACACTTCCCATTATAAGAGACTATTTCGTTTGCTTATAACTTCACCAAACTCAAACCAGACTTTTTCTGTAATTGCAGTTTCCAGCTGCTGGAAGAGGGACCTTGGAGAGAACAACGGGAATCATTTTTCCCTGGGTATCTCCAGGTCTTGGAGACATAGAAAAGGAAACAACTTCATTTAATGGGGGGAGAAGAGGACACATGAGGAAGACTGTGAGGATGGAAAGAAATCCAAGGGATAACAGGTCAAGCAAAATTGAAATATGGGATGGGAGAGATGGGTTACAGCTGGCCTTGCTTGGGTGGACATAGACTCTGCAGAGAGGAGCCAGTGCTAAATGATGAGGGGAAGAGTAAGGTTGTTTGGGCTAAGTCATGAGATAAAAACACTTGTAGGAATAAAAATAATAATAATTTCTGAAAAAGAGCCCCTGTGCCTGGGCAAGCAATGAGACTGGGAGTCAGCTGATGGCAGCAAAACAGTGGAGCTGGACAAGGACATGATGGTGGGGCAGGCTGGGTGAGGAAGCAGGAACAGAATCCAACTGAAGGGTCGGTGCAGAAGGTCACTGAATCACACCAGTTGGTCTGTGTCAATGGGAAAATGTCAGGGATGTCCCACAGTAAAGGAAGAACTTTGAATGAACTTCCCAACCTATCCTGGAAAAATGAAAGCAGCACAAAGCTGAGTTCAACAGACACGGAGTCTCCTTTGCTTAGAAACAGGCACTACTTGTGCTCATCAGCAAGGGGAAAGAGAGGTCTTTCAGTCCCTTTATCCCAAAACAGCGTCAACTTCTGCCACTGCTTCCAGCATAAACACTGGGTATGAGGGGAAAAAAAATCATAAAGTGATCACTGAGATTAAAAAATAATACATTGACAAAGACTACCTGAGTGGTGAGAGGAAAGAGCTACTGAGGGAAGCCTGCCAAGCATTCATGGGCAAGTGCTCCCTTTAAGTCTCCCTGTGACCCTGGAAAGATGAGAACTGAGGTGCCCCAAAGTGAGTTCTGCAAATACAAGTTATATCTTCCCTATCGCTATATTTCCTGACATAATTCTTAGGAACTATTTGCATATCCAGGGATTCACCAATTTAAAAAAAAATATATTAGATGAGATCATGAGGTAAAATTAGACTGGGTGCAGATGGGAGAAGGTTAAAACTACTCTTTTGCCTCTGTGCTTGGGGCTGGGAGGCACGAGAGCATCTCACGGTAGGAACGCACCACTGCGGAGATAATTTGTGTCAAATTGAAGCTCTGCATTGACAGATAGCTAAGTACAATAACAATTATAATAATAAAAGCCAGGCCCCAGCACATGCTGCGTGCACGGACGTTTCTTGCCCTTGAAAATAGCAAGGGAACGGTGGAGCTCTGGGTAACTATCACTTAAGTAAGCTAAAAAATGCGTGAGCTAAAAAACAACGTGTGTTTCCAGAGGAATTGAATTGAGGAGTTTGCTGGTGCAAAGTCTTAAATACACGTTTGAAATGGCAGATACACTGTAATGCACTGGAAGGTGCCACAGTGGTTTTGAAAAAGGAGCAAAATGGAAGGTGTTATTTGGAAGGAGCCATGCGTTGTAGAGAACTGGATATCACCCTAAAGTTTTCCTTAACCAAGTGTACAAATAATGCTGCAGGTCTGAGGTTCTGCTTCACTTGGCCCCCAGAGCCTGAGGCAGACCTCAGGGGCACTGAATCACCACATTCCTCTGACATACTGGGCCATGGAAATGGTGAAAGGGTGGAACCTAAATCCAAAACCACTGCCAAAAAAAAAAAAATTAAAATAAAAAATTAGGGTTTGGAAGGGAAATAAAAATTATTCACCTCTAACTACAAGTGGCTTGGGTGAAGTCTTCCTGTGGACAGACTGTTCTACATCTCCATACTTATTCTTGCACCTTTCTTTGGTGCATCTGGTGTAGACTAAATTCAGTGCCCATCTGACACACCATGGCAAACTGTACACAATAACAAGCCCAAAAGTCACATTGTTCCTTCAGCTGTCGCTCCCCAAAGGGCAGCAGATGAAAGTTGCACCCTCTGTCCCAGTGGTGGGCGTTTGGGAGTCTGGGATTCTACAGCTCCTGTGCTGAAACTTGGATTGTGGCTAGAGGTGAGCATGGCTACAACATACCAATATTCCATAAATTTTCTGGGAGAAAAAAACCCTAAGATTGCATGCAAAAGGAGAAATAATGAAAGAAAGTCAATTTAAATCAAGTTCTTAAAACTTAGGAAATGCCAAACTGAAAGTTGCTTGGTCAACTTTAATTCAGTCTCCTTCCTGGTACAATGGAATTTTGATTCAGTCTTTAATTACACGATCACTTAATGTTTGTTTCACAAGATCATTTCCTCATTCAGTGCAAAGCAGTTGCCCAGGCAACCTTCATCTTTGCATTTTCAAATTTTGAGTGCTCAATTCAACAGTCTTTAGGAAAAAAAAAAAAACAAACAAAAAGGAACATTTGTAAGGAGTGACTGTGGACCTGGTCTAGGTGGTTTCCTTGGGGACGTGTGGCGCTTCTCTGAGAGGAATGAAGTTCTCTGAGAGAGTGAACATTTTTCCACAATAATTGTTCTGGCAGCAATCACTGCTCCCCTTCCCCAGCCAAAACAAGGCTGTGGGTGACAAGTACTGCTCTCTCCCGAGGTCCAGCACGACAGGGAGCAACGCTGAGCTCTCACAAGATGCTCAAGCCCTCTCCAAAGGCGTGGAGCTGGCCTCCAACCACCGGGCTGAAGTCGAGGTTTAGGCTCTGGGGTGATCCCCAGCTGCCAGCACTGACTCCCAGCACGGGCAGGACGGTGGAAAGTGAGATATGCTTTTGGCTATCACGGCACTCTGTTAGTTACTGTTCCACCCTGGCCCCCAATTAACTCCCTGCTCCAGCCTCAAATCAATTAGGTTTATGCCCCTGCCCAGTTCTCAGTGTGCTCCAGTCTCACATCAATTCTGCCTGCAGTGATTTAACAGTGATTTAGCCCCTGTCTCAAACGTACCACTTACCCCCCATGACATTGCAATCGTTCTACATTTATTTCCTCCTCTTTTCCATGCTTCTCCCCGCCCCTCCTCAATATGGGAAATTTATCAAAGCACACCCTTTGCCTGGAGTTGTTTTGCTTTCACAAATTAGCACTTTCCAGTAACAAAATGGTTTGCCTAAAAAGAAAAAAAAAAAAAAAACCAGAAAAAAATCTCCACACAGTCTCTGGTGAGAGCTCTGTGGCTTCAGCTGATGGTTTCTTACTCTGGCAACCTTTTGCTTCTACACTTCTCTTTAGCTCTCCTGGCTTTCTTCTAGGGATTTCAATATCAGTGAAGCCAACAGCCACTGTGTTTTCTTATGATGGTCCTTCCACATTTTTAATTTGGGGAATGCCTTAGCAAGGCTTCGTTCTTCCAGGTTTGCTCTTCTTGTGCACCCCGAGTGGACTTTCCCTGGACAGGAATTCGAATCTGAATGACTACAGTCATAAAAGGCTCATTTTCAGTCCACCAGGACAAGGTGAAACGAGGCTCCAGCCTTGCTGGAAGGAACAGCACTGGGACTCTGCCCCGTGGGACCCTTTGATGTGTTGGGAAGGTGGAGGCATTAGTGATGGGGTTTGGGATGGGTCTTACTGTTTAAAATGGGAGCTCATTCCCATTCCTCATACACAAAACCAAAATCCAACAAACAAAACAAACCCCCAAAAAGGGAAAAACAAACTTTTATATTCTAAGCCTTGTTTCAGCATCAATTAATATTTCCAGCACCCCTGCCAAGTAGAGAAGGCAAACAGGGATTGTTCCTTTTCCCCATAGCAGCCAAGCCACCCAACACCCAGTGAGCAGCTCTTTCCCAGCAGGAAAGGGAAGGGTGGAAGGTTTGATCCTGCTCCACTCATCCCTCCAAGAGTCCTCCCGCTGATTTTAGTAGGCACCAGGTCTGGCCTGCCCCTCAGCAGCGTGGGACCCCTGGCACTGAGGGCTGGGGGTACAGGTGCCAGCCTGGCACTGCCGGCTCTGCTCCTTCGCAGTTGCACAGATTTAGCCTAAACTCGGCTCCTCTGGTCCTCCCAGCCCGCCTGCTTCCGGAAACTGGAGATATTATATCTCAGGGTGCTAAAACGTTTGTATATCCCCGCCTTATAAAACATGCAAAAATGCCATCTGCAGTTAGCATGACTAACTCCAAGCACGCAGCCCCACTACAGATCCCCTCGCAGCTTTCTTCCTTTCATTGCTAAACACTTTTCAAGAAAGAAAGAAAAATCCAATTTTAGTGCTAATGCCACCTGCAGGTTGAAGAAAAACAGTTGCAAGATCCCTGAAAACTGAACAAACATGCCTTTCCCCCTCCCCTCCTTCCCTATCTAACCACAAGGAATGTTCCTGTGCAACTGCTCCTTTTTCTGGACGGAAATGACTTTGTCCGTTGGAAAAGTGACCTTTTCTCACTCTCGGATAACACAGCTTGTCTTATCTGCTGGTGGAAACTTCCACCTGGCTGCTTGCTAGTGGTTTGTGGGGAGCCTAAAATTAAATCAGCAATTTTCTCTGATGTTGCTTCTGTAAACTGCTCCTGGCTCCCCTGCCCTGATGGGATGTAGGGATCTCAGCTGCCAATGACCCATCCCCAAGAAGTTTAATTCAGAGGGACACTCTAATGTGTATTTATCCACCTGCCAAAAACTGGCTGGAAATGCTTCATGTTGTATTTGAACACTAAATGCAGACACTGCTGCTGGATGTACAGCCCCCATCCCTGGCTGACGTGGCTGGATGCTCCAAACATGAACCTGGGAGCTGCAAACTCCTTATTTTGACATGGAACGCCTTCAACACAGTGCTTTTGAGCCTCAGCTCAGTTCTTTAAAGTGGGATTAGTGACCCCAGATGGATTTCCATGAGGAAGAACCACCTTGCTCTGAAGAAGAAACTTAACCCTAAACCCACCTGGCCAGGCTCTGGCATTTAGCTCCACTTTAGTGCCACCAGCAGGACCACCCGTGGCTGCTACCTGCAGGGACCAGTCGTGCCACACATTTTTCCCTCCGTGGAGACCCATCCACATATTTTCCTCTCAGGCCCAGCTCTAAGACCAGCTCTTCTCCTCCAAATCCTGGGAATGTCACCGCTACCACTGGTTCATCATTTTTGTTGGTGGTACACTTTCAGTCACACCATGGACCCTGCTCTCAGTCTTACAGTGATTTTTCCTGCTGTGTGAATTCTGTCTAGAAAGCAGTGAGCAGAGCTTGAACAGTCAAGTGTGTTTGACTTTGCCCTCACCCCGAAAAGGGCATCTTGGACCTACATTTTGTAACCATTGGACTTAAGTACAGGAGACTGTGCAACCTCTGACACCAAGTAATGCTGAATACGATGACATAATGTTATAAGAACAGACAGAAATAATGTGGAAAAGCCCTTTCTGACTCTAATAGGCAGCTGGTGACACAGGTGAAACACCTACTGTACCACTTAATAAAATTATTTTAATTTAGAATGGGAATGAAGAAATGGAGCCAATTACCTTAGTGGATCTGACAGGCAACCCTAAATGGATCCTTGGTTTGGGCCATTTTTATCCCTATGAATAATGATAAAATGACTCAGAAGAGATGCCTGAGGAAACACTGCACGCTCCCAGCCCAGATAATATTAATAAGGCAGGCTCCCAGCTGCAGAGAAAGAAACCCGAACAAATCGTCGTGTTTTCACTTGTGCCCCCTTTTCTTTGACCGAATTAGAGGAGAGGAGGGTGGGGAGAGAAGGGGAGAGAGGATGGGGGGCAGTGCCTCCCACACCTGAGTGGATGAAAACGTCCCTGTCACCTCCAGGCACGCTCCAGAAGGAGTTTGCAGCATTTCTGTGGGCAGAAATAATATTCGTGGCTGCACTTGGCTGGGTTAAAAAAAAAAAAAAAAGTTTCAGGGCAAAGAAATGCTGCTGCTGTAGGGTGTGGAGGGACTGACAGTCAGGAGCAAGGAGGAACACTGTTCCCCCCGGTGATAAATAATAAATATTTGTGAAGGGTGCAAGTACAGGAAGGATTTGCTACCCCCATGGACGGGTCCAGGCACTGGACTGGGTGGACAAATGGTCTGTTCCAGTATGGCAACTCCTATTTTCCTGTGAAAATACAGATTTCATGGTGCAAGATCAGTTCTGTCAGATTAAATCAAAATGCAATAATCACTGAGCAACTGCCATCTGATATCTAAATACCCCCACCAGCCTTATCCTACTATTAATTTTAAAACAGACACCTCAGAGAAGGAGGATTTTTTTTTTTCCCAAGGAGAGGAATAAAAATCCTCTGAAGTGATAAAAATTAATCTCAATTCATGTTAGTTTCAGTGACAGCGATTGTACCAGGCACACAGGCTGTCCAGTGGTATTTCTGGGATGAATTCTGCATCTTAAAATAAGACAGAGAAGCCTGAGAGATGTTGTTTTGTAGGAAGAATTTCCTCCCCCCCCTTCTCCAAAAAAATCATCTTCCACTGCAACTTCTGGGCAGAGAGGCCAAGGGAACTGCTGTGCCTTTAAGACCAGATGTAACCTGCAAATCAAAAGGGCACAGCATTCACCCATGTCATTGTCCCCTGAAAGATCAAAACCTCATTATATACTTGGTGGAATATCTGTTCTTTTAAAGTTGTTTACATATTTCTCCTCTCTTTTTTTTAAATTTTTTTTTAAATTTATTTTTCTGACAGCCCTCACCACTTCTCCTTTTCTCCATCTATTCTTATCACTTTCGAATTACAGAGATCTATTTTCAGATGAACGCGCTGAACAAAACCTTCATCTGGGTATTTTTTTCCCCTCTCCTCTCTCTTTTTTTCCCCCCTCTTTTTTTCTTTTTTTTTTTTTTTTTTTTATTTCCCAACATGGCGGTACGTGCTTATGCCCGCTATCTGCATAAGTCTTTTGTGTATTGCTAATGGAGTGCTGGAATTGTGGCAGCTCTGAGCAGGGAATACATGTGAGCAACAATATGCTGACAGACCCCTCGGTGGAATCTAATCTGTTCCAGCTCATGCACTCCTCAGAAACTATTTAACTTTCATTAAACTGTGTTTGATATCAGCTAAATAGAATGCATACGGCACCAATATAGCTCATATGGTCTCATTCATTCGATCACAGCAGTGCTTTTTTCTTATATTTTCCCCCCACTTGTGTCAGTACCCGGTATAGCTGGGTAAATAGGAGACCTTTGAAGATATAGTTAGTACTCAGATTTCTTTATTCTTTTGTGCTGGTTTCTTAGTGTTGAAACAGTGATTCATGTATGTCTCAGACAGCCTCCATTAATTTCATGTAATGTAGCTTTTATCTCGTAGCTGGGACAACTATCTCCAGCGCTGTCTCCCTATAGCATCTCTCGCACAGCAGCCCCTCCGCCTTCCCACCCCCCTCCCAGCGCCCCTTTTTCTCTCACCAGCAGCTCATTTCTGGAGAATTTACTTTTGTTTTCTTACGTTGGGTGGGTGGGTGAGGGGAGGGGGGGAATAAATAAAAAGAGGGCTAAGATTGCAGAGGAGAAGTAAGGTAAAGATCTCTCCGTCCGCGTGGATGTCTTTATGTCTCGCGGAGGGAGGAAAAAAGGCAGGGGGAGCGCGGAAGGGAGGGCTTTGTGGGGAGTGGGCTAAAATATCTTTCGTGGCAGCGGCTGGATAACAGTTTTTTTAACCTATTCACAGCGCACTAATTTGATTATGAATGCAGCACAGTAGGAGCATGCAGTTTCTGGGGAGCGGGAGGAGGGGGCGACGGGCACTGGATTTACAAGCCGGGGCTGTTCAAAAGTTTGAACGGTCAAATGCGCCATAAAAAAAAAAAAAAAATTAAAAAATTATCAAGACCCAAATCTCTCTCCAACAGTCACGAACCCCCCCAAATTTTTTTTAAAAATCTCCAACGCCAAAGCAGGCAGTCCTTCAAATCAAAGAGAGCTGCAGTGAGTGTGTTACCACCACAAATAAACGTTATGAGTCCATTTGTAAATAGAAAGAGAAAAAAAGCTGTTTTGCTTCTTTTTTTGCCCCCCCCCTTTTTTTTTGCCTCTTGAATGATCCAAATGCATTAAAGACTTCTTCACCTTACAAGGAGGATGGAAGAGGGAAAGCAACATCAACTTGATTGGGAAAAGTGAAAGCGATTACCTTACGCCTTCTTTCAAGATTTTTTCCAATTACGTTTTATTAAGTCCAAAGGAATAATCACAATTTTTTTTATATATTGCTTAAGAGAATCAACATGGGGTCCTTTGGTAGAGGGAACCCAATTATTTGGGATATTATTTTGCGAAACCTTTTCATTTTATTAGTATACCAGAGGGTTTTCACGTTCGCCAGGCTAAGTCCTAACTATTATTACTTTTTGGGAAGAATTGTCTCACCGGGGCAATTAATTCTGTACATTAACACCGGTCGCTGCTGTGTCGCACGTTTTAAACCGGAGAAGGAGCGCGATGTATCATCCAGTTCATAACGGGGTCACCGACGCCAGCCCAGGTAATACAAAATGAGCTTTTTTTTTTTTTTTGGAGGAGATTTTGCTGTGCAGCAACTTTTCAAAGTCCCGGGCTGCACACCGAGTTCGCCGGCGCTCTGGGTTCTCCAGGCAGGCAGCGTTGAGGCGGCTGCCAAAGGGAGAGCAGAGATGTGCCCTATCTGCTCCCTGGAAATCAAATCCCACTGCAGCAGCTCCGCTCCCGAGCCCGCAGAGGCTGCGCAGGGAAGGGCTCGCTGCTCGCCAGCCAAAAGGCTGATCCAAAAATTATGGAGAGAGGCTTATTGACATTTTTACTGTACGTTATTAATCTTATTAATAGCGTTAACAAAGGCTAATTGAAAACGCATCATCTGTGATCACGTCAGTCTTCGGTTTAGGGTATTTTTGTCAAAGTAAACCGGAGAGGAGTAATTCACACTCTGCTGCTGTTTGCCCCCAGTTTTGGGGAGGCAGGAAGGAGGACGGGCTCATTTCACTCAGCTCCACACAGCCCCAAGTCAGAGGCAGTGAAATTAACGGCTGTGGTTTCCGGCACCGTGAGCCCAGAGATAAAACCAGCTTTAGGTTTAGCACTGCAGGATGGGCACCCACGGGGCTCAGTGCTTGCCCCCTTTCTGCTGCAGCCAGCACAGGACCCTGGTCCTGGCACCTGTGCTACAGGTACCAGCAACAGGCATTGCCTGTCCTGATGCTTTCCCATTCAAAAAACAGGCCGTGACAAAAATATTCTTGTAGAACAAGGGACAAACAGGCACATGGGAAAGACACTTGGGGAGCAAAGATGTTTCACTCTCCAGCAAGCGACTGGAAAACCCAAAGAGCAGCTTTTGCACGTGGTACAGCAAGCCCTGTGAAGCCTCTCCCAAAGGGATGGTGCCAGCACAATCCCACACCACACACAGCCCAAATGGCCACTGAAAGACTCCACTGCAGAGATGCCTCAGCTCACCAGGAAGAAAAATGCCACCAGCGTCATTGCAGCATGTCCCTACTTGCCCTGTTGCAAGGCCACCTCAAAATAATGTTGCCCCATTTACTTCCAAATTAGAGGCAGCACAGCCTTGACCTGTGCTATGGCCATGTGCAGGACTCTGGGCATCCTGGACATCCCCACAGCACAGGGAAGGGTGCTGGGCACGGATTGTCCCCCGGCACGGGGAAGGGTGCTGGGCACGGATTGTCCCCCGGCACAGGGAAGGGTGCTGGGCACGGATTGTCCCCCGGCACAGGGAAGGGTGCTGGGCACGGATTGTCCCCCGGCACGGGGAAGGGTGCTGGGCACGGATTGTCCCCCGGCACGGGGAAGGGGGGGAGATGCCCCCGAGGGAAGGGTGCTGGGCACGGATTGTCCCCCGGCACAGGGAAGGGTGCTGGGCACGGATTGTCCCCCGGCACGGGGAAGGGTGCTGGGCATGGATTGTCCCCAGCTCCACTCACCCAGGAGCTGCACCACAGCTGCCGTGTTACTCCACCTCTGGATGCTCCACATTATTTTTTTTATTTTTTACTGCTTTGGGACAGTAGGGGAAATCCACTGATCCCCCTGGCACAAAGTGACAGCTTTCACATGATGGAAATTTAATATCTTTGCAAAACCCACCAGGTGCTCACACATCCCCAGACCCCTCCCTGACAGCACTGGCCACAAGCATGCTTTGCAACCCAGAGGAGTTCACCTCTCAAAGCCAAAACAGAGCATGTAGCAAGCAATGCATTATCCCCCTCACATCTAATCGAAAAAAAATTATTTTAAGTTTTCTGCAACATCCAGGCTCCTGGGCACTGCTGCCAACAACAAACAGAAGGATGGAGAAGAGCTAAGGCTGCAGTGGGGGGAGTTGCAGGAATTGCTGGAACACCAGAGAGCAGCCGCCTGAGCGCTGTGCAGCCAGGTAGAGCTGAGAGAGGCATCTCTGATTCATAATCTCCGCTCAGCACTTCTCCTGAGCTCTAATGAAAACCGTGGCATATTGGTTGCTCTCGCTGCCAAGTGATGTGGCCGTGCCCTCTCCACAGTATCCAGCTACAAACACGCTTGATGGGCACTCTCCGGGGGGACTGCCTGCGCTGGTTTTACATTGCTAACATATGTAGGTACACCTGAAAGCTGCAGCCTGCCACTTCTCGTGGACCTCGCTGGGGTACCTTTGCTCTTTTGCCACCAAGGGTTAATTTTCTAATGGCTGCTTTGCTGCTGAAGCTGGCCAAGTTTTTCATCGCCTGCAGAGCACCACAAGCTGTGATTTGGAGCCAGAAAACACCATTAATTTTCTAAATAGGAAGGATCACATATGTAAACTGTCTGGGTCTATAACCAGTTGGGCAGGTAGAAGGCAAAGAGAAGGAAAGAGGATTTTTTTTTTTTTTTAAACACCAAAGCAAAATAAACCCAAGACTGCTGGCTGCACTGAAGTTTCTTGGCAAAGCTGGGCTCCCCCTTGCCTTCCCCCATGCCCCCACCACACACACTCTCGGCATCACCCATGGCAGTGCTCGTTTTTACTGGAAAAGGTCAGCTGGATGATTTATTGAACAGTTATTGAAGCTTTTTTACACGAGGCTGTATGGAAGAGTTACTGGAAAATTCAAGGAACCAGCTCGTGGTTCGTATCAGAACCAGGCCAACAGCCTTCCCACAGCAGCGTGGGCTAATCCTACCCCCCATGAGTGTCACTGTGAACTCCTATTTGTGCCAACGGAGGTGGCAGGTGGCCATGGAATCCAGCTGGAGCACAGGGCTGCTGTGGTGGGGTCCAGTGTTTGCTCCCCACACCACCCTCCTCCCAAACACCCACAGCCAATGCCACAGGGATGCCTGGCTTCTTTCAGCCAGGACTTGCACAAGAACAACTTTCTGGTGGTGCAGAAGGAAGAGATGAAGCTCCAGGGGCTCTCCTGCCCTGGGGGCAGCTGCCCACATCCCCTCTGGCCACTGGCTGTGCCTCAGTTTCTCTATGTATAGGCTGGTGTGCAGATACTGACCACAGAGGGGTGCTCTGGGTCTTAATTAATTAATTAACACCTTGCACAAGGCACTTGGAAGGTCTTTGGTGGAGGGGACTACCAAAGTTTGTATTATCAATTGACTTAAGAGGCAAAAAAAAAAAAAAAAAAATTATTCTTTTTTTCCCCAAGTCATTCACGTAATGTTTGGCACTGTGTATTTCAGCTTTCCAGCTTTTTCATGCCCCTCCACAAATACTTTGGAGCTTTCTTCTCCTGCCTTTGTGAGCTGAGAAGGGCAGGAACAAGGGGCTCCCTCGACTGGCAACCACCACACTCAGACCCAGCACCACTCAAATCACAGGGGATACCTCAGCTCCCCAGAGCAGAACAAACCCTCTAGCTGCAGACCAGGGCAGAAGAATTAATTTTTTTCCAAGTTATTCAATACAGCAAAGACACAAGGAAACATGGGGTTTCGTGGCTTTCAGGGGCTGTGTAAATATCCAGGCAATCACGGGCTGCTTGCAGCTGTGATTGCACCGTGACCTCCCAAGGCCTGATCCTGCACTTATTCCCCACTGCAGCAGCCATTCCGAGCAGATGCAAGAACCACGGCAGGATCAGGTCCTTAATTAGTTCAATATTCTCCCCCCACCCTCTGCTTTTTACCACTTTCCCTCCCAAGGAAGAGTATTATTCATTAAGGGCTGAGCAGAGCCCACTGGAGCTCGTTTTAGCTGAGCTCTCCCTATGATCTTCCCAAGCCTTTAGCAGGAAGCGAGCCTTGGACTCTCTTTCATGGGCTGCGTTGTGACCTGGCTTCAAAGTGTGCAAAGAGGTTCCACGGCTCCCTTTGTGCAGCACAGTCTCTTAATTGCACTTTTAAACACAGTGTAATTTTTGTAATTAACATTATGGTTTCAGAGGGCAGAGAAGCCTGCACTATGCTAATTACAAACTGGAGTAGTCAGAGTAGAAATCCAAGGCTCCGGTTGCTGGGGCCGAATGCAGTTTTTATGAAGGATTTCAAAGCTCCTCCGTGGGCTCTGTGTTCTGAGTTATCATTAGCATTTGATAACATAAAGAATTTTTATAACATGTGACAGATTTCGATGTGAAGATTTCACCTGATAACTGGAAAATTTACATAAAGATCTTCATTAGCTCTCTGCTCACATTACTGCGAGCAGAACTACAGCGCGCTGTCTCCCTGCAAGATGGGGCTTGGGAGCCAAAGAATTCGTGCTTTATAATAAAATTTATAGTATGTTACGAGGGGAGGTTATAATAATCCTCAATGATGTTGGGAATCAGAGCAATTCAAAGAGTGGAAGAGAGCGCCAGAGGTGACGGGAAGGGATATTTCAGGATTGCCTTGCAGCAGAGACCGCCGGCTGTGGCAAAACCATAAAACATCCCGGAGCAGCTGCTCAAACCCCCTCTAGATACCCAAGCACAGGCCAGGACACACCTAGGGTCAGTCCCATGGCCATCACAACCGTTTGGGGTGGCCTTTTGGATGGGGCAAATGAGGGTTTATCATCACTCCTGGTGCCTCTCCACTTGCTGCTGCATCTCTGTGGGATGCATCTCCCTCCACAAGGAATATTTCCTTTGCTGTTATGGACACATCATCACAAAATTCACACCACCCAGAAACCATTAGTAAAAGCTGATCAGTGTCCCTCTCTCTTACAATCATAATGTCCCATGGCTTCTCCTGGGACAACACAGTATTTCCCAGGCATCTGCACTGCCCCAAGACCTTTCTATGGCCTGGCTGCATCCTGTTGACATTTAATTTTCTAAGTATTTCATATTTAATGTAACAGTCAGTAAATAACTGAAATGGCTCACCAGCACAGTGCCACAAATTAAGAGCTGATGCCCACAGAGCTGCTCCATTCCTGCCACACTGAACCAGCCAGGGATCTGAGCCATGGCCAGACCTTAAACCCATCACACAAACCTCAGCCCACCAGGTTTCCTCAGAGTCTTTTGATGCCATCAATATGGCATTTTCTGAAATTTTTTCTCTGTTTAAAAGCCCTCCTCAGCACATTCAGCTTTAGGTAGAATAAACTCTCTTTCCCTTCCCACAGGAAAACCAAGCACTCCCACTTGGAGTGAAGTTGGTGCACAAGCTTCACTCCAGGTCTCCAATGGGACTGTAGAAACAACTGGGTGTCTCAGACAAGCCTCCTTACTCCTGTTGCATGTGCAAGAGCCACTCTGGGATTTCCAGAGTTGCCTCTGCAATGGAATCTCCCTTTCCTCTACTTTTGCAAGCCCAGTGGTTGGAGAAACCAAAAAGCAACCTTAGATCAATGAACAAACTTTCGTAGTAGATGGCTTTTATTTTTACAAAATATTTGCTTCCAGCAGAGTATATCTTAATTTACGAATGCAGAAATCTGTCATTAAGCTTTGACCCAGCTTCATGGCATTGTCAAATGCAATAACGTATCTTTTAATAGTTTTATATCAAGTAAGGACATAACATATCATTAGTTTAAATGTATTTGCAAGCAATTACCCCCACCAGGATATTTGTGAATGCTCATGCAAAATTGATGAAATTCTGACATGCTTAAACATTGTTCATTTAGCTCTATTCCTTATGTATAGAAAAAATAGAATAAATAATTCTGCTGCCACTTGCAAACTACTGCTCGGCATTTTCATTCTGTTCGTGGCTTCTGTCCTGCCTTTAAACTATAGCCCTTGGTGATCATTTGGAAAAACAGTTTCATATATGTTTAATTTTAAATAGATGTACTAGATTATTCATTCCTCTTATTATTGTTCAATGCAGTAATTTAAACATGGACTAGATTTAGTGCGTGTCAGCTGCCTTTCTTTTACAAAATGGGATAAATTATTAAATGAGTAGAGGTTGTTTGACAACGGGTTTTCCAGTACTTCACAAAAGAAAGACCTTTGACATTCAGCTGTCTTTTGCAAAGAATAAAGAGCAAATCAATTAAGCCTCTATCCTGTGGTTCAAAAAACACACTGTTATGGCACATTCTTGCTTACCTCTAAGTTGACTTGAGAAGACTCAACCCATCTCAGTCATACCATGAAGTAAATTATTGATTTCATCCTCTGGTTGCCTTGCAAGCTGCAGTCTCTGGCCCAAACACCTTCAATAGAGCCATTCCTACAACTCCTCCACTCATTCCCAGACCTACAGAAAATTCCTACCAACCTCTGGCAACATTTGCCACCCACTTGGAAGATGTGTTTATTTTTGGATGCTTCTTGCAGGGGATCTAAGACTTTCTAAGAAATGTCTTCACCGACAATGGTCAGAAACTTTTGTGTTCACAGCCCCTATAAGAGGTGTCCAAGGAGGCAGATGGGACATCAGGTGTGAGGTGATCAAAACTAATGTATTAAGTTTTTTGGCCCTGTAGAAAAAGTGAAGGGTTTTTTTCTTTTCCAGGATTAAGATTTTTGTAATTTCACTAAGCAATGTTGACCATCCCTCACATTTTTTCATCATATTTTTCCACTTCCAAATGACACAAACATTTCACAAGCTAAGGGCTGATCCAGATTAGAAACATAAATGACCAGAAGTACACTTGGAAAAAGACCATCCAGCTTGGGAGCCTCCCAAGCCCCTTCCTCACCTGTGCAGGATGCTTCCCTGCTATCTTTAGGCCAGAACTTCATTCACTCAAGTTTCTACCATCCCAAGTGACGGGATTTGCATTAGCTCCCCTGGGGCACTGCTCCTGCCAGGAAGCTCTCTGTACTGCTCAGCTCCAGCTTTCTATTTCTCCCTTTTCCCTCCAGGACTGGAGCTTTTTGAGCAGTGTGACAGCTCACAGGAGGTCTTTGGGCCTGAGGACTGCCCCAAGGCCACCTGCACACAGAGGTATTGGGGCTGCAAGCGCCACCATACAAGAGGGAGATGAGCATATTTTTGAGCCAATGATTAATTTAGAAATTTAAAAAAAAAAGTCACGTCTTCCCATAAATTTTTCCTAGGCTGCAATATTCTATTTTTCCTCACAGCAGAACGATGTGGACAACAGATGTGGGGTTTGTACCTGCATTTTCTCTTGGGGGAAGCTTGTGCACACCCTGCCTGGGAAGCGCTCGCAGAAATTTGCAAACACCTACAATCCCACTTTGGAGCATTGCTTCCTGAGAAAAGGTTAAACGAGGTTTAAGTGCAATGTAATAAACCTTCACTGTTCATAAAGTTGTGTGATAAATGCACATGTGGTTACTCTGGATAAAAGCACCGGGGTCAGCAGGCGAAGCTGGGAAGCAGCAGCCCCACGGAGCCAGATCCTAGCACAGGGCAGCCCATCCATCAGCAGGGTGGGATGTTCCAGCCCGTCCCCAAGCAGCTCACCCCGAGCTGGGATAACTCCTCACCCACCACAGACACACCACTTGCACAAAATAAGAAACTTTTGGCATTTGCAAAAGGCACTGATTGCAGTGCAGGTGAGCAGAATGGTGCTTCAATTATTATTGTTCTTTTAAAGTGAAACTCTGATTGCTAGGGGCATCCTAATTTTGTCAAGCTCATTTTATTTTCCCTACATACATTTGAATAATATATCCTTTGCCAGCAATAAAAAATTGTCGGATACCCCCCTTTGCCACAAGTAGAAGTTTGTATAAACATAGCATTGTCCTGATGAGTTCAGATAGGAACCTCTTTGTTTATCGAATTTCTCCACAATTTGCAATATTTATGACTTAGAAAAGGAACCAAGGGGGAAATGGCCTGTGAGGAGCTATTGTGCCTGCAGACTTGATTCACCACGTAGGGATGTGGTCGCAGAATAATGATCTGGTTGAAAATAATAATAAAAGTATGAACTTTCTCCCCTCACTTTGGGAGACTCAGTAACATGGCAATTTTAGCCCTGAGGGGCTAAAACTCAACACCAAGGTGGTCAGAACCCCTCTTTGCCAGCATTACAAGAATGTTGAGCTGTGTGTCAGTGCAACCACCAAGGGCCCTGGGAAGAGCAGGACAAGGACAAGTAGCCTTGGTGACACACAGGACAAGAGAATGATGAGCAGCACAGCAGTCAAGGTTCATCCTCTGCAGCACAGGGACACTGGAGGGACTGTGTTGGTCTGAAGAGGCAGTAAAGTCTCACAAAGTGGAGTAAATGGGAGAAAAAAAAATCCATCCTCAATTATGCCAAGCCCAGACAATCCAGCTGGCGAGAGGGAAGAGGGAGCTCATCCCGTGGGACATCTAACAATAAGGACTTTACATCAGCAGTGCATCAAGAGACAATATCACTCCAAGGAGAAGGAAAAACAGAATGAGAGCTGCTTCTTCAGGGGTTGTATCCTCCAGCCACCACATGGCCATGGTGCACAAAAGCCATGGAATGTCATGGAGTGGAAGATCAGCCATGTTCAAGGCACTTCCTTCCCCCCACCACACTGCCAGAGGCCTGGGGCAGACAAACCCCAAACTCAACCCTTTATACAACACTCATTTGGAAGCAGAGGTGTTCCACCAGCCAAGCACTTGTTATTGTGAGGGCCCAGACAAATTGTGTTTTTTACTACAATTTCCTCCAAATTGGATTTTCATCATGATCAGAAAGCCATTTACTGGAAGCAATTGCTAATTACACACACATCCCCTGTAGTGAGGATGCACGGTGAAATGAGCATTTTGGTGGGAATTTCTCACATGTTGTACCTCCCACAATTTCACCCGTGGATGTTTTCCAACAGGGCAGGCTCAAAAGTTCTTCATATGACTTCAGCAAGAGTTTTGGCTCAGCACAGTCCTGTGAGAGTCTGCTGTACATGTTTTGGCCAATTAGAAAACAAAACATAAAAACAAATCACTCTGAAAATCCCACAGGGCACCTTGTCCATCCAGCTGACAACTACAATATTTTTCTTTAGTCTATTCCCACTGTGGTTTTCACTGGCCAGCGTGGCGTGGCTTTCCTAGATCTCTCAGGAGACCAGTCCACAGACCACTAGGCTGTATTATTTTTTCCATGGCTTGAAGTTTTCCTTAGCTCAGTTTCATCCCATTACTCTTTCCACTTAAAACATCCCAGATAATTCTCCTTATGCATACACCAGCAGCTTTCCTGTCTGTCCAAACTCCTTACAGGCGACATCTTGAATTTTTTTGCTCCTAAAGAAGCCAAGTAGCCACGTCTGCTGAGGATGGATTTCACCACTTTGGCAAGGAGCTGTCTGAAGATATTTACTTCCAATGTCAGACACTACATTTATGGCTGTGTGAGCCTCTCACATTGCAAAGGAGCCTCAGTCTAAGCCCAGCTTTGGGTGGAAACTCACCCTGAACCCAGGAGGTTCTGGTTCCTCTCCCCACCACCTTTGTGTGTGCATCCTGCACCAACATTTCTGGGTTACACACCTAAATAAAGTGATGACTATTTATTTCCTCCTTCACACATGACAAAATAAAACAAATCACCCTGATAATTCCAGCATCTCACCTCAGGACCTGCAGGAGCTGCCTGCAAGAACCATAAATCCTTTTATGGATTTATGGCCACACAGTTACCTTGTGATATCCAAATAAACCCACCTGGATGAAAACTGGAGAGTCAAATTTATTCCTGGAGCAACTCAGCTGAAGGCCTTGGAGTTACTCCAGAGATGAATTTGAAGGAGTGTCCATAGCATCCATAGCACAGACCAGTTCTGTTGTGCTCCTGGCTGCAATTAAGAGCTCCTGAGTGTCCTGGACTTCAGAGCATGGGATTGTCCCTTTTCAGCTACATAGGATTCTTTCAATAAAAGGTATAACAGGGAGAGTAATGAATAACCTTGTTTTGTTTAGAGATTTGGGGACCTAGGTGAGAGCTGGTCAAAGCAGCTGGGATAAAACATTCTCCATCAGGGAACACCATTTTGTTGGATAGGAACTTGATGCAGGAGCCAGCACATCCTGATAGAATTTACTTCAGAGCAAAAATTGAACCATGGTGTTTTGGTGAGAATAAACCCTAAAATTAAAATTCGTTGGAACACAGCAAGTCAATTATTCATTGCCAAAGAAAAAGTTGTTCTGAACTGTTACTTTGCATTATATCCCTAATTACAAAAGAAACACTGAATTGGAATGAAACCTTTTGATTTATTGAACCAGAACATTTTGAGTAATTCAAAAGAGCATGTCCCAGAAATGTGTTTTTTACAGGCAATTTCAAACTCTGTGCCAGTTTTTCCGATTCAGAACAGATCCCTGCATTTTGAAACCACAGATTCCCCAGTGAAATGGAAATAGGACTCGTGAGAAAACCCAGCAGTTTGCACAAAACTGGTAGCAATGTTACACATAAGCTCCTCACACTCCCAGAGCCCACTGCCCACCCAGCACAGCCACAAGGCACCACGTCCCCACCCCTGTAATTGCCTCTAGTGGGGAGGAAAAGCAGGCACCAGGCTATCGAGTGGTTAACTACACAACTGTTACCTAATGGTCCTCATTTGCATGATTTTAATAATAATGAGCAAAACCAAACAGTTAAGTTGCACTTTCTACCTCAGCAAAACCGAGCCGTAATTGTGTAGAGAATAATTTTATGGGTGAAGTGTGCCCTATATTATAAGAGATTAGAATAAAGTGCTCTAGTATTCAATGTCTTAGCAGGTGCAGGCACTTACCTGGGCAATTAAAATCTTTTTAATATACAAATCACAGCCAATGAGACTATCAGCACGACAAACTGGATCTTTGAGGACATACTGTGTTTGTCTAAAATAGATTTTTGTTTGCTAGCAATAATTTCTCTAACTTTTGTTTAAAAGAGCAAATGATAAGCACAGACAAATTGGCAGGAGATCCTTTAAAAAAAATCTTATTTCTGTGAAAGCATTAATTACACCCCTATCTTTCTAATACAGGCATTGATGCCTTTTGTCTAATATTTTAAAAAATATCCACGTGCAACAATTTATATTATATTTTAAAATCGTGTCTGCTAGGGGATACTGGATTGGGTTGAATAGAGCTTGGCCTTGAAATAGGAATCTGATCATGGAAAGCACGTGAATTTTCTTTAATTGATGGATTCATTAAGTTCCTTAAATGCCCTCCTTTGTGCTCAGAGCATTCTGTGAATGTGAACAGGTAAGAGAGGTGCAATGTTTCCTGTCAGAAAAACCAATTTCCAGTTACTCCTCAGCAATTTCACAACTTAAAAAAAAAGAAAGAAAACTTGACTCTGCCACCACCCAGCTCCACACATAAAACCACAGTGGGTTAGCGTTAACTTGTGAATTTTTGCTACCTTTTGAAAAGCAGGATTTTGCATACACATATCAGCCAGAACAGTAAAGGACTGTCAGTAATTTTAAGGAACGAAGGCAGAGAAGTGAGGTTTGTCACCCAGGCCCACCAGTTCTCCCACCTTCAGTCCAGCCCAGTGATGCAGTCCCATCCTACAGGAGCAGGGCAGGAGGTGCTGGATCACCCACAAACCCACTTCCCAGACTCTCAGGGCCCAGAAAAACTATTTGGGCAACGGCAGCAAATTGGTGTTTGCAAAACGAGTGTCCCTTTCTCCTTATAGCCCGGTGGAAAACAATCCTGGTGGTTTCCCAAGGAGGAAGCAAAGCCTGGCAGCTTCCTCACTCAATTCACACCTCTGCCTGTGCAGAGAGGTGCAAATTGCACCTCCCAGAGCTGCCTCTCCAGGAGGGTTTATCCTAACGAGGGCAAGCTTTGCTCACAACCACCCTTTGAGTAAATCTTCTCCTGGGAGGCAGCTTTCATCCAGGGACGCTCCTCAGCCTCAGCTCCACAGCAGGGAGCCTTGGATGCTTGGGTCTGCAGGAATTGCCACAGCTGCAGCATTTGCAGTTATGGGGACATGCCGAGCCTGTTCTGGCTGCACCAGGAGGGATCGCAGCCTCTCCCATCTGGGGAAGAGAGGTGCTGAGTGCCTGGAAGAAGCTGGAATAATTTAAGGCTGAAAGCAGACAGAGAAATGAGTTGTGTGAAGACCAACAGGGAGGTACTAAACCAACCACAGCCCGAGCCAAACCATGGACATCGTGTGAGATCACCCTGTTGGGAAGTGTCCTAAAGTCCCACCGGGCATGGAATGACATCAGTTTACACACACAGAGTGTGCTCAGCAACTGAATGAGTATTTGGCTGGAAATTGGGGCCACTTCAAACATCTTGCAGGTAACCCCAAGAGTCCCTAGAGAGAGTTGCTCCTCCTTGGAAGAAGCTGTCAGCTTCCAGAGTTCTGTTTTTGCGAGTAAGTGGAAAATACTCCTAGCATGGCTAGTTAAGATAGAAAATCACTTTGCAAAATAAATTAATAAACACGGGCTTTTCCACCTCGAGAGAGGTTTCATGACTTATTAAACCACACGCCTTGAAAAAAAGTTATGTTTCCAAACTAGGCTTCCCGTTCCAGCCTACAGAGAGACACAGGCACACGCACTTTGTATGACCACCCCTGCTACAAACACCAGTGCCCTTCTCCATGCCCCAGGTCTCTGACAGATCTTCCTGTGCAACAGGAAAGGAGCAGCTTGGGCCCTTCCTCTGTATCTGGGTGATTTTAAGTTATCTCAGCAATGCCCACACTGAGCATGGGTCTCTTGAAGGCCCTTCCTGTGGTGAGCAGCAACACTTGCCAGAACTCACAGAGAACCAGCTAGAGAAAGCAGCAGCCCACCCTCTTTGCTGAGGGGGTCGTTTGGCTGGCCCAAAATCCCCAAAGAGGTTTGCGAGTCTGGATCTCCCTCATCCTTCTATTTTAGTGCTTATGTCATTAACCACAGCGCACTTGGCTCCCTTCTTGTCAAACCATAAACATGGGAAAATCCCTGAAGTTACCAGTGCCTTAAAAAAATAAATAATGCAAGCTCTGAGCCTCTCTGCTTCTGCTGCGGAAACAATTTAAACCCGAGCTTTGGTTCGTACCCAAGCTGCTTCTTAAAGAAGCTTAAAGCACTTTAATGTTCAGACATTCTTGCACGCCCAGTATCAACATTTTGCCTTGCGGTCTCTCCCAAGTTCGCTGGGAAATACACATCTGCAACTGCTTTACATACTTTTTGCATTCTCATTTCCTAGGCCAAAAGTCTTCCACTATCAAGCCACAAATTAATCTAATTATTTGGATATTTAGGCCTTTTAGGCTCGAGTCAGCAGAGAGTTAGGCATGTGTCTAATATTGCCTCTGCAACGTGACTGCTGGGGGACTATTTAAAGATAAGCACATGCCTAAACACTGCGCTGAATTAAGCCTCAGCATCTTCAGAAGCTGGCTTGAAACAAGCTGGGGTTTAGGCACGTAGAGAATTGCCTTGGAATTGAAAGTGAGAGGATGGGAAGCTATTTAGCAGGTGTGCACAAACACCCTATGAAAGGAATAGATTGTTTTGGACAAAAATACTCAACGCATGGCTGAGATATCTGCAATATTAAGGAGAAGGGAACAATTAAAAAAAAATATTATTTTTGTGATTCATCACAGGGCAACTTTGACAAGTTTGAGGAGACTTATTTCACCTTTAGCACTGTCTTTTAAGACTGGTCAATAATAAATTAGAAGCTTTTTTCCACAGCACAGAGATGAAGGTGTCGGGTTCTGCAAGGGGCCAGCATTGGGCCAGCCTTGCCTGGACCCTCTGGTCTGTGTGGCCTAAAGGAAAACAATTCCTAAAAAGGACTTGCAACCAAAAATCAGATGTGCAATACTGTAAATAGTTAGATGAAAAGAAATAAGAGCGAAGCAAACTGTAAGAATCTCTATCGTGTTTCCAACCGCAATTTGGACATTTATATGCAATACTTACAAACCTTTAAAGAAGCTGAATTATCCAGGCCCATTATCCTGATGTTCAAATTCCACACATGACTCTGCTCTGGGGGAATGGCAGAAATGTGACACCCCTGCGGCGACCACCCTGGGACAGCCAGCAGAGGGGACACCCAGATTTGGAATGCCGGGGACGGAGTTTTTGTTTGTCCTGGGGAAGAACCACCCCTCAAAAGGGAAACTGTGAGGCCCATGTGCAATGAGCTTCCCAAAACACCAGCGGGGTGCCCTAAAGCAGCCCAGTAACACCTGGGGAGGTGGGCTGCTGCTTTCTCATGGCTGAAGTCCTGCTCCCTGCAGGGCTGGGGCTCCTGCAGCACCAGCCACTGCCACCCACTCGCTGCGTGACCCCGGCGGCGCTCATGATCCATCGTCCCGTCACCCTCACCGTTTACAGCAGAAAAGCCATTTAGCCAGAGCCTGCAACCCTTCAGCCAGCAATGCCTTGACAGCAGAGGTTATAGGAGGGAAAAAAAAAAAATGGGGGGAAGAAAAAAAAAAAAAGAGGGAGAGAAAGAAAGAACAATGTGCAATCGGCACTGCATTAGAGATGGAAAAAGTACTTAAAGCCTGCAACATTCATCAAGGCTGAATACATAAATGCCACATTTTGAATAAGCCAAGCAAAAGACAATGACAAAGGAAAGGCGCGTTGCTTCAGGAATCTCTATCATTTTCATTTGCTGCTGTCAGGAACCTGTTTTTTGCCTCTCACTCTATCAGCCATTATAGCATTAATGAAGTAACCTCACATAGTTATTGACTGGCTTGTCAGAGTCCCTGCCTGATCCCTTAATAGAAACCATTGGTCTTCAGTTAAAAATGGGGTGAGCTGGGAGGTGCTGTGGGCATGTGCTGAATTTCAAGTGCACTCCTGAGGTTATCAAAAGCCATGAAATGCAAATTATTATATTTTTTAAACACACAGATTTCATGCAACTGAGCATATAAAATTGACTAATACTGTACTTTATGCATTCCTAATAATGTTTCCAAATATGCTCTGCATATGATCTTTCCCCAGAAAGTTGTGGGTGGTATTTGAATAAGCAGAAATGGGCCTAGTTTTATTTTGTGAATAAAGTAGTTTCCTGGATGTTGCGAGTCTCTGTTCCTTCTAATATAAGGTAATGTTTATGCACTGTCTGTTCAAACAACACTGGTAATCCTTTGTCTGAATTTCTGTCTCAGATCAAAATCACTTTCGCTTCTTCATTTTTTTCCCCTCCTCTCCTTTCATAAAGCATCCTAAGTCCCAGAACTAGTATATTCTCATTTACTAGAAATTGAGGGTTGGCAGAGGGTCTAGAAATAACTTCTTTTCCCAGAAGGTAATAAATCCAGGGAGTAATCTGAAACACTGAGTTGTTAATTCCAGTACCACCATGCCACTGCCTGTGCTGTGGGTACCCCACTGAGTCAGCCCTGGTGACAAACACTGCACATCCTCCTGCAGTGGCTTCTGGAGGACGAGGCATCCAGAAAAGCCTTTTCCACCTGGGGATTTGGGATTGCTCACCAGTGGGAAAAGCCACGGGGTGACCTTTCACAGGCACCTCCAGGGAGGAGCTGCAGCCCGTGGCCTGATGATTTTCATCAAAGCTCTTCACATAGTGCCCAGATGTGCGCTTTGCACATCTGTAATCAGCCAAGTCACAGGCCTCTCTGCACACAACACTCCCAAACAGCCCTGCCCCGTGCTCAGCACACCCAGCCAACTTTCTGGAGTCAGGCTCTGCTTGCAGGGAAGATTTGAGCAGGTAGCCCTGATAAATAAACCTCTCCCCTTGGAGCTCAGGAGAGGCTCAGAGGTTAAACATGACACTGGTTTTGAAAAACAGTAACAGTGAGCAGCCTCACGTCTCACTCGGCACAGACAGTGGTGAGAGGAAGAGTTGTACAGCCAGACCTGATTTGAGATTGTTCAGACCTCTTGGGTCTGCAAAACTGGGTTGGCATTCTCAGAAGAACAGACTCCCATAATAATTGTGGTCTTCTCTCATTTCTGATTGGGCTAAAAATTCCCTCAGAACAACTCTCACGGCACTTCCACATCCCTGGTCTGAAATTAAGCAAATTTCTCCTAATGAATACTCTGTTTGTTGATTTGGTGACACGTTTTCTGAGTCTGAAATATTCTGAAAGCTTGAAATCTGCCCCTTCCCCCCCTCCCAATCCGTTTTCTTCAATTAATTATTTGCAGACTCTTTCCCTCCATAAAAGACATTCCTTTTCATTGGGACATTTGGTGGGTAGCATGTTAGGAATGCCTTTCATTTAACCTCTTTCCAAAATACTCCCTTAGCCCTGTGTGCAGTGCTAGCAGCACATTTACCCATCCCCTCACACGATCACGGGAGGGACACAGGGCACCATAAAGACTCAGCTGCTCCAAAAACAGGGCAAGGGGATTTCCAAGGGTCTTTGAGGGGGCCACAGCATCACCCAGTGTACACAGACTCTCCAGCCCAGGATCTCAATGGTGGTTCCCTACATTTTCCTTAATTCCCTGCAGCTGGTACACATCAGCACATATTTCCAGGGCTGTCCCTGCAAGGGAGTAGGACCTGGATGCAACATTTCAGATTAGTATGAGCCATGCAGGTCCCACAGCCCAGGGTCTGGGAGACCATCTTCTATTAAAATTATTTATCATGGCCTAAAACTCACAGTTCCTCCCCAAATCTTAATATCCCCAGTGCTCTTGGGTGACAGATAAAGCCCAATTGTCATCATTGTGCAGGACAAGCTTATCCTGTGCTGAAAATAAATGAGGTTTTTCTCTTTGCATATGAGGGGGAAGAAAATCCCACAGCATGACACCACTTTCTAAACCAGGAGAGAATAAATGGGACAAACGCTCTGTGTTCTCTGCCACATCTCAGGAAAGTTTTAGGGCACTGGGTTTTGGCCCAGTGCAAAGTCCAAGTAGCCAACAAGCAGCTTTTTGTGTGGGCTTGCACACTGTCAGCTCTGGAATGGGCAGAGCAGAGGGTCTAACCTTTATTTAACTCTCACTTTCCAGTGTGATTTGTCCATCCCTACTCATAAATTCCATTATCTTTCAATTTGTCTCTTTTTTGGGACATATTTTCTTTCCCTTCAGGATATACCCTGATGCCTGTAGCCTGAACCCCCCCAAACAGCCACTCGTGCCCACAGCTCCTTGCTTTGCAGCAGTGACACAAGGAGTGGCCCTTGCAAACAACGTCACTGCCAGGAGCTCATCAGGTCTGATCTTCTAATTGTGCTCAATGATTGCTGAAAGGAACCAAAAGAATCATCAGTGAACTTCGGCTTCCTTGGTAATTAATATTGTTATTACAGAATGGTTAATTATTAGACTCCAGCAATGCAGCATCAAAGATTTTGAGCATCTCCAGGAAGACAGAGCCTGTTCAACTGTGCTTCCATGGATTACAGCTCTGGCCTTTTTTTGACTGTACCTCTGATGCCTGCCCTGGGACAAGCCTAGAAAAGGCTCCCGATTGCTTGCAAGAAACCCTGCTTGATTCAGACACAAATAAATTCAGTCTCAAGACCATCTTTGTTTTGGGGACACGCTCCAAGGTCCTCAGAGAAATCTGCACGGATTTTGTGCATCCCAGCTGCCACCAGGGCAGTGCCCAGGCAGGCACTGCTCAGCCTTGAGGATTTTCACACGAGCAGTGAAAACCTGAAATGATTCTTAAACCCAGCAAATTCACAATGGCATTGGCTGTGTGCAAACAGGCCCACTGTTCTCTGTGTTTTGTTGAGTGCAATATATTTGGCATGCAAAAGCTGTGTCTTCAGGGATTTTTTTTATTTTTTTTTTTAAGTAAGTAGTCTGGACGTATTGTAAGAGACAAAGTAATTAGCATTCACTCAGCCCAGCAGGGCAGCAATTTAAACTTTTACAAGGAGTCAAAGTTCAGGATGCTGCCCTGCCATCAACTTTCTACATACAGATGGGATACAGACTGGAATATCCAAATGTTTCAAGCTACTCTGGGTTATTTGAAACTCCAATAGACACATTACTATAGGGAAATTGCTTAATCTGCTCCAGGATTTGTTGCTATTGTATGTTGAGTATAGAGGTCCTGGAGGGTCAGAAAGAGCTGATCTCAGTGCAAGTATTTCATACCATATTTAAAAAGTTTCTGACCATACCTTTAATCCTCAACATCATTACATCCTATTTTTATGCAGACAAGCACATAAAAACACTCCACCAAACGAATGGGCGTTCACACCCCACTCCCAATAATCCCACGGGTGGGGAAAGGAGGGAGGCAAAGCACTCTGCTGCTCCCTTCCATCCAGGAAAAGGCAACTTTGTTGTCATATAAAGTAAATAAATAGAAAAGTCAGGAGGAAGAAAAATAAGTGCCCTACTGCATTGGATTGATTTAAGAGTAAGTGCGTGCTGCTGGAGAAATAGATTTTTTCACCTCTTAGGCAATCACTTTTACAAATGTATGAGGTGAGCACCAATTAAAGCTTGCCAAGGAATAAGCATTTCCCCCCCCGTCTTTTTTCTGTTCATCCCACCCTTCTCTCCCCATTTCCACTCTGCCAGGCACACCCTGATCTGTTTGGGGGCACTGGTGGGGTGGACAGGAATCCCTGCCCACCTTGGGAAAGAAAATCCTGTGCCCCAGGGCTCACAGGGGTTCAGGAGGAAAGGGGGGACTGCAGCCAGTCAAAGGAGAGAAAAATACTCTGCCCCACTTCACATAATTATTTGGGGCTTTCAGAGGTAAAACAGGAACAATTATTTTTTTTCCTTGTTCCCCACCCCCAGGCTTTCACTTGTAAGAGCAGGTAAAACTGACTAGAAAGAGGAGATAAATGTATAAAAACATTCCTTTTGTACACAATTCACACTCAGCAAAAGCAAAACAACTCGAGCAGGAAGGAAACTCAGGTAGCACAGGCAAATGTAACAACCTGGGTGAAAAACAGTCTTGTCTAATTGCCCTGAAAAGTATTGTCATTATTCTGATGGCTTCACCACTTTAAAAAAAAAAAAAAAAAAAAAAAAGTTGGAAGACTTCACTCTGAGTTTTGGTGGCATCTTCGCACTTCAGAAAAATAAATTCAAAAGGCAAAAAGCAAAAGCAGAAGGAATCAGCACATCAAGATTTTAGGCCTCATGCATGGATGAACATTGATTCTGTATATCCTACACTTTATACAAGTTTCAGATTTAGAATGAAGCACTTGCCTTGTTTGCAAATAAAAGTATCATCAGTTCTTGCTACTTCCTATTTACCCAGGATGACAAACTTGGGACACAAACAGTTCAGCTACTTCCCTTTTCCAGAAAACCTCATAAAGGGTGTCACCTTGTATGTGGTGTGTGTAAAACCAGGGAGAAACAACCCTCCACCTCCCCTTTGAGGACAGAGGGAATATTTGCCTTCTGAAATAAGGCAGCACAGGACATGAAGAAACTTTTCTGAGTCAGTGATTCAGGCTGTCCTGTGAGTGCTGGAGGAGATGGGGATGGCTGATCTGTGCTTTGATTCAGAAACAAACCCCACATTGCTTCCTCCTCAAATGAGTCTGACTCCTTCCCCCTCAGCCTCAATGCAAATTTGCACTGGCTCAAGTCATTAAAAGGTCTAAAAAGTTTATTTCCATTTCTTTGTTTTAAGCCTGCCAGATTTCTTCTCACAGGTGAAATATCACATGAAAAGCAAGATAAATTTTCCTAAATATTTATGGATTTGCCCAAACTCAGCAGAGAAAAACTAATAAAAATTACTACTCACATAAGGTTTGGGTGCCTGTCTGACTGCTGGTCTCCCTTACTTCTGGAAGCCATACAAGACCAACAGGATCTTGTCCAGTGAGGTCAACACCAGCCCTGGTAGGAATCATCACAACACCCTTAATCCCAGAGCCAAGCTTAGCTAAAACTCAAATAGAGCTTTTTCTCTTTGCCTTCATTAAGGCCCACTCCTATCATGCATTTAGACAAACTCTTAGCACTAAATTTTCTTTTTTTATGCCACAAGTGCATTTTCTAATTGAAAAGAGAGGTAACTTGTTTTAGTGTCACAGGCTTTAATTAAGCATAGTTTGTCTAGAACAGCTCCAGGGTTTATTTATTATTTATTAAAGAAAGGTTAGTTATTTATTGGGGAGGGGGAAGACACATCTGTTAGTTGCAACTTCACGAAATGAGCCAGACAGCCCATCACTCAAACTGCTTTAGGATATGAGTGGATCACTATCAGGGTCAGGAAAAAAATACTTCTTTTACTGATGTGTTAAATAATGAGGATATTTTTGATACTTTCAAGTCTTCCTTGAAGCTGTGGTTGCTTCTGGCCACTGTTCAAGGACAAGGCATTGGGTTTAAGGGGAGGGGGGAAAGTAAAACAGGGATCTTAGTTTGGACTTCACTGCAGGAGCGCTCCCACATCACCGAGACAGGCACTGACGGCAAAAGGGGCTGGGGGCACAGCAGGGACAGGCTGCTCAAGGGCCCCTCACTGACATTTTTCCTTCCCTCTGGCAGATCCAGCGCCTGAAGTGAGGATCAGTCCTGGTGCAAAGGGAGGAATCCTCTAGGAAGTGGCAGGACACGCTGCAGACCAGTTCCTGCTGCAGGGACAAGCCCCTCTGTTGAACAGCTCTTTGACGGCAGGAGCCTATAAACCCAATGAGGGGCCTAAAAACCCATGCTAAGTTATATTTTTGCCTTTTTTTTTTTTTTTTTTTAATTAAAAAAGCTTTAACTTTCCCCTCAACACTTCTGGGCTGAATTGGTTTGATCCAGAGAGGTAGTTATGCATAAGAGCAACCACTTTATATTGAATTAGGGAATTTCTCATGCAACACATCTCACCAATTACAAGGCAGGGATGCAATTCTATGATTTATAATACATTATACTGTTAAATAATATAACATTATAGATACAATTTGTACCTATCTCTCCATGGATTAGAGAGGTGGCACATGAAGAGTGGATCATTAAACAGCAGCTCAAGGCCAGGGGCCAAGCACTTCTGTTTAACAAGCTGCTCCAAGTACCACCCCTCTAATCCACGGAGAGAGAGAATAAATTGTTCCTGTGTCTTGTTCTAACTCAGGTTCTTTGGGTGTGTTTTGGAGGGGGTTATATGGTAATAATAACAATTTCTGTTTAGGGGTATTGCTTTCTGGGGCTGAACTAGTTGAAGCAGAAGGAGCTTCTGTTCTAGAAAGGATCTGGAATTTACAATCTGGACAGATTAGAGGGCGATTTAGGGGGAGAGGTAAATGACTCTCAGGCCATTCAGTAGCAGAAGAACCCACACCCTCCCAGTCCAAAGGCACACCCGGAGAGCACAGCCACTCCCAGCTGCCCCAAATGAACAGGCTGCAAATGGCAGCAGGGCTGGCCTGAGGCAGGAGCTTGGCTCCATCCTTGCTCCATCGGGCAGGAATACCCCGGGAGCACCCAGCAGCCCATTTAGCACCCAGCTTGCAGAGCTCAAACCCCACCAGCAAGGCTCTGGGTGACACCAGAGCCTTCATGGGTGGGGACAGCACGTTTCCAGCACTGGCATTCCCCAGCCCTGAACAACCCCGTGGCCATTCCCATGGGAACATTAAGCAGCAGCCGTGGCTCAGCACGCCGAGGTCTTTGGGAGGACAGAGTTGACACGGTGGTATTTCAAGGCATCGATGGCCACGTGTAGCAGCTGAAGGTGAGCTCTTTGACCTCCATCTCTTGTGTTTATATTACCTCTCCAGGGTCAATAAATGCAGATAGCAACACCAGGCTCGACAGACAACGTGCTGCTTTATAACATTGGCACTGGGATTAGGGTTCCATGCCTTAGCTGCCAGGTTTATTAAACTCCATTACTATCCCCTTAACGATGACAACACCTTTCCATAACAGTGCAGTTGCCTGGCTCCCGAGGAGGGCAGCACAATGAGGGAGCCTGAAGATATAGGGACACTGTTAGGCTGTCTTATAGCCCCTAATTCATCGTCTGACAAGGCATTGATTTCTATTGACAATTTCATTGTAATGTCAGAACGTAACCCGAATTCATCTTTCATCTACTTCAAAAGTAAACAATGGCTCTTGGAACAGGAAAAAAAAAAAATTGTGCTTAAAAATAATAATAATAAAAAAAAATTATTCCAGCTTTTCCTCAAAAAAACCCAAGAGAACCAAGACTGCTCGGCAGCTACACGGAGCAGGGCAAACTATTAATAGAAAACACATTATTTGACAAATTTTATCACTGCTTCAATTTGCAAATTATTCACAAATCTACTGTCACTCATTCAATTCTGCTCAATTTATGGAACTATATTAAATTAGCATTATTCCACAGAAAGTATTTTCAGCCTCCAAAAAAATTTCCAGGTGATATTTACAGCATTAACTGACAATTCACCGTCACCTCAACCATGGTAAGGTGCCATTACTGTCCCTCAGCTTAACAAGCTGTGAAATAAACAGGGATTGGGGGGATCCTCGGATCAGGCTTTCCACGCTGTCTATGTTTGAAAGAGGAGATGAAAAGGAAAGGCTGGCAGGGCTTGGCGTTGGCACCACATTACATTTCTATTAATAAAGAATGGCAATCAGCTCTGAAATTAATGTGGATCTGTTATCTCCTCGCATGCACAAAGAATTTGTGTCTAATGTGTTCACACGGACTGTGGTGCAAATGATGGGGCCAAGCCACTCGTTTTTCTGTTTCACTACCTCTGTGCCTTGGCTCTGGTCTGGTTTTGTGTGTTTTTTCCTCAGAAAGGCATGTGCAGACATGTAGGATAAAGATCTGTCAGCACAGTCCCTCTCTGTGTTTCTAGAGACTACACAGATGTATTTCATACGCCTCCAAAATGCAAATTGAAATTTGCTAATTTCTAGGTATTGGCCACCTGTTGTACTTTACCACTCCTGTTTAAATACACACATGGTGCAGATTAAAAGTTTTACTGGACTGAAGGCTAAGACACTTCCAAAGTCCTCCACAAATATTAGACACACTTGGCAGACAGGAACACTGAGGTACAAATTTCCACACTATGGTGAAAGAGACCCTAGAGCCTTAAGAAAAGTGAAATAAAATAATGAAAATGCACCTCTTCATTTCAGTTTCACAGGATTCAGATGATGTACAAAAATTCCCTAAGCAATTTTCCTTCAGCACAACTCCCTAATGAGGCTGGGGAAGCAACTTCTCTCCACACTGCCACAAATACCTAATCAGGATGAGCAGAAAAGGTAAATTCAGCCTTTCAGGGTGGAAACCATGGTAGAGATACCAAGCTACTGGTCATGGCTGAGCCATCAGCCAACCATCTTTTCCAGTGATAGACCATCCCATGACAAAATCCTAATTTTGGGACATTTGTTTGGGGTATTTGCTTTGTCACCAATGGTTACTTGGGGTACTGTTTCAAGTTATGTTCGAGTAGTCCCACACTGAATAAAGAGTAAGAAAACATCTAAAATTACCACTTGTCCTATAAAGTTTTGGCATAAATAGGATCTCGAAGTATTTCATGATATTGTCTTGGGCAACAGGAAAGCACAAGGTAGAAATATTCTAAGTCTAGAGAAAAATAAAGTAAAATGAATTGCCATTACAAAAGGAGGCAACAAACCCAGCACCTGAGGAGGTGTGCACTGATAGGAAATTAGCATTCCTTTTAAAACATTATCCCATGCATTTTGTCTGTTGTGTGTTCCACAGAGATGCTGTCTCTCCAGCTGTGACCCATCAAGCTACTCCTGAGGAAAAGATAGAGTCATCCTGGGATATTGTCACATCCATCTCCCACAGGAGAAGAGACCTGACAGTGCCTGGGACATCTTGGCAAAAAAACCAACAAAGAGCAGCCAGGAAGGGAAGCAGGGAAGAGAATCTGATAGACTCCCCCTCACACTCTTCTCCAGCCTCGGGGCCCAGCTGGACTCAGCATCCCAAGTGCTGTCCCCATGAGGACAGGGACGTGGGAAGCATGGACTGGCAGTGCCAGGCTCCCAGGGATCCCAGAACACCCTCGGGTTCCCAGGCACCCCCAGCTTGCCAAATCATTTCAGCTCATCCCTAATTGTCAGCGATCTCTATTAGCTCTGTAGTGTGGCTTTGACATAAGGATGAACAGAAGGGTTGTTACTGGCTACTGAGAGGAGAGGAGCTTCTGGTCCAAGGAAGAAAAGCATCTTCCATGGCAGAAGGAAAAAAAAAAAAAAAGAAAATCTTTTTTTCCTTCCCACATAGGCTAAACTATATGAAAGGCTAACTGACAAAAGACAAAGGATGTCCATCAGCCTAAACTTCCCCTAAAATCATACTAAAAAAAGGAAAAAAAGGCTTTGTGGCTTGCCTCTCAGTATTAAGCAGTAAGATCTGTTTTACAACTGTCTCCAAGAGGAAAAAGAAAGGAAAACAGCACTACGTGCACCAATCCCAGTACAGCATGACTCCACTGGAGTCCTCGGCTCCAGGAGGTGGCTGCTTTGGCAGTGGCAGCTCCTTCTCCAGAGCACTTGCCTCTCAAATGCCTGGTCCTTGAGACCCACAGCCATGGTGCAACTCTCCCCATGCCAGCTGAAGCTAAAAATTTATGTAGGAGCCTTGACTACACCGAGACCACGTTTTCTCAGCTTACGCCAAAATTCTGATCTTTCCATATTATTTCCCTGAACAACAGCCCGAGTTAATAGGACCTAAAAATACCCCAAACACATTTTTGGTTTTGCAAACAGTGTTTCATTCATGCATGTCTGCCTGGTGATGCATGGTTACAATTGTAATGAGATAGCTGCCAGCCCTGGAAGGGTGTATTGCTCCCTGCACTTGGAATGCTAAAGAGGGACTGAAGCCATACAAGAGGTTGAAATGAGCTTCACTATATAGAAATGAGAGGGAAATTAAGTCAGCCCTGGAGCTAGAAGTTACCTGAGCTTCCCCAACAGTCCAGGGCCACAACCACCTCTGCTTTAGACTTGAGTTTTTCACCCAATACAAACAGCAAAAAGCATCATTTCGATCCCAGGAGCAGGCTCAGCTAGGTGTTGGACCCCTGGGATGGAGTCAGGTGGCACCTGCACCCCCTCAGTGGCTGGGGATGAGATGTGCCACAAACAGGGAACATAAAGCAGCCCTAAATTAAAGTGCTTCCAACACAGCACAATTACACTACATAATGTTTACTTATCTTATATACACTCAGAGGGAAGATAAATGTCTAGTAAAAACCACAATCCACTATTAAGCAGCTATAAAATACTTTGCTGTCTTCCCATTTCAAAGGCTCCCATAGTATAAATAGTGGTCAAAAGTTCAGTGAACTGTCTTGTAGTCTGGTGCTCCATTCAAACCATGCTATTTCCAGAGAGTCTCCTGACACCGTATCTAATTTCCAAAATGAATATGCTTTAATTTTCCTTCTTCATGCATTGTGCTTTTTCCTCATTTAAAACAGCAACAGCCTCTGGCAGTAAAGGACATCACATTTCTGTGTGAGATGAAGCTTTTTTCCCCCGATATGCAGGAGAATGGCATGGGTCAAGGGAGAAAAAATGTATGCAAAAAACATCACACCCCACTGACCCCAGTATATTTTACATTACAATTTTGCCATTTCCAATATAGGTTCATTTTGCAGTGGACCATATCAGCCATATTTCAGGATTTACACACACACAAAAAAAAGAAAGAAAAATCAGTACCTGGAGCATTGTCTGCATAGGGTCTGTCCTAATGCAATATATGGATTGTCTTATTAATGTGTAGTGTAGCTTGCAGAGAACACACAGGCATGCAGGGAATACTTAAGCATGCCAGGGAGGCAGCACAGGTGTTCTGTTGGGGATGTGCATATACATTCAATTATCTCTGCAGGTAACACACAAGTGCATCTTGATGGCTTAAAACCCAGGCTGCCACACACTGCTGGGATCAGGGGAGTTTGCCATGTAGGATCTCCTCCCCTGAGCCATTAAAGTCCCCAAAATTGGGCACGTGACACAGGTTCACCCATTTAAGCTGAGGCTGCCATGCTTTCCCCGGGCAGCAAAAGGAGCTCTATCCCCTGGCAGACATTAAAAGGTTTCCTACCACCTCTAGCACAGGCAGAGATAATTAATTAATCCACAGCCTGATTGGAAAAGCCCAGAAGGTTCTGGAAGCTCCTCATGGCTTCACTCTTTAGCCTTAAATGTTTAAACAAGGCCCAGCTGTGCCTCATTAACGCTGCCCAGGCTCTCTCAAACCCTGGCAGATGAGAAAAAAGAGGCACCTTTTGTTCTCCCAACCCTCCTCCAAGATCAGGCAAGGAATGAAGTGGAAGCTTGGGGCAATCCCTGTTTTAACCAGGGGTAAAATCCCCACACTCAATAGGAGCATTGCCTGACTAAAGGCCATAACAATTCTGACTTCACATACTGGAAAGACCATAATGCTCATGGAGCTGACACATCTGACCATTACCAACAAAACAATCATCTCCTATTTTGAAAGAAAATCAAAGAAACCTGACTTAAGAAGTACCAGGTCCTATAAAATCCTGCTGGTCTCCACAGATAACCCAGCTAGAGGAAGGCTCACAAGAGAAGCAATACATGTATGCAAGTGTCTAAAGGATAAACATGCCAACAAAGCAGAACCATGGAACTAAGGGTAAATATAGATGGAGAGAGGGCTAAAATGAGAAAAAAAATTAGAATTTCACCATAGAAAGACAAAATCATCACCTTTCACACCAAGCAGCTACTCTACCTTACAACTGCCGTAAAGGAGCAACTTCACATCCTATAACCATCAAAGTTTCTCAGCTCATCACCTCAAAGAAACTTGCAGCACTGTTGTACAAAGTTGTAAAACTTTAGGAATACCAGAAAGACTTACCTGAAGCTCAGGGTAGCCCAAGGAGGTGGAGGGAGCTGCTCTGAGGGAGCACTAAAACTGACTGCACCTAGAACAAGCTGAAGCTAAACTCATGCTCCAGGTGATTGGGATAAAACACTAAATTACTCCCTGGAGCTCATTGGCTGAAATTGCTCCACATCCACACCCTGCCAGGAGCCCTGACTCAGTACACCCTAATTTCTGGAGTGGAGCTGTTTTGGGGGTAGATAAAGGTGCTTTGGGTTATTTCAAAGTTGTGGCCAAGGCACTGATGGAGAAGGTTTCCTTTAATGAGGGGCAGCTGGGAACCCTTAGATCCTGGGGATAGAGGTGGGGACAGCCTGCAGAAAATGCCCCTAAATGCAATTGCAAGAGCAGCACTTTTTTGTGTTATTTTAAGCAGAAAGGGTAAAACATGCAATATTTTCTTCAGCTGTTAGCACTCTTAAATGTCAGAGAGAAGCATCCTGTTGCCTGGCAAGTTGTGGACTCGAGGCTCAACAGGTTTGCTTGCTTACTGTCAGCATTTACCTGAACTGGTTTTTAATAAAAGCCTTTGAAGCAAGAAAATCTCCTGCCTGAGACAAGGCGTTGGGAGCCTGAGTGGAGGCCCCTGAGAGTTGCTGAGCTACTTAGTGGCAGTCAGGTGCATCCCTGATATATCCCATTCCTTCATAATTGCAAATCCCCTCGGTGCTGCTCTGCACAGGACCAGCTTTCCTGTCAGCAGTTATTGGATGGGAGCTGGTGTTGGATGACACTGGTGTTCACACATCCACGGGCACAAGGATTTCAGTATCTGCCTGGAAAACACTGCTGTGTTTCAAGTGGCCAGTTTGAGCCAGCTACATGGGGTGGAGGGCAGAACTTGGGCCTTTCTATATTCATACAGGGCTTTGAACTTATCAAAATGAACCTTGATTCCAAATAATAATAATAATAACAATAATAAGAATAACAATAATAATAATAATAATGTTCCCTTTGGCTGCAGAGCACCAGTTCCATCAAAGTACTGACTATTGAAAGTTCAACTGCTAATGGCAAGCTATTTTGAAAAGGGAAAAGTCTGGAGGCAAATTATGAGGGAAAGAATAGATATTAATCATTTTTAAAGTCATTCTGTCTCAGGCATTATTTTCCTTTCTTTCATTATTCATAATGAGTTTTTTTGCTTCAAGGCCAAGCGAATTCATAGGGTCTGACCCATCCAAACACAGCCACGACTCTGAACAATGCAGCCCAGCTGAGGCTGTAGACAAAAAAAGAGCCCAAATGGAAAGAAAGAATGAAAAAGAAGATAATTTTAAACAGGGGATTTAAACACACACATGAAAGTATAACCTTCCTGCTGATGAGTTCCTTTCCCAGCACTCTGTCCACTGTGTTGCCTTCCCATCCATCCTGGTGAGGGATCTGTGGAATGGGAGTGCCAACAAGGAACTCATCCCATTTGCTGTTTCTCTGCCCCTACATCCCTGGCCTCTAAAGCCTTTTTGGTGGTGTCCAGACACTTTCAGCCAAGGGAAGACTTCTCACCTTTTCTTTTTTAGCTTAATTCCAGAGCTAATGGAAACTCAGTAGTTTCACTTGTAACTTGGATAACCTGCACAGCATTTTGTTGCTGTGGGGCATGAGCAGACCCTGGGAAGAATTGAGCCTAGAGCCTTTTACAGCTCCCTCTGTTGAGAAATTTAAGAGCTTGGAGGAAAAAAAAAATCTCAATCCAGAGGAGGGTTTTTTCCCCCAGAGCTCTCTTGGGGAAGGTTTCCCCATGCTGGGTGTGCAGAGCACTGGGGCTGCTGCAGGGAGACTCCTACATTTGGACACAGAGGGTTTGTGGCAACTTCCTCTTGCCAGAGAATGAGGGGGCCAGAAAGGAGCTTTCAGGGCAGAAGCAATGGCAATTCCTTGACCTGTATTCTCTCCCTCCAATAATTCTCAGCATCCCCAAGTAGCCTCAAGTACTGAAGCAACATGGCAATTCAGATTTCCCTTTGCTTCAGGGCAAAATAACCCAACAACGTTTCTTTGGTTTATCTGTATTTGTAAGCGTGTTCCTTGGAAGACAGGAGTTTGCTGTGGAATATCTCTGGCAACCTTGAATGCAACTGATGTACTTTTCCCACTCTGGAATAAACTCAGCAACGTGAATCCTGCCTCAGACTCCACAGATGTGTGCATCTGCAGAAGACACTGTTAATAATTAATATAATTGTACAACCCCCTAGATATAAAAATACACAGACAGGGCCTCACATTTTGCCTGCTTCTCTGTAACAAATACCCAAACTGAAACAAATTTAACAAGATACATTACACAAGTCTGCAGACAGAAGTTGTATGAAAATTTTAACTCTCTTCAGCAAGAAAGCACTTCTATTTCCAGTAACGCTGGCAGCATATACTGTAGCTAGGCAGCCGCATTTATTTTCAATTATCATTTTTGCCTTTTTATACAGCGTAATGAAATGCCTGGTAAATTATACATTTTTGTAAAACACAAACTTGTCTCTTTATTTGCAGCTCAAGTCTTGCAATATCGTTTTGTCTGCATTAGTTCTAGCTCTTTATGAGAGGCCAATTACTTTTCTTAGCTGCAACATGTAGAGTGTGATATGTTACTTGCCAGACCTGGCTGAGGCACAGCCTGCTGCAAAATGACCATGGCTAAGGCTCAGACCTTTGGAGAGAAAGGGGAAAATTCCCAGCATTCTGCATGCTAAAACATCATCCGTACTCATTTTCTCCAGCTTTGATACCTAAGATTTTCAATCCACACCCCCTGCTAAACAAAAGCATGTTTTTTAGGAGAAAAAAAAAAAAAAAAAAAAGCATATAGCTGCTTCCCCCAGTCTCCCTTTAGAAAGACACTCTCCTGGCAGATGGATCTCAATATGCCGTCTCCCAAATCTTAAGCAACTCTGAAAATATAAAGTTCACTTATACCAATGGGCCATATATATCTACACCTCTCGATTCCCTGTCTCTTTAACTGGCACTTTGAACTAGTGAGCACCTCTTTAATCTTGCCCCATTATCATCCTAATAGCACCTCCCGATATTCATAAATGTCTAGCAAGACTTTCAGCTATTTGGTATGAAGAAGAAATATCCAGCTAAATTGAGAAGATTACCGCATCACCACATAAATCAGTGACAGGCCGCGTGTTATTACAGTTGATTTTTGTTGACAGTTGGCTGTAGGCAGTTGTGTTTCAAATGCCTTTTTTCTCTGGGAAATTAAACAAAATTCCATGCAAAATGCAGCCCTCCAGTTCAAAAACTGTAAATCCAAAATTAGCATTTCATACTTTAAAAGGTAGCACAGCACAATTTTCCATTGAAAGGTCTGTACAGTTGTCACAAATGGGTGCTTCACACATGACACTAATGCTACCGATGCCTTTTAAGAAAGACACCTTTCTCTGATATTATTTTCTTCTCCTAATAATCTGCATACACTATAGTTCATCCCTACGGAAAAGAAAGAGAGCTCACTTACTTATCTCTCATATGGGAGCATTATGCTTTCAGCAATTCAGACAGATAGGCTGGGCGGGAGGGGGGCGCGATGCCGAAGCCTCCGCGATAAGAGGGAAGGAATTGTGGCCAGCGAAAGGTTAATCTTCCCTCTCCAAGTCCCTCCTTCTGCCTCGGCATAACCTGGAGAGCAGAGAAAATGCCAGGCTTACAAAGTGAGAAGGCACACCGGCACTGAACTGTTCCTGCTGCATCGTGCGGCACTTCGCGCGCAGGGCCGCGCGTGACCTAATTAACAAAAAGCCGTCGCTGAAAGTCAGGGAAGCAGCTTGGGTGACACCAGAGAGGACCAGAACTTGCGAAGGAGTGTCTGCTTCCAGCAGCTGCTGATCTGCCACTTTTGGCTCAGATGGCTCCCGCTGCTAAGCCAATTTTTAGGGACTCTGGTGACAGCGAGTCGATTGAGCAGCAGTAGTTGAGATGAAGCGCCTTCCCCTTCTCCAGACAGATCCTGGGGGCATTGGCTTTGTCTTGGGCAATAGCTTGGAGAAATCACCACCGTGAGAAGTTCACATTTTTGGCTGTGTATATACAGATATATGTATATAAAACACAGGGAATTCAAGCAGAGAGCTGCTCTGCCTACTCCTGGGCACGGGGACAGACATGTAATGCGGTTTGTCAGCCAAAAGATGTTACGTGTGTCTTCACACAAACACTTTGCTGGCAGCTCATCGGCTTCTGGCCACACAGTCCAACATCCCCTGGTCAGAAATGCTGGGCTGAAAACCACATCACCAGCCAATTGCATCTGGCTCGTTTTCCCCCAGTGTTCAAGGACAGAGGTGTGATGGCCTGTGCTAAGGATCATCCCTTCTCCCAGCCCTGTCCTCAGAGAGGAGCCAAGGATGGAGAGCCCACCTGGTGACCTCCGAGCTGGTTAATCCCAGCTTGTCACTGAGAGGGAAGTGTGTTCACAGGAGCCAGTGCCAACAAAATTAAGCATTTCAGTCAGTATTGAAATGGTTTGATCTGAACTCACCATCAAGCATTTTAAACAGCTGCCTCACTCTCATTTGCTCATGGCTGGGTCAAGATTTAGTTTTCAAAGCCTGTGCCAAACCTTTCACTGGTGTAAATCTGCTGACAGAACAGGACAAGATGTCCATGGGAGCCTGGCCCCAGTCACCCATGGCATGTCACCCATAGGAAAAAGCTCTTGACCCTCTGCTAGAAGTTGGATTTGCACCTGATTACAGGCAAAGACTAAATCAGCAGAGTCAAATAATCACAGTGAGATACTGGTTGCTTACCAGTTGCCATGCTGGGGAAAAAGTACTCAGCCAAGAAGGATGGAAAATGGCAGCAGCAGAGAACACAGTGAATATGATGGAATAATCCTGTGTTCCCTGTTGAGAAGAGGTTGGAAACACGACAAAACTTTGCTGTTGAGTGAGCTGCAGCCTACAGAGAGTGATTGAATGATTTAAGGTAGCACTTGTTCAGCACTGGAAATATTTATACTTAAGATCTGTAGGGAATATCATAAAAAGGGTCATGCCACTAATACTCTCTTCTAACTCTATTTAATATCTTAGTATCTGATTCCCAATTAATACTTACAAATTTTTGAAACACACAAGAGGTGACTTCCCATTTCTGCTTGGGACCAGCTCCTCAGGAAGACCAGGCAGTGAGGAGACACAGACCAAACTGGCAGTGTGAAAGAGTGTGGTCCACAGGGGAAACAAAAGCCCCACCAAAAATGCCCAACATGAACAAAAAGCAGCAAAAACCAGAGCAGGTTTTAAGTACAAAGCTGCCCATTCTGATAAAGATGAGGAACCATGATCACTGGGGAGAGGAGGCTGAGCTGAGCGAGACAGTGCTGCCAAGAATAGCACTTGAAAGGAGGGCTCTGATTGCAGGCACAAGGTGACTCTGTATGCACAGACAGGTATTTTGTGTCACATGAAAACCTGAGAAGTGTGGCAGCTGCCTGTGCCTCCAGACATGAGACAGGTTGTTGATGGTACAGGAGAGCCCTGCTCTAGGGCCGTGCTCATGCAAGGACAGGGAAAGGCTGATAAGAGGAGGGAGATTTGGGAGCCCAGGTGTCACCTCACCCCGACCAGAGGAACGCATCAGAGTGCCAGGGGCTAATGAAGGATACACAAGGGCTTTGCTTGAGGAGGAGCCCTGTGAGAAAGCCCAGCTGTGGCAAAGCTGATGTTGTGCCAAGGCATCAAACAGCCTTGCAGGACAACCAGCAAACCTGCCCAAAGAACCTGTCAACAGCAGAAATTATCCTTCAGCAGAGGAGATGAGGCAATCTGGGGTGGTGACAGTGGGAGCAGGGGAAGCAAAGGAAGTCTGGGCAGCCTGACCCACAGCCATGGCAGAGCAGGTTGCTCCAGAGAGCCTACACAGTGCTGGAAATAGAAAGCCTTCTCGTGCTGTCCCCTGACATGCAGTTCTTTGAAATGTTTGCATCTCCAAAGCTTCTGGGTTTGGCAGCACTACAGACATTGTGTAAAGGGGAGAGCCTCTGGGTTTGCTGTTTCAGTGAGTGCAAAGGGTGCAAGCCACCCCTCTGCTCCCCTGGCATCCCTTTCTGCACAGCCCAGGTGTTTGCATCTCAACAGCAATTTTTGTTTGAACCCAGCAAGATGCGATGAAATCCCAGCACTTGTTTCACAGAGACATCCGGCTTCGAGGAAAATATCACACTCAGCTTTGGATTGTAAGCCCAGGGATGTCATAAGAACAAGTCAATTACTCCACAAATGAAGGGAAATACTCTACAAATTGTAGCTGAACTAAGTGGAGAAGAGAAATGAATCTGTAAATCATCAAATGGTGTGTCTGTTTAAAATTATTATCATGCAATTAATATAATGTTAGTTGAGCAAGATGATTTTTGTGTGTTTTGGGATTTCCTAGTTTGCATCTTTCTGCGTACAGATCTAGATCTCCAGGGCAGGTAATTTTTTTTTTCCTGATGTCTCATAAAGAGAAAGAAATGTTGAATACAAAACCTGACAGGAAGTTTTTCCTTTCAAACCATAGATCATGGGGTTGTTTAGAAAATGCAGCTCAAATACTGTTCTTTTCTTTGTTGTTACAAGTTGTGAGTAATACACACATTTGTTCACATGGCAAAGGCTGTGCTCATGACAGTAGCCTTGGAACAATGTCAGGTGGCTGTTGCTTACAGGACCTGACTACTGAGGTCTCTCCCAGCTCCAGGTCCATGTGCACTAAGAGCTGAAGCTGGATTTAACTGCTGGCCAAATCACAGAGGTGAGCAGGCTTCATGCACTGCCTGGAGTTGGGGTGCCCAGAAAACTCTCCAGGAACAAATAAACCTATAAAATATCCTATGGGATATATGAGAATTGGAGCTGAAATTTAGTATTTTCTAACTGCTCTCGCCCTTCCTCCTGGGACTGCTGCTGATCTTTGATCACTTCCCTCATTTACAAACGCTGTCATCTCGCCATTCTCCTTCTACTCCATATCATTAATACAAATCTGGAAACAATGGCTTTCTCCCTGCTAAAACATTGCAACATCCCACTATTTGTTTCCTCTTCTAAAACGGATCATTCATTATAACCCATATCCCCCAAAGAATTTTATCACTTGAAACCTGTTTGCAGTGAATCTAAAGTAGCCAGAAAATCATCTCAGAAATTCCTGTGTACGCTGGAGCCGGCTTCTCCTGGAAGCCCAATAAAGTGTTGAGTCCCTCTGCAGGCAATATCCATTTTTCTTCTTTCTGATACAGTCTCCAGCAGTAACCCCTGCAGCTGTGCACCATCCTTTTTTTTTTTTTTTTTGCTGCTGAAATTCACTGCTCAGCTCTGTTAGCTCTTGTACCCACTTCATCCCAGAGAGTTGGGATAATTGCCTCCTTGCTTCGTCATTCCACCACCTCCATGCTTATCACAGAGGTCAGCTTTTCTTTTATCTCTCCTATAACCAACTCGTTATTTGCTGCTTTCTCTTGCAAGGGACAGCCTGCTGCTCCCTGACTCCTGCCCCATTCCACTTTTCCTGGTTTTTGTGCACCTTGTTTGAATATTTCTCCCTAAAAGGACATCTCCGTCTCTCAGCATTTGAATTTAATATTTTACTTTGTGGTCCGTGGTCCCCAGAAGCAGCAGAGGTTTGGGTGAACACTGACCTGTGTGATGAGGTATCATCAAAATAGTTTTACCTGCAGTTCGAGAGTTTCCCCAAAAATCTGGGCAGCCATTAGGGCCATGGAAGGTTTTTTTAATAAATTAAATAGGAGTAATATGCTCACTGTTTTTTACCTGAGAAAGGTTATGCAACCTAGTAATGTTAAAATACAGTCAAGGTGACGCTTGGGACTCACATTGCCAAAATGTTGGTAGAAAAGAAAGGAATGCTGAATATAAAACAAAATAATGCAGAGAATGTTCTACACTGTTAAGGGTGAAGGCAGCTATGGCTATGCAATATTTACCATCAGGGAGGCTTGGACCAAAGCTCCCTTTGAACTACTCACAGTCAAGAATAAACCCTAATGTCAGTATGTGAAAATTTGAAGTGCAGAAAGGGCAACCATCCCTTACAAGTCCCCAGACTATCTAAATACTATTGGAGACACTTTAAAACAGATGCAGGTGATCAGACTCTGAGCTAACCCACAGAACTTTTTCTCAGGACATATAGTATTTTGAAATAACAGCAAATTCTGGACAACTGAGGAGTGGGTAATAAGGTCTGGAAAGCACAGGCAGAGCCAGGCTTACTAAAATCAGCCTTGAAGTGTTGCTCACAAATTGTCACCAAAGCACTGTGAGAGGAGTGCAGACGGGGCAACTTTTGCAGAGATACTAATGACACTCCTACTTCCAGGGGCTTTCAGAGGATATTATGTACCCATTTCCCTGTTTGAAAACGTGCCTCTTCACGTAAAACAAGAGGACTTTGCATTTTTAAATAACACATTCACTCGTGTAAAATCTCTCCTCCAGCACTCTGCCGAGCAGCAGTGGTGCTGTCTGGAAATACAGATGTTTTCTGGAAATATGGGTATCTCCAGCTTTTCAGTCCATGTCAGCACAATGCAGTTGAACTTCCTAATCAATGATAATTCACTGTAATATTGATGATGACACCATGCATAGAGACACAAACCCCCAATTTTTTGGTGTTGCTTCGGTGCCACTGTGAAGTTCAGTCAGGCTGGGCTGTCACACACTCAGCACACCAGGACAAAGCCAGGCTTCATCCTGAGGCCACCAGAACAGCAGAAGAGTCCAGTCCCACACCTGCCACCAGCCAGCCCAGCAACCCTGAGTCTCTTTATTGGCTTTCTTCCCCTCACAACATTTTCTGTTTAAATCTGAAGCTCTGTGAGACAGCAAATGTTTTCCTTCACTGGGGAGTGCACAGTTCCTGCCACGGCGGGACCGGTGTCTCGGCCAGGACCCTGAGGTAGTGGGGTAAGAAATCAAGCAGAAAGAGCTGGCAGGAGAGAAGCAGCACCCCTTTGCCTCAGCAGAAATCTGGTTTCAGAGGGGGCTTGTTTTAATCCAAAAGAGCAGAAAACGCTTGGGTAATGTTCCACTTTGAGCATGCCTTGCTACCTGTTTCCTAAGGTGAATGAATAAGCAGCCTGTGCTACCACAGTGGGGAATTTGGGTCTTGCACATGACTCTGTTTCTTTGTCCAAGAGGCCAAGCTGGGGGCCATGTGTTCACGAAGGGTCTGTGAGCGTGGCAGCTGCCTCTCACTTCTCAATTTGCATTCAGAAGCAAACCATAGGGCACACAGTGCCACACGACACTGAGGCACAGAGCCTCTGGAGCCACCAGGACCTCAGCCACTTGAGGCCATTTGAGCAGCAGACAGACACCAGAAACCCCTGAGGAGCCACTGGGGCGTGTTGGCCACTCCACATCCCACACCTGCCAGGTGGAAAGCCCCCTGGCCACCTCAAAGGCACAGCCAGCAGCCTCAGCAGCAGGTCTGCTGCCACGTCACGTCCCTGCTCATCCCCAGCATGGAGGGGACGTTCAGGGCCAGCTCTTAGGGACAAAACACTCCAAACACAAACACCTCCTTGCATAAGTCCCATAGGGCATGTCGTGAACTGCTGGTTGCAGCAGGGATGTGACATCCTTGGTTCTTGCAGGCAGAGCCACCAGTCACATACCCAGGGAAAGATCACAACCTGCTTGGCCAGGATGTTCCACAGAGCTCGTCCTCCTGCTGCACTCAGTGCATTTGCAGGGCCCCACCATGGCTAAAGTGATCTTTCACACTTCACACCAGTGGACATGAGGAAGGCACACTTCTCCTTCATGAACTTGTTACTTCAGACGTGTTTCCCCCTCCGAAACACGTCGGTGCTGTTCAACGTGGCCGGCCCTGCGGATGTGAGCAGGGCGTGTGTTCAGCTTCTCATCTGAAATATTTGCATGAGCTGCTGGTTTCCTCTCTCCCCACTGGGGACAGGAGGCTTTCTCTCACTTCTCTATTTCATTGTGATCTATAGAAGCAAGTTCAAAAGGGCAGGAGTGAGGGTCTCACATCCTGATGCTTTGCCTCACCCTTGTGAAAAGTTATTGGTGTCAGTACAGCTACAGTTGCTCACTTCCCCCCCAGCCTCTTTAATTTCTTTGCCACACTTGATGACAAACAATAATGAGCTTTTACATTCCCTCACTAACTACTTTATTTCTCACACTCACAGGAAAACATATACACACTCAAACATACATATATACACACCCCTACATGCCATTTATTGGTTAAGTCCTGAGAAAAAATTATTTACCTCCTCTGAAGATATGGGTGGGTTGTGGCCTTCAGCCTTACAGGCTTTTAAAAAGCTACCAGTGATAATTTCTGTAATAGTTTTTACCATATTAACATAAAAACTTTGGTCTGAAGAGTCTTTTCTTTTTCCTTTGTGACAAAGACCATGGTTTGCACTCTGCATTTCTTAGCCCAATAAAAGTTGTGCTATGCATGGTACCTCAATTTCCCCACTCTCCATCCCAGAGCAATCTGTCTCTGTGTATCACACTCCCAGTCCCCACATCTGAGTACCTATAAAGGGACTGCCAAATAAAATGTTGTGAACGCTGCTCTCCATTCTCACTCACTAAAACTTTGTTGAATTTGCTTGGTTTGACACCTATTACAGCTCAAAGACTGTTTGCTTCTCCCCTGCAGGGTTGTGGAAGCAGCAAAAGTAGTGGGGAAGGAAAAATCTTCAAACCAGCTCACTGCTTTCTCCCTTTAAACTGCTGAACAGAAGTGTTAAAGTCTCAAAGTTTTGCTTTTCTCTGAGTTTTGTTTTTCAGAGTTTTTTTAAATGACTGGCTGCCACAACTCAAAATGCCTCGTTCTGTATCAGCAGAACTTAGTCACACTGATAATTCAGATTTCCAGGCAAGATACTTGGAGTGAACTTTCCTTTTGGTTTTCCTCTAATACCAACAGTTCAGATAATTTTAATCTAACAGTTGACTTCATTCTCTCGTTTGAGTTTTCCTTTTCCACAAATGGCAGGAGAAAAAGGGGGAGAAAAAAGAAAAATAAAAGAAAAAAGAAACACAATTTTTATTGCATGGAAAATGCCTGAGGGGAACAAACTAAATTCAGCACTAACTTGCAAAGGCAGATTTTAAAGTTGCAAAATCAGAGCATAATTTGGCCCAATATTCTGTTTCAGTGCTTGGCTCAGTGGAGAAACCAGGACGTGTTTTTTCCTGCCTGAGAATTATTGTTAAAATGAAAAATGAGTTTTCATAGACAGGGAAGTATCATTGCTGCAAGCAAGCATGAACAATGCTGAATCTCAGTCATGCGTAAAACCCAAGAAGTGGCCAAAAAAGAGCTTTTCTGAGAAAGCTGGCAATCCCTGCTTTGGAAAGTTGTGCCATACCCCACGCCAGCTCGCTCCACCAGCGCCGGCTGTGGAAATTGCTCTCCTTGAAACAACATCTACCTAATTTGTAGCAGTTAATAGCTAACAGCATATAATTTTAAAACCCAGCCACACTTTGCTGGTTCCTGCTTTTAATTAAACCTTACTCATAGCAATGAAGGGAGTGGGGATTGGGTAGGTGGGAAGCTGGAGCCACAGCCTGTGATGAGCAGGGGAAGGGAAGGGAAGGGAAGGGAAGGGAAGGGAAGGGAAGGGAAGGGAAGGGAAGGGAAGGGAAGGGAAGGGAAGGGAAGGGAAGGGAAGGGAAGGGAAGGGAAGGGAAGGGAAGGGAAGGGAAGGGAAGGGAAGGGGACCCCTTCCCCTTCTCCTAAGTGTGAATATTAATTCAGAGTCCTGTCAATCAGGGCTGGTTTCTATGGCCATGGTGGGCCTAAACTAATGAAGAGCCACTCACCCCTCGAAGAAGCCCGTGGTCAGAACCCAGCCACAGAGCTCCTCTGGATCAAGACTTGTGATGGGAAGTTAATGATGTATTAGAAATGCATGGTAATTATTGCGATTTTTAAAATTAAAGCTTTTGCTCATGCCATAACTGGTATGAGAGTGGCAGGAGGGCTGGAGCAAGCAGCTGCCACCTCCTCACTGCCTGGCATGGCCACTACAGCCCCTACACGTCCTCCATCGAGGCCAGGAAGCAAAAAGGTGCCGTATGTTCCAGGGCACCCTGAATAAATCGTGTGACAGCAGCTTGGACACCACTCAAGCATTAAAGCAGAGCTTTTCCTGGGCCAGAAGCAGCTCAGTGCCCCTTGCTAGCACTTGAGCCTTTGTGCAGGGAAATCTGGGGTGGCTGGGACCGAAAGTCCCCGGCCATCAAAGCTCCATCTCTCAGGAAGCGGCGGAGTTTTGGCGTGCAGAGTCTGGAGGCGATTCTCTATCTGCTGCTGAATTTGTTTTGCAATTGCAGAATGTCTCTGTCCATGTGCCATTAAGAGCTCAATTCTTTTATTCGCCCCCCTCCCCTCCCCGCCTTTTTAAAACATCATGTTTATGCAAGTGGACAGGAGGCTCTCATATCTGGGTCACACGTTTGCTGGAGGTCATTGAAAGGCTACAAAATGGAGCATGCCTAATTCTGCTATTTCAGAAGTTTTCTCACATGTACTCAAGACAATTATGCCTATTAAATGAGTTCATTAAATTTCAGAAATCCTTTGAAATTCTGACATACCAAAAAATATGCTGAACTCCGTTCATTTCTTCTGACACCTCCTACAAATGCTCTAATCCGGGGCGGTGCTGGGCACTGGAGCTTGGCTGCCCATGATGTGGCCAACATATTAAGCATGTCCTGTCTCCACTGCAAGCCAAATAAACTAAGTAAATAAAACAGGGCATCGAGGTCCATCAAGTGACCTTTTGCAGCATCACTGTCACTGGCCCAAGCACCACTCTACCAGTAATTTAGAGACAAGGGGTAAATGTCACCGATGCTCCTTAAGAGCTGTGGGGTTTTTGACAGGATGGGACACTCAAGGCTTTTCCAGGATCGAGAACTGGCTCAATGCTGAGCTGCAAACTTCAGGGATGCAGGAGAAAAGCTCTGTGTCATCTCCTCTGTGTGGGACATCCTGGTCCCTGCCTTCCCAAAGGAGCATGGGAACCGCAGAAGGACATTTTTTAGGCTAGGGCACACATGGAGAAAGAGGGCATAACCAAGTCATGGAGAACAGGCAGAACCAACCCGTTGGGAAGTGGCTTTTCCCATGATGAAATGTCCTGATACTCAAAGGTGCTGAGCATCAGGAACTGTGAGTGAACAGGAGCTGTGGGTGCCCAGTCACTGCAATAACATCCCACAAATGCCGAGGTGCCAAGCACCAGCCATGTATTGTTTTACAATACATGGAAACAGAAGCCAATAGCTCATTGTTGAAATATTTGTCATGCACAGACATCAGGCCATGGGATTGGCTTGGCATCATAAAGTTCTCTGAGCCTACAAAGAAAGCAAAGTGCTGCTTAGGGTAGCATGCCTCTGAGCAGCACTGCCACTTCTGGGGAACTGTGTATGGACTCAACAGCAGTTTGGAAATTAAAATGTATACAAGCTGATCGCTCATTAAGACGTGTTTCTTTTTGGTGTGTAAGAGAGCATTTATCATAGTTGGCCCACACCAACAATCAGCTTTGGACAGGAGCCACCTTTACTAATGAATGGGAGGGAACAGTTTTTAATCTCTCTGAGATCTCTTATCAATTGATTTTGGATGATGTATGGGAGGTTTTGTTCTCCAAGAATTACGATACTCCTCGAGTGGCAGCAGAGACCCAATATTTTTGTTGTATGGCTTTGTCTCCTGACACGATGCCATTTGGTCTTGACACTGTAGCAGCCTCCCTGCAGACTCTTCCATTGTCTCACATTATCCTTGTTTCCCTTGCATTGTCCAGCTTCCCTGTGATTGCACTAACACAGATCTAAACAAACAAGGGAGAGGGGAATAAACCAGCTGGTACTTTTGACGAATTCTAGCCACAAAATATTTAAAAGGTATTTTTCAGCTCTGTGCTTGCTGCTGCAGTGAGAATGAACCTGCCTGGGTGTCACATCAAGCCCTTGAATGGTACCTGCAAACGAAGGTGGCCAGAAGGCACTAAACTGGCATTGAAGAGAGAGCCTTTGATCAGGTCCTCAGGAAACACTTCCTCTGTCTTCCTGAAGTGTAACTTTAGACCAGGCTCTACCAAGGCCACTTCACTCTTTTGTGCATCCCCTTGAGCTCGGTGGTGAATGAGCTGAAACCTGCCCTGTTTCCTTTACTAGGTGGCACGTGTCAAGGATCCCTGCGATCACTTTTGTTCCTTGCTTTATCTAAAGAGCTCCTTGCAGGAGCCCGGGGTGTCAGTGGTCATGAAAAGAACATAGCTGGAATATTGCAGTATTTTATCTCCTCTGGGCACACAATTAACTGAGCCCTATTAGTGGCTGGAGTCTCAGGCCTGCATCCAAACAAAGAGGTATCAGATGTCCTTCAGGAAAGCAGGAACACTGGTCTCCTCATGGGGGATTCCAAAGCTGCTGGGAGCCTGGTGGCTCTGCCCCATGTGTTCAGAAGGACAGAAGTGGGTGCTTGAAGGGTGTGAGTGGATGGAAGATCTCTGCAGCAGCTCTAAGTACCCCCAAATTGCTCACATGGCTCCAATGGGGGGAGGGGGGGGGGAGGTGTCAGTCTGGCTCCTTCCTAAGTCAAGAGAAATTTTGTGCTCAGTGATTAGTCCCTCTACCAGCTCTTGCAGGATCATCCCTGAGGATGTGGTCCCAGGTGAAAGCAAAGAAAAAGAGGACAGCAGAAAAATGGGACAAGAAAGAAAAACAATACAGCTTCTTTTGCTCAGCTGCTGTGGATTTCAGGATCTCAGCCTGCTACAGGAGGAAGGACCACAGTGACCAACCCTTCTGAGGGAAATTCCCTCAGCTCCTCTGGATAAACACACACATGGAGCAGAGTTTCTGCTCCCGTACGTGGATTCCCACGTCTCCCCATTACGATCAGCTCCAGGAGAATAATGTCATACGAGATGTCAAAAACAAGAAGCAACATGCTAGAAGAGTGCCACTTGGAAATAAAGCCCTGCTTTTATTGGATAGCTGATCTGCTAAAAGCAGTTATTTGAAATATCTGCAGATCGTTGGGATCCGTGAATAATTGCTATCTGCACATCTCAAATTCTTTACAGTTTTTGCTGTTACATAGCTCTGCATGTCTATAAATAGTAGAGCAATGTCGCTCACTGCATAATACAGTCTCTGTGTTTTTACAACTCATCATGAACTTCTATGTAATTTATTTTTTATTGAAGAATTCCAATTAATGGCTTCCTGGTGATTTTAAAGCCTCAAATTATCAGTCTCTGAAAACAAAGCAGAGAACATAATTATCATAAACCGAGAATTTTTCATTTTGAAGCTTATCTGTTTGTGCTAAGTATCTTGTCTGTAAGTAATTAGTGCCTTTATTTTTTTTCAGTAAAAATAATGACCATTCTATGCTGCACATCCAAATTCCACTAACTGCTAGATGTACTGTATACATTATATTTGAAAATGCACCACCTTGGACCAGCTTTAAAGTATTTCATCAAATGATAATGGCAACAACAAAATACATCTGTTTGTTGGAATAAATTATGTGACATATTAAAAAAACCCCAAACTATTATATCTTTTTCTCTTCTAAGAGTAAAAAGCCTTTAAAAAACATGCACTTATTTATTACCATGGTGGCATAGGATGATGGTGAGCTGCTTTTAGGCTATTTATAATTCCCTAGTGCTGATCAGGTGATGGTATAAATGGACAGGGCACCCTTGATGTGGATGTCTGTCTTTACTGATGCATCTTTGCACCGTGCTTAGTGCACCCAACCTAAGGCTGGAAGCCGAGGTAGGTAACAGGAGAAATCTGCAGCACCTCTCCCCAGCACTCCTTAATTCCCTAAAGAGGGAATTTAAACACAACAGTGACATCCTGCTCCTGGAAACCTGGGGGAGCAGAGTGGATTGGGATATTTAGAGGTGCTCCTGTGCCAAGAACAGATTTGTGGCACTGATATTTTCACAAGGGACAGAATTAGCATGAGTTTCCTGCACAGTCTCCCTTGGATGCTCAGTGCCTGCCTGTGCTTGCAGGTGGGATGAATTTTTGCAGCTCCAGGTAAATCAGTTTATAACTTGGATTGTGAGGGCTGGTCCTGCCTATCATCACTGGAACTGAGCAATTTCTGTGCTATATGATTCCCTGAGATACATCAGGAGTTCCCCACAGCAAGGATGGAGGGAGACCTTGGCCAGATCTCTCATCCCACATTTGCTCTACACATCCAGAGCATCCTCTAAGCAATCCACAGAGGAAGGTGGGGACCAAGCCCTAAAAAACAGGAGGACTATGCCCTGTACCAGCCCTACTCAGCATTACCACAAGTCTAACACACAGAGCCCTGCTTTATTTCCCTGTCTTTTACAGTAATGCCTTTTCTATTGTGGCATCAAGCAAAGAAATCACATAGTCAATAATCCAGCAGCAATGCATGTTGGATAAAGTGGGGAGGAATGAATTAGGAAGACAGTGAGGACACTTCCCTATAAGAATATGTTCCTGGTGATCTGTGGACTCTCCTCAAGAGCAAGCTCATTGCCAGACTGCCCCAGACTGTTAATCAAATAACACTTCCAGCCTGAGATAGGCTGATCTCGACTAGACACTGCACCCTCTGCAATGCCTGCACACAGGTATGAAGCAGCTCCCTGCCTTTACTTTCATAAGGGATTCTGCTGATTGCAGTAGAAACTTCCTAAAGAGAGTGAATTTTGAAATGAACCCAAGGTAAAATGCTAACACCATAATTTTAAACCATAAATAAACATGCCTTAAAAATCCAAAGTCAAGTTAGAGTAACATCAGCTCCCCTCTCTGGCTGGCTCCTCGCTCTGTAGGAAGAGGGGATGGTGCACATTGGTTGGACAGTGAATGTCCCTCGACATCTGAAGGGGGTTCAAGGTCCCTTCCCAGGCTGACCATGGCACAGATCAGAACTGGTGACTGTCCAGCCCCAGCTCACACCTCCTGCATCCTTGAACCAAGATCCTGGGCTCCACTTCTGAGTTCCCTCTCATTTTGGCAGACATCCAGGCCAGCTGCTAAAATAAATCTTTCTTTTTTTTCTTTTTTTTTTCTCTTCCCCCCGCGAGCCCCTGACGTTCTCCTACTGCAGAAAGGTAGCAATAGTGCTGGTGTTTCTTGGCTTTCATCCTGGCTGTGTGATCCACCCCGAGCCACCTCTCCCCACGTCTCCAGCCCGCATTCCCAGGCTGCAGGATGAAGGAGAATTCGCCGTCTGCCTTGCAGTCTCTTTGCTCCCAGGCACTAAGTAAATGTCAGCTTTTTTCGCTGTGTTACATACATTGTTAATTTTAAAAAGAAATCCAATATCATTGTTTTTCATGCTAGCTGAGATGATTCTGAAATTTAATAAAAATAGTGGAATTTTTCATTAATGGCAGCCAGGGTTTAAGCCAGCACTAACTTTCCATAGCAGCACGAGCAGATAAAAGGAGGTCATCCTCATCTTGTTATATTGCAACTGTCCTCAGTCACAACTTCAATGGCAATGAATTCAAATGCAGCCCTTTTGCTTTACTGAATTAGCATAAATAAACTGGCACAAGGGAAAGGGACGTCCCAAGCACCTAGAAACATTAGACCAAATAATGTTTTCTGTAAGACAAAAATAAAAGAGCAAGGAAATGATGTGAAATACTTTTTCCTGGTCAGGCATTTCTCTCGCTCCAGATCTAGCAGGGAGGGAAAAACTAGGGGTAATTAGGGTAGGAATGGGGCTAAACATCCTGCAGGTTCACCCTGCCTCTGTGGCAGCCTATCCTAAAGGAAATCCTTCTCCAGTGGGTACCCACCTGAATTACAGAGCTGAGTAGGTAAGTGCATCATTCTTAGAGAAATTACTACACCATCATCTGTAGTATCTGAATATCTTCAGAGAAGATACCAGCATGGAGTTTGCCTTCCCTGACTGCAGCTCTGTGGTCTGCCATCACCACATGAAGGATGAAAACTAAGGGGAAGAATGTGAAAAAAATATTTTGCTTGCAAAGTATATTTTCTTTATGGTTGTTACCGGAGGGAAAAAAAAAAAAAAAAGAACCAAACCTACATTAAAACTGTGCTGTGAGGCATTTGTTCTTTCAACTTTGTTGTTGTAAAAGGCTCCCCAGGTCTCACCCGTATCTGAGGCCAAAGTAAGTAAGGCCCTTCCTCTCCCCCAACTCTTCCATTACTAAATCAGCAGCTCAACATCCCCTCTACCAAGGCCGCCATTGAGTGCCCACCTTACAGCACGTTAACAGTCAGTGGAAAAATTGGGATTGTCAGCAAATGGCCATCCACACTGCATGTGGGACCAGCAAGATGCTCATCCCTCTCCCAGCCAGGTCTTCCACCAATCAAGGAATTTTTTTTTTCCTGAGCCTCCTCTTTGGATATAACCAGATAAATGCAAAAAGTAAGAACAATATCTGCTCTCTCCACAATGGTGTTACCCCCTGGACATTTGAAGTCCCTTTTCTATGTAAAGCTCTGTATAACTGCTCCTGAGGTTGGTGGGAGAGAGGGAGGGTGGTATGGAAAGCAGAGAGCAAACAACCCTCCCCAGTGAACTCCCAAAGAGCCTGCCCAATTCCAGTGTTACACACACTTTTATTTTGGCCTCTGTGTCTTCCCATCAGCAAGACCTTCATTTAACAAGAAAAATGCAACTTTTTTTTTTCCCCTCTCCTTTGCTTCTGAGCCTGGCCTCTAGACGTTCAAAAGCCAAAGAGATCCCAGAATTCACTTTCTCTGAGCAAGAACACAGACTGAAGTTTAGCCCCAGGTTCTGCCTCTGCCAGCACTGCACTCTGATATTAGGAAATATCAGAGATTACAGAGAAACTGAGAGCAGCACTTCTGTGGGAAGACTGAAAAATATGAATGGCTCTTTGCAGAACAGCCCTTTCTTCCTGCAGACTTGCATTTCTAAGTTAAATTTGTCACATATTTTCCTGACTTGTCACTGCAAGCAAGGAACTTACTGCAGCAGGAAATTCACTGAGTTTCCAGGAATTTTCCCCAAATGGCCATTGATTCTCTCCCTGAGCATTGTTGGCATGATTCAGGGCAGAGCTTCCAGGCTGGCACTTTGTGCTGGACTGCCCCAGCCAGAGCAGCAGCACAAATCACTGGAAACTTTGGAACTGGAAATTGGCAGTAATATGTGATAATGAGGAAGACAGTTCCTGTCTGTGCTGCAGAAGCCTGACCTTTTAACAGAGCAAATGTCAGGCAGAGATACACAAATGTGTTTAGACCAGTATCAGTTGCTTGGCTGTGGGGGTGCTCACATGGGCACATGGACAGCGAGGGATCTGCAGCCACTGTGCTTGCAGAGGGGCACAGTGCTGCAGCTCACTCCTGGAGGAAATATCCCTGGAAGCTGTGCTGGTGGGTGCAAAGGGGCAGATCCTCACAACAGAAGGTGGGTCTTGCATATCCTGGGTTCAGTGTATCCATATTTCCCGACCCCAGCTCACTCAGGGCACATAATGCTCTGCCTTTCCATTGGGCTGGTTGTCCTTCTCATTCTGCTACACCCGAAACACTTCTGGTTTCCAGGGCTGCCAGAAAGGACTGAGCTGGCAAATAAATCCAGTTGGGAACCAGTCAAAAGCCAGGAGGGCAGCTGGCTTGGGTAGGGATGGAAGTTTGGGATTCAAGGCCCAGCTCGTGGCCACCACCATGTCTCCATGTGTACTCTTCTCAAATATTACTTTAGTTCCCCTGTCAATTAAGGAAGAACTACCACTGTTCCAGAAAAACAAAAATAATAAAATAAAGACCTTCTTCTTACTCTTCCCACACTCAGATGGGGACATCTGGCACAGTAACAACATAGAGCAGACCTGTGTGATCCCAAATGCCCATCCACCTCTCCTCCTCAGTCCCAGGAGGTCTTACAGGACACATTTTTAAAAACCCACCTAAAGTACCCCAGAGACCCCTTAAATCAAATCCAGTTAAATTCATCCAATTTCTTTCCTAAGAGGAGTTTCATCCACATGAAGAAGACCAGCAGGACTGGTCCCTTAGCATGGAGCATGTACAGTCAGCCAGCACAACCAACAAGCTGCCAGCTGGGAAATGTGTGGCTCCAGTGCCCAAAATCCAGCACTCCTACCCTGGAGCTCCCATAGCTGCATTTCCTGCTGCAGGGAGGAAAGCCAGGGTGGCAGAGATGCACATAATTGATCATTAGCTCTGCTTTAGCCTTGCAGCAGAGCTGCTCTCCTTGGGAGAGGCACAGCAGCCATCCACAGGGAGCATCCTGGTATCCCTGGGTGATGGTGTGTGGAGGACACTCCGAGGGGTCTGGCTGGCCCATCGGGGCCAGGGGAAGCAGCAGCAAGGGAAAAGCCCAAATTGTTGTGCTACCCGAGTTAGCAATGCTGTTGGGGGATAGGAGAAGGTAATAAGCAGAATTTCCTAGGAAGCACGCTGAAAATAAGGTACTAAGAAAAGTCACTGAAAATGTCAGGCAAGCCAACAGGGAAAGGTCCAAGGAGCAAGCAAAAGCACAGCATATACTTTTTCATCTATTCAATCTGACCCTGGGCCCAGTGCCACAATCTTTTTAAGGTTAGTGGTGGGAAAGCTGCCTTTTGAATGTTTGCAGAGGCCTATTAACATCCTGTGCTGAGGAACCTTAAACCCCAGGTAGTATTTCAGAGGAAATGGACAGCACAAAACACAGACTGAAAATTAACCACAGCAGACCCCAGGCCTAAATAAGTTCCACTAGCCCTTTCTGAAATCACTTAAAGGCTTTCCTTCCAGTTGGACTCCTGCCCAACCACTTTAATAGGTGCAGCAGGCAGGGGGGAAGAAAAAAAGAGGGGGGATGAAGAAAAAAGAGAAAAATAAAAAGGAAAAAGAAACCTATTTGGCCCAGTAATTTAAACATTCTTTGCAAAATAATAATAAAGTAAAAAGAAAAAAAAAGGCACTTTAACAAAAATTGCAAGTGTAGCAGGATTGGGAGGGTAACTTGGTGAAATTCTCTGCGGATGGCTGCAAACCTCTAATGGAAAGTTGTATAAGTGGCTGAGGCCAAAGTAGGCATTAATTACAATGAAAAATCAGTTTAGTGCAGGCCACAACTAAATTGGAAGCTGGTCCTCTAGGTAAAACAAAGAAAGTGAACAGAAGCTTTAGATTTGATTACATGGCAATACAAGAAAAATGTGCTGTATGTTGTCTATTATTAAAGCTGCTTTTGGGCCTTCTGTGTGTGCCTAAGGGATTTTAATAAAAAATTAGTAATAACCCTGCTGCCCTGGCTCGCTGCAGCTTTTGGCGTGTTTGTGGGTCCTGCAGTACAAATTAAGTCACTTTAGACAAGCAACCTTGAAAGCATTATGTGCTAAGTTCAAGCAGCACACTTTGACTCCAAGAGGACACGGTCCCTTACGGGAGGCCAGCTCTGGGTTTAGAAGCTGCACTAGGATTTCATCAGGAAAGAAACCCTGCAACTGCTATATTTGTCTTTGATTATTCTTGGCAACACTAGAAATACATACCCAGGTTCATAAACACTGCATAAAATACTGCAAAAGAGTGAGTTAATGGCAAAAAGTCACCATTAACAGATTTTTTTTTAAACAAATGCTAACTCTATAACCTTCTTTACATTGATGTAATGCTACTAATAACATTGTCTTTATTGCTAATATCACCACTTGGTCTTTGGCATGAATAAAACTAAGCCAGGAAAGTTTACCTGGATTAATTTAAAAAATGCAAAAAACCCCACTCTCCCAACTTTATAAAGGTAACTTTTCTAATCCCTGTCCTAGAGCTATTTATTTTAAAATTGTATGAATTATGTTCTATATACTCCAAAATACCCATACCTCATTGGGTCCAAATCTGCTGCTGAGTCCCTGTTTACAGTTTCCTATAAACTAAAGGCAAATTTTGCTGTATGCAGAATTTTCTAACATCCAGGGAAATAGGGGAAAAAGGAAAAAATGTTGTGGGGCTACAGAGACAAGGAAACATAGGAGAACAAGCAGCTTTATGTCTCCTTAGTGGTGGGCTGCTGCTACCAACTGCTCCAGTGGGTCTCCATCCCTCCAGCGCTCCATGCTGGGGATGAGGGGTTGTACAGTTCCTGAAAATTTGCAATTTTTTATGCCACAGGCACTGGTCATGTCCCAGAAGCACTGTCCAGCCCTCAAACCCTGCCTGGGTAAGAGTGTGTCTGTACTCCTGTATTATCCATGTTTGCTATTTCACTGAGTTGCATCAGGTTTCTGTGATCTCTACTCCAGAGCCTCCTCTTGGGTTATTTTCTCCCCCTTCAAACTCATGTTTACCACTCTTTTTCCTTGCAAAGGAAAGTATGGGGAAAGTATCCAATTCCTTTCTAAAGTTACCAAGCAAGAAAGATGGGGAAGAACAAAATAAAAGAAATTAAAAAAAAAAGAAAAGAGGTGAGCAGGGCTACCAGGCGTGCGCAGCCTGGGCTCCTCATGCCCATCAAGGTGACAAGGACAGTGATGTCCCCAAGTGCTGTGACAAGGAAAAGGGGCTCCTCTCTGTGACGTGACCTAGATGTGACCTAGAGTGCTGGAAAAGAAACAGCTTTGGCTTTCAGTGCTTTGTCACACGGATGAGCTGGGCTTCAGAATCCTTTTATCCCAGTCACATGTGGCTGCACGCCCGGATTCATGTCACCGTGTGCCATGCGCTCCCGACTTGGACCCACACCTTCCCTCCTGCCAGCTGCACTTGCTGTGTTTTGTGGTGTCACAAAAAAAAGGACTATCCCAGTTTACTGTTCTGATGGCCAGCAGAGCTGTTTTACAGCACAGAACCCAGGTACTTAAAAGAAGTTGGGGCATGAGCACTGCAGGAAGGGTTCTTCCTGAAAACAAAGCAAAATCAACATTGTAAACCTCTAAGTTCCTCCAGAGCAGCGGAGCACTGGGGGTGCTCCATTATTCACAGACTGCCCCTATTGCAGCCTCTTCTCCATGAAAGGATGAAGAGGAACAGAAGGGATTTCCTGGGAAAAATCAGCCAAGGCAGCTCATGCCCCTGAGTGCTGAGGTTGTGCAGCTCTAAGGGAGAAGATTGGGAAAACCAAACTGTGGTGCCAAACATTTCCCAGCAGTTCTCCCTTGAACCCATCACGAGCAATGGGCTCACTCAGACACCATCCCAACAGATAAATTCCATGGCTGGCAAGCAAGGAACTGGGGCTGCCAGTGGGCATTGGTGAGGAATAGCCTGGTGTAGCTGGAATACTAAAAAAAACCCCATAAACAAACAGTCCTATTTGCATACACATATAAACCTATAGATACACACAAATGTTTTGCAATATATGAGAGTTTGAAATGTGTTAGCACATCAGGGCTTGCAGATATGCCTGGAAGGTGCATCCAAGCCCCTTCTCTTTCTTTCCAAACGTGTTTATTTTTCCTCATGGAAAGCTGCAGCCTTGGAGGCCGCCTGGCACCACATCTGCTCAGCGAGTGCAGGAGTGGTCTCCAGAATCAAGTCTCTTTCTCCAGCATCCCTTATGCTAAGATCTGTGAAAAAAACAATGTGGAAAAAAAAAAACACCCAAGAAAAAGGAGGAAAAGAAAAAAAAAAAACAAAACGCAACTAAAAACTTTTGTCCGTGGATTCAAAAGAGCCCTCTTCATGCCAGATTCATCTACATTAAATTGGTCATGACCTTCCAGGTGTCTTTAAGGTTGAAGTGTTTGCTGGACCATTTAAAGCTCCTCTCCCGGGCTCCTGCGACCCTCCTGACATGGAGAGCTGGGCTTTTAAGAGTGTAGCCACCTTGTCAATGCTCAGAGGTCACTAATAGCCTGCCTTGGGCCTTCCAGCGGGTCGCGTTCGGCTTGCTAGCCCAACACAAAGGAAAAGGAGAGGAAAGCTGGGGAGGGGGGATAATTATCATTCTTCCTCTCCACCCCCCCTCTCCAGGCTGAGAGTTATGCTCCATGTCACTGTGTTAATGCGCTTGCATCCAGGGAGACACATAATGCTCCTCTCAGACCTGTTTATTAGTGAGATCCATTTGCGAAAGGCCCTTCTTTTGTACCACAATATGAATGTGCTTTGATGGCAAATAATTACGCTAGTCCTTTTGACATGAGGATCCACAGGCTGCCCTAGTTAAGCCAGTAATTAGCCTGTCCTCCTTTTTTTTTATTTATTTTTTTTTTATTATTATTATTGAGAAACTACAAATTATCCTCATATGAGCACTGGCCATTGCTTTTTCTCTTTTCTATTCTGCCTCTCGCTCTCTCCCTCTCTCTTGTATCTCTCGGCACTTTGGATAAGGGGAATGCAGCTGCACTAGAGCAAGATAAAGCTCTGCCATCAAGATGATGAACAATTTGGATGAAGAGGCTTCGAGATGAACACAAAAGCTGAAGAAGTGCGGCTGATGCAGCCCCGGACAGCTGAAGAATGCTGCAGTCTGCAGATGAATAGCCCTCATTTGTGAATATACAGATTTTCCATGATGAATAAAAACTGAGTGTAGGTCACAATAAATAAACTTTTTTTTCCCCCCTTCTTCTCAAATAATAATTCAGGTTCCCGGCACCAAACAGCTGTAAATTGAAGGTTGTGCTTAGTTTTCTCAACTCTCAAAGGGGATAATTAAGCTAAGCTCATATTGTTTGATATATTAGCGTAATGATGAGCTACTATATTCTGGCTTGTTTCGAGTTATTTTAGGGTTTTTTTTTTTTCCATTATCTTTTTTCTTAAATTACATTTCAAATACATTTTAAATCTAGAAACAGCATTTCTGAAACACAGTTGCCCTGTGTTTGGGTCTATCTGGAATGTATTCATATAACATTTAATTAAAGATGCTACATTCCCCTTTTTGGGGGGAAAAAGCACGGAGGTAAAAAATACTGACATTATTTGACTAGTCCTGACATAATCTCACTCAACTGCCAAACCTTTATCCTTCCTGGTGCAAGACAGCTTAACGTGGCTGTATTCTTCATCAATGCAGTCACTGCCCTTCTGGAACTTCAGGACTGGTAGTCCCTGGCAACATAAAACCATTTCAGCCCTCCTAATTTTTTCATAATTTCATTTGAAGGTCATCAGAGGGCAAATATAATTTCTGATTTTACCTGTAAACTCAAGGTTCTGCGTACAGACCGGTGGATGTCATTTTTTTAGGATAGCTGACCAGATTTGGGGCCCCTAAGAAATTTGAAAAGTTGAAGAGGTGTCTTGGAAAGCAGAATGAAAGTGAAGGAAGTCCATGAACCTGAGCACAGGTGGAGAGCAATGGTCCAAAACCTGCTCATAAAAGTAGGATACACAGTAATAGTAGTAGTAATGGGTAGGGCTACTCAATAAAATGATTTGTTATCTTGTCATTTTGCAGGCTAGAAGAACACACAAAGCTTTTTCTCCATAATCACAACCCACAAAAACTGAACAATGACTGTATTAGAGAAGAAGGACATCAGGGAGCAGCACATTGATTTGGCTTTAGTTTCAGCGTGGAGTAGAAAGTTCTGCTAACCTAAGTCAAACACACTTTTCCTCTTACCCATGTTTTGAGAATTAAATCCCACAACACACTCGTTTGTTTATATTCTAAGGCTATGCCACAGCTTCATAACATGGAGAGAAGAGACAGTTCAAATATTTCAGGAAAAAAAATAAGATTATCCTACATCTTGACCTGTTTCTGGAACCAATGTCAAGCCACATGTTTTTTACGGTTCAAAAATGTGTGTGAATTGTTCCTTTCATCTCTAGTTTGGGATCAAAGGGAGAGCAGCCCCTGTGATATTTACAACATGCCTAGAAAGAAACCCCAGGAATCTTCCACCAAAGCCTGTTCCTATGAGTTTCCTGAGTTGTTCTGCATGGCCAAGACTCTGACACGGGGTAGGTGAGCATAGGGGTGCCAGTGCCAAACTTTCCCAGCTTTCCCAGCCTCAGTGGTGATGCCTCATCCTGATTTCCCAATGAGGATTATAAATCCCAAAGTCACTTGCTTGACCTGTTGTCACACTGCAAGGAGGCAGCCCAAACTCTGAGGATTTCAGAGGGTTCAGGATCACATTCCCTGTCTCTTTTACAGGCTCATCACGGTCTGCTCTAAAGCTTTGCCCATAATCCACTGTCCTTGTGTTCATCCCATCAAACAGCAATGGGATGTCACCACGGATGAGGTGGAGCCCAACTTTCTCAACCAGGGCACATCCACAATACACTACCCACAAGTGTGTTAGGAAGACCAATTAACCAGAAATTGCAAAGCGGGGAGGGTGGGGGGGGGGAAAGAAAAATAAAAAAATAGATATTTTTTCCCCCATTTTTCTTCCCAGTGGTACTGATGTTGGTCAAGCAGGCTTGGATTGTCATCCAGAGCCCATCCAGTACTTAAACTGATGATGGATTTCCATGCATGCTTGCAGTAATGGCTGAACATTTATTAACTCTTTTCTCACCCATTATCTCCCTCCTTAAAAGGGTGCTCACAGCAAAACTGAAATCAATAGTTAGGAAAATTGATTTTTCATTTGACAGCTGTGTAAAAGCACACCTTTAATTTGTATATAGCCCTCTAGAGACTCTGCTTACCAATTAAAGATTTTATTTACTTTTTAACAGCCATGAAATTATTATTCATATTTTTGTTAGGACCCTGGATTCCTTATCAGAGCTGTTCTAGGACCTGTTCATATTTGTAACGAGAGAGAGGGAGGAGGCAGCTCCTGCTCTAAAGAGGTTGCAATTTTAGCATGTAAGAGACAAAGAAGTGCAGATAAACCATCCAGGAGGCAGGAGGGGTTTGAGGACAAGGAAAAGGCAAAAAAACCAACCAACCAACCCTGTTGTGTTTGATAAGTTCAGCCTCAGTTTATGCTATTCTAGGATTTCAATAGTTTTCAGATTATGCAATCAGATTTAATAATCAGTCACTCAATACAAGTCTTGTTCTTCCTCTTCTGTGCTGTAAGAGCTGATGGAGGCAGAAAATCCTCGTGCCCTGGTGGGAAGTGCCACACTCACATCCAAAACTTAAGACTGACCCAAGGGATCATCAATCAGTAGCTCACTCTAAAATTCTCTTTAAAATGTTTTACTAGCTCGCTTTACTTGGCATTTTTATCACTATCTGTATCTCTAAAAGAGTGATATAATTAGTAAAGCTATTAATGTTTCTTATGTTTAGTCTTACAAAAGCTACAAATATCTATAAATCTGGCTTACAGCAAAATAAATAATGACAATAATTCTGTCAAGCATCAATATAATTTGCTGGACAGCACTGTGTAAACCAAGCAAATATCTGAACCATTAATGAGCTTAATCTGTGCCATTTAATCACCCCCTCAGTAAATTGTTCTGCAGACCAAAGAGAGGTGTCCAGCTTAGTTACTCTGCAGATTTCCCAGTGTTTGCTTTCCCAGAAAAGTCACCAGCCTGACTTAACCCAATTCTGCCTCACACTCTCACAATTTGAGACAATCTCTTATCAATTGTGTAGCAAAGGGGTTTTTTCCCCTCCCTATCCTTGTAAAACTTTGGGTTTTCAGAGAAGATGTTCTGAATGGATCCACATTCCTTTAGAGAAAAACCCAAAAGAAACAAACCAAAGAACCTGCCACCAGAAAATAACTCCCCTTTCTTGTTTTTCCTGACAATATTCACTTTTTAGTGGTGAGGGCATTCACTTAGGACAAGATGAAGTCAGTTGTAAGACTCTGCTCTGTGTGGTTCAAACCAGTAACAGGAATCTGGGTGCCAGCATCTTCGCCTTAGGGTTAGGCTCTCTCATTCAAGCCAAAATTTATGCCTCAGGCAGGAGAAACTTTTCATCTCTAAAACATCAAACCAGGATGCTGCAGAGTCCTGCTTTTTGTCATATTGTCTGCTCCCAATACAGGGATTTTTGTGAAAACTCCTGGACAGCTCACACCCCCAAGACTTTGAGCCATGGCACGGGCCACCCTTTATTCTGCTATCACTTGATTTTCTTTAAATTTGAGTGGGTTTCAACATATGCACCAAAAAAAAAAAAAAAAAAAAAAAAAAAAAAAGAAGGAAAGAAAGAAAATCAACAGAAAGGGCAAAAGGGCAGGCCAGGCCTTGGCAAAATAATACAAACCCACCACCCATCACCCATGGCATCAGCATTTCAATAACAAAATAAATGTCTGCTCTCATGGGCCCTGAGTAAAAGGCCCTTTAAGTAAAAGTATTAGAAGAATACATCAGCTATAAGATATAATACCAGTGACTAATACCACAGGATGGGCATTTTTAACTTTCACTCTGAAATGACTGGATGATAAGAGAGTACAATATATATTTTGAATTCAGAGTGAGAAGATCTTTTTAATATAAGTGTTTTATGATGTAGTCATACATCATTTCTAACTAAAATGCTAAACAAAACACCATCCCTTTCTGAAACATAGATAATGATGGATTTTTGTTATTCTATTTTATTCCATAAGATAATTTTTCAACCCAAACTTTTATTTTATTGATGGCATAAGAAGGCCCCACTACATCTTCTTTCATATATGAGACAATATCATGAAAACTGTGAGCTAAAACTCAGATGTCATTACAGAGAAAGAATTTTTGGATACACGATCATTTATTGGGAGAGTCCCACAAGATGGGATTAAGGGAGATTAAAAGGACCAGGTATGTTTTGTTGATTGCTTTGGCACTTGAAAACCCCTCTGATCTCAGAGCAGGAGTTTTGTGGGTATTATTATAATAATAATGGGGATCTTGGAGGATGGGTGGTGGATAAGCAGAAGGGAACTAAATCCAATAATGTTTGTACTGTCACAAAGCCAGGATGGTTTGGGATATGATTTAATCCTATGGAGCAGACCTACCCAACACTCCTAAGCAAGAGATAGACAAATAAATATACGCAGTAAAATAGAGGCATATCTGCAAAGTGAAATCCCTCACCCTTCCCTGGGCAAAATATTTTACTCCCTCAACTCCAAAACTCACCAATAATTTGGCTCTGTGTGTGCTGAGGAAGAATCCCAACAAATCTCTGCCTCCCCCACTTTATAGGCTCAGCAAAACACGACATCCGAGGATTTGCCTGTGCTTTCTGTCTCTTTCCTTGTTTGTTTTCATGTGTACCACCAACACAGACTGTGTCACTACCTATAAGGAACCAAAATATTTCAAGTACTGACTACTGCAGAAATATGAAACACCTTTTTTAGTACTTGGTTCAAACACTGGGATCAAGGGGGAAGGAAAATGTCATTTCCACCACTCTGGTGTTGAGGATGGATGGCTGCTCACTGCACCACTGCCTTTCCAAATACCTTACTGTGTCTATCACAAGGTAATTTCTCCACCAGTCTCTTGTCCCAGGGACTCCCAAGCTTGGCTGCATCTTAAAAAAAAAAAAAGAACTTTCCTGGAAAGGCTGATGTTAGAATGGTGGTGTGAAGTTGTACAAATTTTGTCACTTCCGTGCTTCGAGAAAATCTGAATTAAACCCTCAACTTGTAACACTTTAATCCATTCTTCTCATGAAGTCAACAGAGCAGCACTGAGTTGGACCAAGCAACATCTGCAGCAGAGACATGGGGCCTGCTTTTACAGCATTTAAATAATAAATTTTAAAAAACCTCCAGGCCTGTAGTTCTTGTTTTGAGTTCTTACACTGACTATTTTGCCTATATGCCCCCTGAAGATTTTGGCCGTGGTGCCTAATCAGAACAATAGCTCAAAAGAAGCCAGCAGTCCTGGTTACAATTAGTTGAGACTATTTTAACTACCTGTTGGGTCGTTGCAGATTTAAGAAGGACTGGCTGGTGAGAAGGTTCTGGCAAAAACATCTCTGCTGAGTTAGGAAGACTTAGGGATTTTTTTATTTTTTAATTTTCATTTTTAAAGTTCAGTGACATGGTATGGAAGGACTGTGTAATAACCTGAGATATATCCTTCCCTGTTTTTCATATCCATTCCTGACTCTCAGCTCTCCAAGGAATTCCATATTCCTTATTTACACACAGTGGCCAGCACAGCACCCTCCTGTCCCCCAGCTGGCCTTGGAGCTCAGTCAGAACAGAAATAAAAACAATCTGAAGAACAAATGAATCACACAATCAGTGTTATCTTCTCCTAAATCCTGGATGAAAAACCTCATGAAACCCATAAGGGAAAGCCTGAATGCATTAACCAGGGAAAAAAAAATCATTTAACAGATCTGTGAAAGAAGTTCCACTTAAAATAAAAGGCAGCAGAGACCAAACTCTAAGAGTCCAGGTTTTGAATGAGCTTTCATTATTCATTGACCCAGGTTTCTTCTTTATGCTATGCAGAAAGCAAAAGATTAAACTGGTGCTGATGGGAGCGGGGATGGGAGGGTGGGTGCTGTGGACAGCTTGGCCCCATGGAGCTGGGGAGGGGGTGCTTTGACTGTGCACTCAGAACTTCCCAGCACAAGGGTGCAGCAACTCAGCTAATTGGGGAAGATAAAAGGCAGGTTTTTATGAGACAGACACCATCATTATCAGAAATGAAGGATAAAAACTTGAGCAGCTACATCTTATTTTATCGCTGGGAAGTCTCAGAAGGAAAAAAAAAAAGAATTATCAAAGTTTTTGATAGTTTCATTTAACCACGAGAAAACTATGTTAATGTAACCTTAAAGGTTTGACTAAAACCTATGAAATCAAGGCAAGTCACAGTCCAGGCCTCAACTTCTTCCCTAAGCCACCCGTAGTGCTGGGACCATGTGAGACACAAACGCTGCCAGTTTGGGGACAATGCCATTTATATGGGCACCCCATACTGCTGCATTCTGCAACCCCAAAACCAGCACCCAGCACAGCCCCTAGAGATGCAATGTGGGCTTCAGTTTTCTATGCTTTTCCTTTGTTTCTTGTGGGGAAAACACAGACAACGAGCAGTTTCCTCACAAACCAGTCCAACACAAAACTCCCCTCTCCAAAGTGCAGCCAGGCAGCGAGAAACAAACGCTTTAATGGCCAAGTTGAAAAAGCCCTGAAAGTCTGGGATTCTAATGAAAATACTGACAGACCCTTAACCACCAGGCAGCATGAGCAGGCGCCACCAGAATAACCATTTAAGCCTTCTTTTCTGAGAAAGGCTTGGCCCAGCAGCCAGGGAGGAGTAAACAGGGCTGGTAACTTAATGACCTTTGAGCATTAGCAGATGGCCTTTTTACGAGCACAGATTAGCAGAACATGGGAGTTTTTAATGGCCACTAACAGGTGCCAAGGCTGCTTTTCCCTTCTCCACCTACCCACAGCCAGTAAAGCACCAATCTGCTCCCACCCCATCCTTTATTCATCTTTACACCCCAACATCTTGGATGACACAGCAAAATGTGTGCTGTACCACCCTGGCAAAGCTGTAGGCCACCCAAAAACAGGAGCACATCACCTCTGGGTGATGGCATTATCACCTGAGTCCTTACCATGATATCACTTCTGAGGTACAGCCAGTTCAATAGGGATGGTCAAAATGGTTTCCTCCTTCTTTCTGGCTCAAGAGAGATGTAGGAAACCCCGAAGGCAGGCTCCAGAGCTGTTTGAAAGCAAGGGGGAATCTAAGCAATGCCACAGCAGGGGATTCCTCTTTCTTATTTATAACATCATGGTGTTCACCTATGATTCCCTGGCTCTGCCCCATTAAAGACACCCTGGTATCTTTATGAGCTGGGGCCACAGTAAGTTCTCCATTCATGTCTCTGCAAATATTCCCTCACCCAGCCTTATCCTGGCCTGAGAACAACTCAGAAGCACACCAGGACTCAAGGCAATTACCAAATTGGCTCCTCTGCATTTATCTCTGTGGGTGGGTAGAGGAAAGCCCTCACAATTAATCTCAGATGCTGCCTGATTAGACACAACTCAGGGGTTATGATCCTCTGGGAGCCAAGGGGGCTGCCTGGAGTCTGGAGCTGCAGGGAGAGGGCTGAGGCAGCTCCTGCCCTCACCTCAGGTGTGGGGGATCACACACAAGCGCAGCCACTGAGTGGGAAACTGAGGAAATGTAGGGACACAAACAGCAAGAGCATGGCCAGGGAACAGATTATGGTGTCCTTCAGCCTCCATTCTTTGGGCTTCCCACTTTTGGCATCTCTTCTTTCAGCTCCCATTATTCACCTCCAAATCTCTTACCCTCCACTTTCTTGGCCTCCCACTCTCAGCCTCCACTCTCTTGAAAGATGCCATATGCCAGTGTCTTATTTTTCCATGGAAAAAGATAAAATGGTGCAAACTCCAGATTTTGTAATGTGTGACTGCAGTGCCAATCTTACAACTGTCAGGTTGGAATTCCTTATTAGAAGGATCATATTATGACTGGGATTTGAGGCAAAACACCAGGGAAAGAGATTGGAAAACTCATGGAAAAAAAAAAATCCTTGATAAAACAATTAAAATTTGCCACACAGAGGAATTGATCATGTCCAGAACAGAATTCCTGGAAAGCAGCACTGTGAGAAGCTTCATGTAAAGTACTGCAAGAAAACAGCCCCCAGCCAGGACAGCATGAGGAGTGGAATTGGGAGGCTGCAGAAAATGGTGCATTAAAGTGTCCACTGTGGGAAATGACACAGGAGAGGGGATGTGGAGTGCGGGGGAAGCAAAATGCTGACAGCAGGAGCAACAGTGCTGGCTCTGGCCCTCCTGGCACCACTGCTGGTGCCTCTGGCTATGGATGGACTCATCCTTGAGAAGAAAAGGAGAGTTTGTGGCTATGAGTCCAGCAATGGTGCACAAGTCAGCGTGGGGCCAACCCCAGTGGTATTGAGGGAAAAAAAATAGCCCAGGTACAATAAGGAAGTGGAAAAGTTAAAGATGGAAGCTCCCAGCAGAGCAGGGATGAAGGAGCTGATGTAGGCCTCATCCTGTCATACAGGTATTTGCCTATATGGGAAATAAGAGAATATTTTCCATTACCTAAGAGAGAGGTGCACTTGGAAGCTGGGCTAATGCCCAGTGTGTTGATATGTCCACAGGGTCCCTGTCCTTCATGCTCATGATTCACTTTGGGGTTCTCTTGCAGTGCCATTGGGATTGTGCAGCATTTCACAGGAAAATGCAATTCCTTTTAGAGACTCAGGGTCTGCACTGAAGGTGCTGGCTGAACATGAAGACACGAGGGATAAAAAATAGAAGCCGAGCTTCAAAAAACTTTGGGAAGAGTGTCTTACTGTGCAAAAGCTAAATGAAACATGAATTAAAGGTAAGAGAAAGATGTGCTAAAAGGCCTGATGGTCTGGTGACACTGAATTGTAGAAGAAAGAGGAGTAACTTAGGCCAGATCTGGCAGGAAGCACTGATGTCTACAGACCTCCCCAAGGAGAGAATTAAGCTGTGCTCTTGAAACTACCTTGTCTAAAGAGAGACCTGGGCTTTGTGTGACAAATGTGGGGACCCTCACCCCTGCAAGCAGGCAAGCTCAGTCACCTTGCTGAGCCCTGAACTCACACAGCCCTAATGCTAAGTGCATTACAGGGCAGGACCCAGCCTTTCATCAGCTTCCAGCAGGAAAAGGGAGAAAGTCCTGTGAAGTGGGTGTTCTTCCTAGGAGCATGAGGCCAGAGGCAGAGCTCGGAGAGGCAGCTGAGCGTGCGGACAAGACACAACCAGAACTCATTAACTCACCGCTGTGGTGCTGGTGGTGCCTCCAGGGAGACCACACAGCAGCACAGAAAACCCCGGAGACTAATTGAACACGGTTAATTATTAGGTGGTTTAAGATATATTTGAATTTCTTTATTGTGCTCACGTTGTTTGTTGTAGTTATTTTTGGCTGGGGAAATGGTACCTTGCAGGAACTTTGGAAAGAGCCACTTGGAAGGGACTCGTGTCCCTTGGGGTTGGGGTGACACGTGGCTTAGCTACCTCAGCCTCCTCCCAAGCCCCTCCAGTGCCTGCCAGCATCAGATGCCAACCTGCCCCAGTACATGCTCCTGTAAAAGAACATGGCAAAGCAAACACCTTGACTGAGGGGAGGAGGATTTCTACTGGAATCTGGAACACTTGAAAAATAATTTGTTTCATTAGTGAAAGCCAGCAGCGGGATCACAAGCCTCCCAAATACTACAACATAGCAGTGGACTTGGAAGTGTAAGCTTTAGCTGGCCTAAGACTTCATGAGCTGGAGATCTGCACAGAAACTTCACCTTGGTAAATGTGGATCGATTTAGGTCCCTGCATCAAGGCCTGTGGGTTTCTGAGCACGAGCTGAAGGGCAAGGCAGACTTAGAGCAATGGCACAACCCATGTAACCACATCAAAGGCAGTGGAGAGACACTCTTTTCCAGTGGAGGGTGCACTCATGTGACTGCTCTTTGCAGAGATCATGAGATTATATGAACACTGAAATTTAAAGCAAAATCGGGTGTGAATTAAGCTGGCTGAGGCGAAGGGAAATGTGTGCAGGAGTCTCTGCACACAGAAGAGTTTTGTTCCAAACTATGCTGAGTTTTTAACCCATTTCTGCTGAGTGCTCAACCCACGTTTCAGCTCGCCTGGCTCAGGCTCTGAACACTGAGACCCAAGGATCTGCTCTGTGGAGAGTTAATTCCTGGCAGCCAAATTCAAGTCTCCAGACACAAGGGGTGTTACCCCCAGGGACAAATCTGGCCACAGGCATCCGTATTCAGCCCTGGATGAGCAGGAATGGCTTCCTGGATTTGCAGAGCTGATTTGTGCCAGCTCCAAATTTGGCCCTGTGTCTTTCTCTTTGTTCCATGTATAGTTAAATAGGCAAGATGAAAAAACCATGACTAATTATACTGTTAAATTAAACTGCTTTAAATTTATTTTATGTGATGCATAAAGTTCATAAAAAGAGGTATCCAGAGTAGTATCAGTGACCTTTCTCTAGGAGCTGCAGTCCACCCGGATGCTTTTTTGAACCAATTGGCTGAAAACTCCTGGATTTCTTAACACCTTTTATTCCCTCTCTGCCACTTTCAAACCTGAAGGATTTATTTTTATCAGTCCCTCACCCACATAATGACTTTAAAATTCCTTAGGTTCATACCTTAAAATATAGCTGGGAATTAGAAGTAATGCCAATTAACAAGTCAAGGCTCAAAGGCACTGATGGAGTTAGCTTGCACTGCTCCCTGGAAAACTGTCATAAGTATATATAAGGATCTGCACACCTCAGGATTTCTGTTCAGAGCACTCTGTTGGAATGCACCTTTTCCATGGAATTTAGTGTCTGTGGACTAGACTGGCCCGAGCTAAAAGGAGTAGTGGCAAACAAGCAGTGCCCCACAGGTGCCTCCCCAGGCAGTTGCCTCCCTCGAGGCTCTGGACTCACAGCAGATCCCAGCGCCTCTGTTTGGACAGGCTTGGCTGGCACGTCTGTGTTTGGACGTGCAGGTCTGTCCTCACCACACCAAAAAGGCAGTTTATACGCTCCAGGTGCCAGTTGGTTCCTGGATCTGAAAACCTGGAATTTCGAGACGGACAAAACCCCCTGATTTGATATGCAGACATTCCTCCCACTCCCATTTAGCAGGCACACAGATAAAAGGCAATTTGGTTAGACCTCGTGAGCCTCTGCTCCAGGATTTGGCACATGAAGGAGGCCAGAGTTTAGTTCCCAGGTCTGTCGGTGGCTTCAGGCAAGTTATTTCACTTTCCCCGATTCAGTTTCCTCCTCAGTGGCAAAGTGGTGCCTGCAATATCAAATAATATGTTTTCCCTCTGGCCACTGCACATGCTTCGTTTTTCTGGAAAAGCTGCTTTGGCCCTTCAGGGTCCCTCACAGGGTGGGTGTGGCTGCAGAGACACATCCAGGCACTGTGGGAGAGGGGCTTGCTCGGGAAATTCGGGAAGTGAGCAAGTTTTTTCTTTTGTTACCAAGAGCTCCTTACACCCTCTTACTGCTGCCACCAATTTTGCTGTTAAAATAACCATTCCTATTTCACCTTTCATTGGGAGTCATATTGGTCATTCATCTCTTAATTCCAGGTTCAATCTCTCTTCCTGTATGTTGTCACCACCCTGTGAGCCAACCCAATCCAGGTCAAATTCTGCCTGCATGAGCTGCTGGCAGCAAAGCTCAGTCCCCTCTGAAAGAAAAAGGCCATGAGACCTCCTCGTACCCTCCAAGCCCACGAGCTGGGCAGGACTGCACTGCACTGCACTGGGATGAGACACTTTGTCTTTCCACGCCCAAGGAAGACAACTGGGGAGAGCAGATGGCTTTTCGGAAGCCTAGAATTGGATATTGTGGCTGTGGCATCCCCTGCTCCTGCTGATGCTGCACTTCCCTGCCTGGTGCTGCTTTATTTGGGAAGGATGCATTCCCAGCAAAGGTGTGAACATCGCTCCCCTCGCAGCTAATCCTGACACGCCAGTGGCCCACAAGCACGATGCATTGCTAAGCAACACTTGGCAAAATCCATGCCAGGTTGTGTCGGTCCCTTTTGATGTTTCACAGAAGCATTGTCATTTCCATCTCTGGCATTGTTTCCAGCATTTTGGGTGTCAGTGTTCCTGAAAACCATCACAGAAAGGATGTTTATTGAACTGTCAGAGGGTGAATGATTGACACTAGGCACAAGTACTTTTCATGTTCAGGTTTTGGCATGCCACAATTGGATTATTTCCTGATAAATGCCATCCAATTCTACCAGATGGACCACTGAGAGATATGCCAACCTGTGTGAGAAATGGAGTAGATGCTCAGTGCCACTTATTGGTAGATGTGTGCTTCTCCAGTCTATCCTTTTGTGTAGCTGCAGGGTATTTCACTGAAGCAGTGACTTTTGTGATGCTCATAATTAGAAGAGCAAGGCAATTTTCATTGTGGAGAAGGGTAGGTTTCAATGCCCAAATCTGATTTCATTCACCTCAGCGTGGAAGAGCAATACCTGTTCCTCTCCTCTTAGATTTAATGTGTTCTCTGTGACTTGAGCATTAAAGAGCCATGAATTTTGAAAGTCAGGTATTTCTCATATATAAATAATTTCAATAAACCGATCCTCTGCATTCGCCTTCATCTTTTCCTAATGGCTCATTTACTGATCTGAGCGCAATACAAGGATTGTGAGGCAGGTAAAACATCTAAGGCAGAACGTATTATATGTGCTACCCAAAGTTTATTAAACAGCTGAATTCATTTCACTGACACTCAGCTGGAGAGGTGTCTGTGGTGTCGGGATGGCAGAGGGACCAGGGCCAGCATGAGGGGACACTGTGACCCAGGCATGGATGTCAGCAGTGGAGAAGGTCAGAGGCTGTCAAATTGCCCCTGGAGCTATATGGGGAAGGGGGATTAAGCAGGAAGAGCTTTTTCATGGACACTGGTGCCTACACTGAGCAGAGGGGAGAAGGTAGGAACCATCCCACACACCCTCAACAGCCAGTGGGTGAGGAATTGTCACAGGGAACAGGAGCTTTGCTTGCTGGGTTTCAAGAGGGAGGGAGTTGTCTTTTCCTATTTGTTAGAGGTGATGCAGGAGGAAATCCCTAATTCTGCAGGATGGAAAGTTACATGTCTGTGAAAATACAATTTTTCTGTCTGGACTGACCCACTAGAGAGACAAAAGAAACATGAAGTTATCTATTCCTGTAGTCCTCAGCACTTTAATATACACATAAAAAGCAGGGCCTTTGTACTACACCTAATGAGCAGAAGTGAATAATGTGGCATAATTAGCTTCCCTTTCTCAGCCTGCTCTCTCCGATATCTCAACACACTTTTGACAACAGCATGGTACAAGTGGTGACTGGTGCCTACATCTCAGATTTACCATCACTTCATTGTTCTGTGCTAACGCATTTTTCATCTCTGCCATTATGAGGGCCTCTCTCTGCTGCTCTTATTTCTGCATTTCAGCCGTTGGCTTAGTCCCTGCCAGCTAAAATGAAACACAGAGCTCAGGCAGAGGCTTTGGGGAGCAGTGGCTGTTATTGCGCTGTCCCCTCTCCAGAGACCTGTGGTCAAACCCTTGGGTGCACACGTGCACACAGCACCCCTCAGAAACGAGTCTGACTGGCAGCCCAGCCCTGCCATCACCTAAAAATAACAAGTAGAAAAACGTACAGTGCCCCTTTTTTTTTTTTTTTCGGGTGGCCTTGATTAACTAAGGCCTCGGATTTGCGATGGTTTGTGCATCAGCCGATTTCTGTGTCTCACCAGGACTCAGGGATCTCAGAGCTGTGAATTTCCAAAGTTCACAAAGCACTGAGAAAAAGAAATTTACACAAAATAACATAGCTCTATGCAACCTCCTACTATTCCAGAGGAAAATGCAGAATAATAGCCTTTTTTGTTTTGCTGTCCTTACAAAAGGGAGCTGAGAGGCAAAATGATGATGCAGGACCTGCAAAAACCAGAGATCAAAAAATCCTGCTCCCAAAACAATCCCCTGTAAAATGATGTTACTGGGGTTTCTTCCAGGAAAGTAGCTACAATTTTGATTGCAGGTTTGTGAGTAAGCTTATAAATCTATTCAAAACCAACCCTGTTTAAAAACCTGTTATGCAGAGATGCAGTAAAATGAAACGCACGCAGCTAATACTGCTGGTCTTGAGAACTTCAAAATTTCCTCAAAGTAATAACTTTAATTCAGTTCTTTCTGGCATAAACTTTTTCATCCCATTATGTCAAAAACTGTATTATCCATCCATTTGTCTGTCAGAACGATTCCCCCTGGGCCCATATACCACTGGTTCTTCTATTCTAAACCTCCCCATTACATCCTGCTATCAAGAGTCACAATTTTCAGCGAAAGTCTCTTGTGACTTTTGACAATGTTTTACAGTGAACTAGACCAGGAAGCTCAGAGTTAAAGGAAATCTTCCATTCTGGCAATGAATATGTAATAGGCATTACACTGTGCAGTATACCAAAAATGTAAGGTTCATTAAGTCTTTCAAAGGCAAGAACTTCCATGTAGCTTTGAATGAACCTGTCTCCACGATGGCATTAGCAAATGATATTTTGGGGCAGGAGATATTAATACTACACATTAAGGAACAAATTTGTTTAAATGCTATATAGCTCTGCGTGGATGCAGATGATCCAGGAATAAATAAAAAGTGAATAGTCGTCCAACTTTATATGTAAATTGTCTTTGGCTTATATACATAAGAATGCTCTTTGCTACTAAATTCCTTCATATTAACAAGCAGGAGTGTAACTAATATATAAAATAAAGTCATTCTCTTTAATGAGAATGCTAAATATTTTAAAGAAATGCACAGCTATGAAATATTGTCAAGGGCATTTTTATACTTAAGTTTAAGAACACTTATGACTTAACTGTTGAATAATTTAACACATTCAGCCTTGAAGTACTATTTATGTATGTTTTTTAATGTTCATACTTATGTAGGCTTTTCTTTGCTCAGGATTTAGGACCTTTGATTTCTGTTTATAAAATTTACATCTTTAATCTCCCAGCTCTGTGCATTTCCCCATTTGACTCCTGCAACAATATAGGCAAAAAATGCTGAGAGGAAAAAAGGAGCTAAAAGCCTTGCGCAGCTTGGAGCAGGGACTGTGTGGATTTTAGCAAACATAAGGACAGATTTTAAGGAAATGAGCTCCAAGTAGAAAACCTCGATAAACATGAGCCACCTGTACAGCTCAAACGGAGGATTTGCAAATGGGTTCATGAGTTTTCTCTGAGAGGCAAAGAAAGCCCCACGAAGGGCCCCGGCACGTCGTGGGAACCCCGAGTTATCCCGCACGGCTCCTTTTGGGGAGCCCCGTGCCTGGCCACACGTCTGCCGGGAGACAGGGGGGGAATTCCCCCTGCAGCACCTGCGTGGGTGGTGGGACACGGCTGAGACTGGGGGAAATGCCACCCCAGAACTCCTGACCCCTTCAGCACAGACCCACCACCACATGTGCTGGGGCTGGGGCGGTGATCCCGAGAGCGCTCGGCTCGAAGGACGACCTCCCTCCACACCCAAAATGTTCAGGGTCAGTCGACAGAGCACCACAGGCAAAAGTTTTGCTGAGTGATGGAACAGAAGCTGAATTCTCCCCGCAATCGTGATATTGCATGAAATTTGCTCTGGGATAAATAAAAACATCGACCGAAACTGTTTACAGCGTGTCTTGTCACCTTTCATTACGGTCTTTCGCAACACGCTGATGTTTCGTGACACAGCAGATGTAACTTGACATGTCACACACTGAGCAGCGACTTTCAGGAATTTCTAAGACGTGTTTCTTTCAAAAAGCAGCATCTCGACCAGACAGTTGGTCCACGAGTGCATTTAAAACCGAGGCTAGAAGAGCCGGGCTGAGATGAGACGAGCATCGCATGCAGAATATTTGGTCTGACTTTTCCTCTGTATTTTATGTGCTACAAGCCATAGGCAGGGAGATGGACAGATCATCCAGCACGATGGATGAGCTGCTGCCAAGCTGATGTTACTGTATAACTATGGGCCCCTCAGTACCCATTCTGCCTCTGATAGTCATCACTTGCCAGTGTCCAAATGGATTATATATATCTGGCATGTTTATGGTATAAAGGAAGATGAATCTGAATATCTGTGGACCTTGGGCTTGCAGGATGATGCATTTGGAAGGGAAAGCAAGTTTTTCAAGGGCAAAAAAAAGTTAGTAGGGTTTTATCAAGGGGAATTAACCTAACACCTCCTCACATCAGGCAGCACTACCACACATTGAGAGATCGCTTACCCGGGGAGGCAGAAGGAGAGCATTAGGATTAAGAGCAAGAACCACCACATATTTAACTCAGGGTTGTCTTTCCAGCTGGAAATTCTATGTGGTGGTCACTGGCACACCAAGCTGAGTAATTTCTTGAGTGCTGATGTTTATTCAGACAAACCAATCAGCAGAAGGAGTCACAAGGACCTGGTTCTGTGAGGTTCATCAAGTCGGATCACGGCTGAGCAGGAGGCCCTGGAGGGAGGAGAACTGGGGACCCTGGCCTGCCCTGCAAGAGACACCCTGCTGGATCAAGCCACCGAGCAAAAGCTGGGCTGCATGAGCCTTCCCTGGTGAGTGCTCTGGGAAGTGGCTGCTTTCTAGGTCAGGGGCACTATTTTCTCCGGAGAGGCAAAACAGAGAAACATGGAAGCCTGGAAGAACTGTGAGATAGAGAACAATGTAGGATTAAGACAAGAAAACGACTCCCTTGCTGCAGTGGGCCAGATCCTCTGGCAGCAGCGATGGGCTCTGAGCACTGAGCCCATTTGCACTGACTCAGCATCACTGAAATGTAAGTACCACCCCCACTGGGGTCTTTAGCTCCGCGGCGCTGTCAGCACGGGCTTTGCATCCCAGGGAGGAGATACCTAATTTGCTCAGAATAACTGCTTGCACTCCCTCTGCCTCTGCTTTCCAACGGACCTGAACAAGGAGGCAATTTGGTTCCACAAAAGCAGCCTTAAATGAAAATATGTAAATAAACAGAGAACTGGAGAGTGAAAACACTCATCATCTTCCCGAAACTAAAGCGACTCGACGTCTGTCCTTGGGATATGGGCAAAGGGACCCAGAAATCTCAACAGGAAGTCAAAGTTTACAACAGGAATTCAGGACAAAATGAATGTTGCAGCTGTAATACACAAACTCACAACCTTGCCAGGCCTTACTCCCTTAAAAAACACAGAAACCTCTGTATCTCATAGCTTCAAGGACCTCTTTTCCAAGAGTGCCTCCTGTAAAGCTTTATTTCCTTTTGAAGTCTGCTTTCTACTTTACTCTATTTTTTTTTGCTAGGAATATATTTAGGTAGGAGCTGGCCTTTACATCCACAGGCAGCTGTGGCTATCAGTCAATCTATCAGCAAACCGCTCATGAAGTTCACTAGACAAAGGGTTAGTGCAGCTAGTACCACAATAATGTAGAAACAGAAATATTACAAAGTAAAGGCTTATAAAATAATAAAAATTCTACTTAGTTCAGATACCTCCCAGTGCCTTTGGCAAAATACCTTAAGCATTCCACATAAGGCGGGCATTGTCTTTATAAGATGGCACCTCATAAAATGGTATTAAATATCACCAACGGGGCTTCATATTTCATCCAGCAGGGTTTAGGCCAGACATGTTCTATATCACACATTATTAGAATGACATCTGCTTTGCAAGTTGTGTACCCAGGAGCATATCTTGATAACTCATTTCAGCACTCATTCTCGAGGCTTCTGTGGCTTCGTAATACCTAATATGTTTAACTCATTTTGAACAGAAGTCTAAAGCCTGTCGTGGCCCTCTGGCCAAAACTGTAGCTGTCAGGCAACGGAGCCAGCTATCAAACATTACTCATTTATCATTAGTGGTGATGCAGCTGTACAGAGAAATGTACCCACTGAAGTGAAGGGCTGTCAATTGTTCCCTGTGTGATACTCCTCTCCTCAACAGGGCATTTCTCCATGGAGGAACAGCTAGAGCACTCTGCTGCTTCCCCATAGCACGGGATTTATAGCAGCAAGGGAACTGGGAACCTATTTTCATTTAAATGTGTCTGCCCTGAGATGAATAAAGCAATCATCAATGGGTTCTATAAGCAGAGAGGGGTGGGGCACTGTTTATAAACATCACACATAGGAGTGTATCTGTACCAGTACCTATGCCTGTGTGCCCATACACACATGGGGTGTTTAGAAATAAAATCCCTGGGTCTCTATTGGTATTTAAAAACTGGCACATGATCAGTACCAAAGGCTCTGCTTCCTCTTCGCTTGCCATTTCCATAAGAAGACTGGAATGTGCAATTTAGGCTTCAAATTTCCATGTCTATTCTGCTTGCAGAACTCAAACACACGCTACCTTGAACTTCGCTATCCTCAACTCTGCTCCCTAGGGAGGAAAACAGCCAGATTAAATCTATATGAGAGATCTCCTGACTGCAGACACTACTGCCTTTATTCACAAAGGCAAAGCACAGCAATGGTCTGGGAAAGCACCACAGTTAAGATACTATCTCCAGGCTCCTTTGAACCTCTGCTGCATGCAAATATTTGTACACATGCATTATGAAGAGAGTGTGGCACAAGTCCCTGAATTTTGATTTGTCTCTGTACAAGCGAGATGCAGAGGAGCAAGACGGACTCTGGTGGTGAAGAGCACAGATCTGGCTCCCACATCTGCCTTTCCACTATCTCAGTGTGGTGTCTCCTCTGGAGCCCACCGAGGCCAAAGGGAATTTGTTCATTGCTTTCAAGGCAGTTACATGACTACAAAAATGTCAAAAACGGATACTTGAAATCAGGAATCCAAATCCATCCCTAGCAAGCAACTGGAATATAACTGTTGCTCCCATATTAAATTCTGATCTTGGTCCATCTGTGCCCAAGTTTCTGGGAAATGGGGATGGTTTGTGCCTAGAAAATTGTTTCAGCTCTTTCAGTGAGCAGCAAGCACAGCCATGGAGCTTTGAGCAGATGTTACACAAAACCTCAGTTTTATACCTGCATTTCCAGCCATCCCAGATTCACCCCAAAAAGGTGTGCTGAAAAATCAACTTTCTCCAAAGAACTTCAAGAAAGCCTTTCCTCGAACATGGTTCAACTAAGAGACAGTAGCAAAACCATGGTTAAAAGCACTTTTGTCCCTCCTTTTGGCCTTGTACAAAGTATCCATGAATTCTGGCATGGATACTTCTGCCACCTTGTCAGCAGAACAGCAATTAAACAACTTTATATGTATTATTACACATTTCTGGTACACTTCCACCGTGGCTATAGAAATCCAGTGCCCAAAGTACAGCTGTGCTTCAGTTCTGTCCCAAGTGTAAACACAGTGGCTTGCACCAACACGGTTCTCATCCATAACAAGACAAGTAACAAGGAAAGGGAGGAAAAATGCAGCCCTGAAAGTTGCAAATATGGAATATCTTCTGGGAAAAAGCTCCTCTCCACCAGAATGAGGCAGGAGCGAACATGGGTAAACCTGGAGGTGCCTGAGGCAGCTATCTCTTGAGGGGATGTCACTGAGAAGGGGAGTGGAAGTCCCAACAGCCTATTTTGTGTGTGCTGAGGATCTTCTTTTTCCTCCTCTTCCCCACTTCTGAACTCTGCTTATATCCAGTGGTGTAAGGACTCTGCTCCCTCTATCCCTTCTGCTCTGACCACCAAGCCAGGAGGCTTTGCATTACTTCAGGAACACGAGCACATTTTGGGCCCAGCTAAAAAACGAACACGGCAGAGAGGAGGACGATGAATGACAAAGCTTTCCTGGCAGATGTAGGCTATAAAAAGAGATCGTGATGTAGTGAAACAAGTCTAACCAAAGGGGTTTGCCAGAAACACGGTGAAACAGGCTTCCAGTGTGGAAATGACACTGCCAGATTCAGAAAAGAGAAAACCAAACAGCCTGAAGCTCAGCAAGCACGCAGCAACTTGAGGATACTGAGGAAAGTGGAAATCACTTCACTTTTGTTTGTGATTTCCCTCCCCTACAGCCCCTGGTCTCCCAGGGAAAGGACCCAGCCCCTCACTGGCAGGGTGCAGAGCTGAAGGGAGGCCAGTGGCACCTGCTCCTGGCAAGCTGGGCTGCGGCTCACCACGTTCCACAGAGCAGGACCATGGCGGCCAGGCTCCTTCTTTGACCTGATCTGATCTTATCTGCACTTCCAGGTGCCTCTGGAGCCCAATGCTCTCTTATTACCATCCGCCCGCCCACACCAAACTTGGATACATTTGTGTTCATGCCTTATTTTCCTAAATTAATGTAGGAATGGGCAGAGGAGCACTTCAAGGAGGGTAGCGAATGGTGGTTTCATTAGCCACATTTTATTAATTTTATTTCTAAACCAACAAAACTCAGCCTTTGAAGGGGGCCCCCTCCTTTCTTTTTTTTTTTTTTTTTTTTTTGCCAAACCCTGGACAGAAGTCTTTCCGAGTCAGAAGGGATGTACATGACTGTGTAAAATCCCAGAAGCCTCTCCTCAAAACAGTCACAGGGGTTTGCAAACAAGTCACAGAATCACCCTCTTCACCCATTCCCCCAGGGCTAAGCAAGCTCCCTCTGAAACACTCCCAGCTGCTTTGTGTTCAGAGAGTAGCAAGGCCTGAGCACAGGCTTTAAAACAGTGTTGCAACTAGACCATGCAGGGAAATTCTTGACTTTTTAAACATCCTTTTTGTAATATTACATGTTAGGAGAAACAATGGGTTTGGTTATAACTATGAAGTAAAGCAGGGGCTGGAGAAGCAAGTTGTCAGTTTTCCTCATAGGAAACAGCCACAGCTGAGCTGTGTGTTAGATACGCCTGGACAGGGAAGAGCTTAATTCAAACTGCTTTGGGTGACTAAAATGAACTTGATATTATTGTTGCACCATGACTTTTGGGGCATACTTTATCTTCTGCAGGAGATTCACCCTTCCTATTGCTGTTGTATCTCTTTGTAACACATTTACACCCCAGTTTCCTAAGCCAGGTGTCTTCCTTTCTTTAGACTGAGCTCACCATCACCTGCTCCCATTCCGTGCCGTACCACCACCACCACTATGTTCCATGAGGTTTCCTCAAAATCCCTGCAACACTGCTTTGGGCAGAGGTGCTGGGAAACCAGCAGCAATGATGGGATGGTAGCTGGCAGCCTCTGGGGCTGGAGCAGGGGGGCAGCAGGAGGGCTGGGGACCACGCTGTGCCCCAGCTCTGCAGAAACCACCTCGTGCCCCGAGTTTCTGTGTGAAGCCCGCTGGCTGCTGAGAGGGGTCAGCGTTCCTCTCAGACATGCCTCAGTGCACCGTGGTTTCCCACAGCTCCTCGAGGTCTGCGCTGTGATGCAGTTGGTGAGTCATGCACAGATTAGTCATGGAGGGGATTTATTCTTGTCTGCAGAAAGTCCGGCATGAGTAAAGACAATGCAAGTTTGGCAGCGGCTTCTTTCGGTTCTGGCCCGTGCCAAACCTGAGCTGTGTCTCATCCCCAGGTGTGGGGCTCAGACAGGGCCACACATCCTTTTCATGCCTTTCTGCCCACACCAGAACTTTGAATGCACTGCAGAATGCACAACTCATCTCACAAGCTCCTCTTCAGGCTAAAGACACTTCCACACTAATTACTGACCTTCACCAGGAAAGTCTCCAAATCCTCATGGATCCACCGAAGCTTACCTGTCACGGGGATGAGATCTTGGCTTCATCCAACCTGATAGCAAAACACTCATGCAAGCCTAGCATTTTACTCCTTAGGGATCAAATGATGCAGGAATCTAATTTCCCTGTATTTCTTCCAGTCCCAGAGCACTGACTCCCTAAACTACTCCTGGAGATTTTTTAACTGTAAAAACCACTTTTTTTCATTTCTCAAGAACAATAAGATATCCAGCAATAACAACACATTTCTGACCAGGAAGCTGTCTGGCATGGTGCTGCCACAATGTTAAGTTCCAGGTAATTTTTCTTGGATGAGTTTATGCAGTGAGTGTAAAATCCTACCTGCTGACTGCGGCAGGAGTCACGGGTCTGCGGGACACTCCTTCAGAACTTGGGCTTCTGAAACGAGAAAATGTTTTCATTCATATTTTAAAATTCCATTCATTAACAGGTGTATAAGGTTTGACTTCTTCAAAGTATGCTGCAGACACAGCCTAATAAATCTCCATGACACCTCACTGCATCTCCATTTTATAGATGTGGTGATTCGAATATATCCAAGTGAAATGACTTGCCCAAGGCTAATGAAGGAATCAATGTCAGAGACAGGATTAAAAGTAGAAAAATTCCTAGCCCCCAGTCTCATAACCTAACTGTGGTCTGCATTTCCCTCATATGAAAACAGAAAAGGGAAACACATCTATTTTGAATATTGTGAAAAGTAGTTCAGAGCAGATGGGCAGCCTGATGTTTTAAAATTGCTTTACTTTGTCATAAAATATCAATAATACACGGGATGTGGTTCTTGTCCAAGAGTATAGAGCATACCAAGGTGTGAACAGCACAATATGTGTCACTGGTCGCTTTCAGAGCAGCTCAGATGGCACTGTAGAATAAAATAAGGACAGTCTTTGAGATGTCTCTCCTGCCCTGCTCCTTAAAACAGATTTCTTCCCGTGTGCTACAGCCAGTAAAAGCAGCTTTGAAGCTGATGAATACCTGTTGGGTAACGAATCTGTAGCGAGACACCTATTGTCACATCTCAGAAGCAGCACAAGAGGTGTGTAATGCCTACTGCTCAAATTTTTGGGTGGCTCTACCCACCTCTTTATTGGATGCTGACACAGAAAGAGGCAGCATCTTCTCTGTCACCAGAACATAACGGGAAGACAATGCACCTGTCTAGCTGTGTAGAAGAATAATTTAAAGGAGAAAAAAAAAGGAAGGTACACTTGGGTCATTAAATATTGATGAGTAAGATTCATTGACTGAGTGGGAGACAGTAGGATATGGCTTGAAATAAAACCCCATGAGGGCCACACCCCCTAGTATGCCCAGGGCCATCCCTTTAAAGGTAGGACAATTATAATTAATTGAGCAATCTGACAGAAAGCATACATCCATACACTGGAGCAGAAAGTGACACTGTGCACGGAGCCATCATGGACACTTGAAGGGTTAATGCTGGTTCACTAGACCAAGGACAGTAAATTCTGCCTGTGGCTACCACCAGTCTATTGTATTATTATTGCAGGCTTTAGAAACAGCTTTTAATTTTAACCCTTTCCAGCTCTTTCTTCTATTTTATCTTTAAAAACAATTGTCATTGAATAAAATGGCATGAAATCTTCCTAGTCCTACCTTTCAATAATTTTGTTTCACTTTCAGCATTCAGAACACTGTGCAAAAAATAAAAAAGAACCCAAAGAACACGGGCTTCCTTTACCTATAACTTTTAAGGTTGCCATAAAACGGGGGCCCTTTCATTTTGTGGCAATCAGTCCCCACTCTTCACTGCAAGGATGAAGAATCCCATCCACCACTTACAGGAAACCGAGATGTGAGTGTTCAGAGTTGTGACAAACACACAGACTGAATACAGATAGCCCTGTACCCCCTTCAGTCTTGCCAACACCTGCATTCATCCACCCGACTCCGTTTTTAAGGTGACGCGCTGGGAATTGTTCACGCCTGTAAGAGCTGACAAATCAAACGCGCAGGAGCCATTGGTTACCTGTAATGCAGAAATCTCATTCTGGGTAACAATTCCAGCAATATGCTGAGCACATCCTCAGCCTTAGGCAGGCTAAAGAGAAACAACCAATGGAGAAGGGATTATATAAACGAGTGCAGGGGACAGCAGAGGACTGACTCAGTGACCCAGGAGGTCCTTTCCAATCCTATATTTCTGTGTTCATCTGTTCATATTGAAGTTGATGGGAGACATTTCCACCGACTTCAAAGGGCTTTTATCTGGCCCCAGTTTCATTTCTTTTCAATATATAGATGCAAGAGTAATGTCACGCATGATTTTCACGAGACATGCTAATATACAATCAGTTCTGGGAGCAGCAGAATGAACCCAGGTAGATAAATTGTTCATCCCAAAATGCTAAACATGCCAAGACCTGAAAAATATATCTCCTCATATCTGACTTGCAGACAAGTCCAGAAGTATCACAGCTGGGTTTCTAGTTATCATTAGCCATAATCAATTATGCCAAATAAACTGCCCCGTTACCTAGTTGCACTTCTTGTGAAATACAAGGAATAAGGTGAACAAACATTTTTGATTGGAGGATCAACTCACTACAAGGCTGGCCCATGTTCCCAGCAGCAGGAAGGAGTGTCCCACCATGAAACCTGTAGCTTCCTGTGGAAGGTTATTTACTTTAAATGGGACATCTCTTGTCAGAGAGACACGCCACAAAATGCTCTGGAAAGGAAAGAGGTGAAGAAGTCTAATGTCGATGGAGACAGAAAGAAGGAGAAGGTAGAACGGAGTGACTGTACAATTACACAGTGTTTTCTCTTCCTCTCTTTTTTTTCCACTGAGCAGGCACTCAGCCTGCTCAGCAGAGTCACTCCAATATGTTATCTAATGGCTTTGTCGTTTCTTGTGAGATTTCCCATCTGTGGCCAGACTGTGCCACTGCCTCGTTCAGCTGAGCAAGAGAACATTCACTCGCTCACTCTGATCTGGGGGGACAGGTCTTGCTCTGGAGCAACAAAAAATGAGCTGCTCCTTAGTCAGGTCTGAACCTCTGCACTTAAGTCAGCCTTTGATGAAAGTTTCCTCTGGATTTCAGTGCTGCTCTTTATAGCTGGACAATCTGCTGGCTCTCTCTGGCTCTGTCTGTTTTTTGTTCTTTACACTGGCATTGTTCTGATCTATGTGGTGGTCTCATATTTTCCTCCAGAGCTTTCTGCATCGGCCTTGTTTTCAAAGCCATATAACACAAGCAATGATTTCTAACCTGCAGTTGCTTCAGAAGGATGGATGTTCAGACATAATCAGTCCATTTTGCTATTTTTTCACCTGTTATACAGTAGCTGCTCCTGCTGCTTGGATGCTTCTTTACTCACTTTCCTTTTCAATCCCTTTTGCCCTCATAATTTACTGTAATACTCTAAGTGATTTATAAAACATGGAGAAGTGTATCACATCCAGTTTAGTTCTCCTCCAAGCAGAGCCATTTCCTCCTGCTGGGTTCATGGTGCCTCTAATGAGCATGTTCTAGGGAAGGATTCAGCCTTCCAGGGGCACAGGTACAGCCACTCACTTTGACTGCTCAGATGTGGCAGGTGGTCCATGACCAGGACACAAAAATGACACCACACCATGAGAAAAGAGATGCTCAGGATGCTGAGATAACCCTGATGTGCATTCAGAGGTCTGAGTGCTTTGGGGCTGTACCTGGACCTCAAAACTCCATCGGGAACCACAGACAGGATCCACAGGTGGCACAGATCTGATGGAAGTGCAGGTAGCCCGTATCTGAGAGCCCATCACTTCATACAGAGCTGTGGAATTGCTCTGGTGGACTTCATGATTATCTCATCAGTGGCCACATATCACCAAGGAAAAGTTGTGGTTTGCTGTCATTTACGAGTGTCACCCCCTACAAACAGGAAGAGGAGCACGAGAACGGGAAAGCTCCATTGATTTGTTCAGGCACCAGTATTCCAACGTGGCAAGATATTTTACCTATGACTGTCACATCCAAATTTAGTAGATAGCATGCTTGCTTTTTATTTGATTTTTAGCGAGTCTCTCCACAATAAATATAAGAGCAGAATGCATAAACAAAGCACCTGGCACTTACAGTTTATCTTGGTGACAGAAAATTTGATTGATGATAAGTTCAGAAAGTGGCAAGTTTTCAACATAGGGCTAAACAACCTTTCATTGCTGATTTTAATTTTTTTTTTTTAAAGCTTGGTTACTCTTAGCTGCCTTGTTCCAGTGCTCCATCAGCTGCTGGGTAGGGAAAAAAAAAGCCTGCCGTATTTGTTCCTTATGGATTTTCACTGATCAAGTTGCATATCACCAGGTTAAGAATTAAATGGAGAACTTTTGCACGTCATATTCCTCTCCTTGTCTCTTCCCAGGACAGAGACCGTGAGACAGACCTTTCTGCTTGTAAAATGTTAATTTTTAACTTATCCTTGTTACTGCAATACCAAAAGATTGGAGGGGTGTGGGCACACAAGCAGAATGAGGTAGCTCAGAGGAGATGCCAGTCAGAGAAGCTCCATTCATGGAGCAAAGAAGGAAAAAATATTTTACAGAGGGGAAAATTAAGGCACAATCTCATAGTGATTTGTGTCCAGGAGCTTCTAGGAGGAACGTGGACAAAGGGCAGGCACAAGCCAGACCCCATGGCTGCTATCTTGTGCCTTAGCAACAAGACCACTCTCCCTCTGCACACAGCTCGGAGGGAAGAGGGGCAACCTTCTAGGAGGGAAATCCTTGTTGGATTAAGCACTTTGCTTGCTTTCCTCTTCTCACCCCTCTCCTCCTCCAGAGCACGGAGGATGGGGAGGGGGCCAGGTGGTGAAAGGGTGCCTGCTCCCCCCCATTCTCCAGCACACCCCACATCCAGCAGAGTCCTGGGGCTCTCCAGCAGCCCCCGGATGCCCGCGCCCCTCGGCCGGGGAGGAGGGATATGATTTGTAATTGCAATATTTTCATTACCGTCTCTTAGTTCTTTGCACACTAATGTCAAGAGCTTTGTCTTTGTAGTGTTATTGGCATTTTTCATCATATTCATGAAGTGTGGGTCAATTTTCTTCAAAAGGCTCACTTCGCCAACTTGCCACAAAGACAGACAGTAATAAATTCTACTAGTGCACAGCGAAGGCTTCGTAGCTGCAAGCAACAATAAAAAGCAATGAGCTGGGTGTCACTAAGTAACTCCAGTTTACACTGCATTTTCTTCTTTTATTGAAAACTCAGAATATGAATTTATTAATGAACACACAGGCCTACTTTGAAGGGGTGTGGGGGGGGGCCCGATCAATTTATTTGGTATTCACACAGTGTGTGCCTACATTGTATTGTTTCATCATTTTATGGCCAGGCACAGCTTGTTAGGCTGTGGCCCTCCAGAAAAAAGCAGGCTCATATAGCAACACCTTGACGTAGATGTACAGCTGCTTTCACTGTGGCTGTCTCACCTTTAGCCCCGTCTGTCTACTGCCGGCTTTCATTTTCCGCATTCATACATCAATAAGCTTTGCATGCTGACACCTAATTTTGCAGGCTACTTTGGTTATGGAGGCCATGTTTTGCATATCACTACCCACCCCCTTCTGACATCTACTGCCTTTAAAGAGGGAGAGAATAGAGAGAGCACGAAAGAGGGATTCTTTTCTTCTCAGCCTAATCAGAGATTTCTTTATATTTGTCAAAAGCAGATCTGCCAAATCAACTTTAATTGATTCTTCCACAGTTCTCATGTATGATTTTTGAAGGACTGGGCTTGTGTTCCAAGACACAGTGTTGTGTTTCAAACAAATATGAGGTTTCTACAGTAAATCAAATTTGGATGCCAATTAGTTAGCATTTTCCATTCCAATTAAATTTGAGACCTTTCTGATTTTGAAAGACTTGTGTGTCTATGCCTGTGTGCATGTACTGATGTGTGTGTGCCTATCTCAATCTATTTTGGAGAGGCAGAAAGATATATATGTATAAAATATTTAATGTGCTCTCTGTGGCCTAATAAGCAGGGAGGGGTTAGAGCCACCCATTTAAACACACATTTTGGAGGATTTTTATTTTTTTTTTTCCCCTGTTTATTTCACAAGGGCTTACCAGCCCATTCTAACCTGTTATGTGACACCACAAAGGTTTTTACTTTCTCAGTCAGGTGGCTAATGTCATTATATCGTTGACAACTCATAAAATGTTATAATCTAATAGGGCTTTCCCTCCCCACACACACATAGTGAAAGCTCATTGTAGCAAAGAAGGGATTAGGGGCAAAAAGCAAGATTAATGTTTAAAAGAATGGGAGCAGGCTGAGTCCAGATAGAATACTGTAGCTTAAAAACAAATATAATTTGTATATTAAAATGTGTCTTGATCTTCCTAGATTTACTCTAAATAAACCCAGCATACAATACAGAGGATTTCCTACTGGATATTGAATATTTCAAGCAAAGTCTATATATATTTAGGTTGAATCAATTTTTAAATTAATTCATCCTTTTATGACTAAAAATCAGTTTTTAGGCAGACTCGGAATACAGAGACTAAGACTGAATCCCACACTACCAGGATGGGAAGGAAACAAAAGCTTGCTTAGATGAGCTAGAACTCTCATGTGCAATCAGGGGCAACCATCAAACTATACTGATGAAAAAACATTTGTGCTATGGACAAGGAATCTTCCCAGCACCCATGGGTCTGGTTGGCACACAAGGAACAAACCTCTCATCAATAGGTCCCCAAAAGGACCTCAGGCCAGCCAGCCAGCCAGCCCAGCTCCAGCAGACATCAGGAGCAGGCAAATCCATTTCCATTCGTTTCTGAGGACTCAAAAACCGCAGCAGTGAGGAATTCACCCTCAGCAAAATTCAGGTGGGAACAAGCACACACCTGCATTTCTTCGGGAAAGAGATTAATTAGTTTCTTCCTCTTATAAAACATAAATAAAAGAACAAAGACCTGAGCTTGAAAAGGTGAGAAAATCCGGGCACACTTGGCCAGCAGGGAAAAGCAATAATCTTCAGGTAGTTTAGTGCTAGAACAGCGTGTTTTGTATTCTCTGCTACTGCTCACAAGTACTGGCCTACGCCACCAAAAGCAGTAAAATGAGGAATTATGATGGCTATTGAGCACCATTCACATATTCACAGTGTCGCATCCGATGTCAATTAGCGAGCCTGTTTCCATAATTGTTATACAAGGGGAAAATCTGCGGTGTTAAACAGCTCTCCAGTTCACGTTTCTGGATGGGCTTTGTTTGGTGGAGTGTTTAGCACACATGAAGTAAAATCCATGGGAAGTCTGCCTGGCACGAGACCTTTCACAAGAATTTGCATTGGGAGACTTTTTCTATTCAGTCCAATATGTGTGTTTTAGGCCACATTTTTCAAGCCAGCTTCTCTTTCTACCTGGGTAAAACCAGGCCTTTTGGGTGGGGAAGCTGCACATTTGCTGAGATTTTTATCACACTGAATGGGCAGGCTGAGGAGGAAAATTGCAGAGGACTATGCAAGCATTTTGTACCTCTCAAACCAAAAATGTCTCAAGCCTTTTGTATAAAATCTCTTGGACTCTGACATTTAGTTGTCAGCTTGCATAAAAACAAAAGGGTTCAATGTTGAGATGGAGCTAATGCTGAACATCAAACTGGTCTTTTAAAGGTTTGGGGTTTTTTAACTCTTTTTGTAATAAAAAGTCTGAAATTCAATGTTTTGTTCAGCTGATGATCAATTTTTCTTCTACATTTCAAGGTCTGCAATAACCCACCAAATCCTCTACTTATCTCCCATTGTGCTGACTTCTGTAAAAAATGTGGCCCTTCAAGCTACAAAATTATAGAGGAAAATCAGACAACACACAATAAAGTCTATAAAATCATGAACAGTATAGGGAAAGCAAACAGAAAAGAATTAGTCATTATTTCTCACAGCATAAGAACCAGGGCACACCCAATTATGAGGCAGCGGGGTTAAAACAGCCCATAAGGAACACTTTTACAAAGAATAACTAAATTATGCAACTTAGCACACAGCAGGTAGCAGAGACCAGGAATATAAATGGATTGTAAACACGATTAGACAAATTTACAGGAGAGTTCCACAGAGGACTGCTAGGCATGATGATCCTGCATGGGGTGTGGATTGGCAAGTCTCTCACACCCTACCTGGACAGGGCTTGGGAAGGGTGAGGTCCCTGTCCAGGTACCTCCATCCTGACAAGACAGTGATGCTGGGGGCCATAACATCACCCTCACAGAGTGAGCTGCTCATGGAATGTCCTCCTCTGCCTGGAGATGATAAAGGAAGTGGCCAAAAGAAAGCTCCTGGTCGGAGTTTGGAACCTCCAAACCCTGAGGGAATCACTGCACTGCCAAGTGCATGAGGAGTCCTTGATCCAGACCACACGTGCAGCAAAAACAAAGGCCCTGATGAGTGATTATGTGCCTTTGTCTGGAAAGCCTCCCACCAAGGTGCACTCGTGTGTCTGGTGTGCAACAGGGCTGTAGATTAAGCTCTTTGTGTGTTCCTCACTTTAGGGGTATTTAATTGCTGGGTAAGCAGAAAAAGGGAAAATTAAAAGAGGGCCACAGACTGGTCTGACAATGGTGGAAAGAAGTGCCCTGCTCAGCAATAGGCACAGGGAATCAAGATGGGCACATAAATGTGTCTGACGTGAGCTGTCTTTAACCACTGGCAAAGACCAGAGCAGAAGTTCTCAACCATTTCTTGATTTATGGACCCTTACACTTCCAACGGAGAGGTGATCACCTGTAACAGTGAATTAAAGCCTCCTGACAATAGGGTTTTTTTCAACTGCCTTTACGGAGGTGGCTCAGAGACCCTCTGGGACATCCAGCCCCATCGGAAAGCTACTGGCACAGGAATGAGCAAAGGGACAGGGATAGGCAGTGTCCAGGCTTGGGGGTTAAATTTGCCATCCCATCTCCATTTCCTGTCTAACTGTGGAAAAAGAATAATTTTTAAAAGCCTTCATTCTCCTTCATAGTTTTAAGGCTAAAAAGGACTATTAGATCATTTGCTCTGACCTTTTACATCTACAGGCCATCACACTTCCTCCAGTTTATGAGTACCTCCATAAAATAAGAGCCCATATTAATTTCAATCACCACTGAGGGAAATAAACCTGCTCCAGTCAGAAAAGGGTCTCTCTGAGGTTCGCCACTGTTCACACTCTCACCATTCACATCCTTTCTAATTACTACACTATTTTCCCTCTGTATATCCATGAATGCATTGTTAAAATACCAGGAACAGGAGTTTAAATTACAGTGGCACCCCATTTTGGTCACATTTTACATAGTGAAAAGGATCCCCAATGGAAAGACTCGGACAGCCTAGCCAGACAAGGGAAATAAAAATACCCACCAAAAAAATTTTAAAGGGAGAAATCTCTGTTCTCCCCAGGTCTCATAAGCCCAAGGAGATTAAACGACTGGTCAAAAATCACCCCAAAGTTGGTGGCAGAGATGGAGCTGAAACCTACTTTCTCAAGTCAAACCTGAGTTTTAATCACCAGAACACCCTTCCTCTCCCTTCATTGCTTTCATTTATCATTTCAGGCTAGGCAGACTACATCGAAATGATGGCTTTGTGAAGCATAGAAACACAGTTTTACGGGCAATAAACAATAAATATGAACCTGAGAGACATCTCCGGGAAACCTCCATACCAAAAAAAAGCGTCCTTTCCCCCCTTTTTTTTATTCCCTGCAGAAGATGGCAAAGGCCTTTCCCTTGCCGCGCTGCCCGCCCCTCTCGGCCAGGCGGAGCGCGGTGCCAGCTCCCCTGCGCGGCGCGTTGGCTGCGGGATGGCAGCGAGCTCCCCTGCTCCCTGCCAAGATGACAAAGTCCTGGCTGGCTCAGCCTCTGCCTCTGCCAGGCTACCAGGGAATCGGCCGTGCCGTTCCATTTAAGCGCTGCTCACTAATTATTAACTGTGGGCTCAGCATTCAGGGCGCAGACAATGGGATCAGCCAGGCACCGCTCCACGGGCGGGGGGGGGCACCGCAGTCGGCACGGGTTTCTTTTTAATTATTGTGCAGTGGAATCAGTCCTGGAGAAGCGAATTGAAAAGTATACAAAATTCTGATTAATAACCATAACAGCTTTCTTTGTTTTTTCTTTTTTTCTTTTTTTTTTTCTTTTTTTGGTGGGTTCCCTCCCACAGGAACCCAAATGTTCTTCCTGTAACACCAAAATCCGCACACACTTTAAAAAAACCCCAAGAGAACGTATTTTGGTTTACAGGACTACTCCACAATAACAATGAATTATGCAGAGTTGAGCCCAAAACCTATTTCTGGATCCAGATATAGACTTTGAGGGATGATGGGTGATCCTATTTTATGGCACCCCTGAGAAAGACATAAAAAACCTCTCCCCAGGTTGGAAGGGCTCTGTTGTGGACTGATGTCCAGGCTTTAAAGTTTCAGGCCTTTGCTTGGTACTATGCTGTGCTTTGTGTAAAGGCTGAACTCCTGTGGTATCTGTGTTACCTCCTCTCCCAAGGGATTTGTGCAAGGAAGGGTTGCCTTTATCTCCTCTGGCATTTGCGTCTCACTGGCTCTGTTGCTTTAGAACTGCAGAACTACAAACTGGATGGGGATTGCTCTGAAAGTGGCTCCATGCTCATTCAGAAATTAGGTGCATCTCAGCAACGCTTAAGGTGATTTTCCAAGATGTTTCCTTTTTTCTAACAGCTTATTGATTAATGTATTTCTATTTCAGAGAGACACTGTGACAATTTTGTTCAAAATAGTAAGAGGAGGGGAAAAAAATTAATCAAGGTCCTCTGAAAATAATGTTTCATCCTGGAAAAGCTTTTTTCCATGTAACAGAATCCTTCATTAGGCTCTCTGACTGCTCCTATCAGAGGACACACCTCAGACGGGAGCTGGAGCCTCTCTTCCCATAGTTTTCCCAGCAGTGGAAACACATGATTTGCATTAGGGACAGGGGACAGTATCCTGTGGCCTCAGCCCAGGGGTTCAGCGTTGAGGGTGCAGCATCCCCACTGTAAGCTGACTGGCACCCTGGGGAGGCAGCAGCTCCTCTGTAATACAGAGCACATGAGCAGGGGCTATTATGAGCAGGGATAAGGAAAAACACATGCTGGAGCAGGTGCCAGGGCAAGGATTAGAGGAAACGTGCTGCTGTGTCTCACAGAGCAAGCGCACGGCAGGGTCTGAAAGCGAGAGCAGCTCTTTGGTGTGGGAGCCTCGTGCTGCACCTGCAATGAAGCCTTTCCTGCAAATGGAGACATCAGAAGGAGATGACATTCCCCAGGGGATGGCAAAATGTTATATGAATCACACCCGACTCCACTCAGAAACATCTCTCTTAGGTCTGAGCGGAATTCCATACCAAAGGCATATATTTTTACATTAGGATTTCTTTTTCTTTCACTTTCAGTACCTTGGAAGTGCTTTTTCACTAAGCAGTTATTAAAAAGAACGAAGATGTAGTCTTGTACCCGAGTAAGGTTTCTTCCCCAATATTTCTCAATTTAACCAGATGACAATCCCTCCTTCTTCCTCAAGCCTTCCAGTTTTGAGCCTTGACACATTCTGACCGAGTTCCCAGTGCTTCTGACACTCCACTTTGCTCCCACACGGACCAGCGTGCAGCAGAGACCCCCCAGCTCACACAGGCTCCCTGCTCACCTCTCTGCCAAGGCTGTGCCAGGAGGAGGAATGAGCCCCCTAAAATGACAGTAGGAATTGTTGATTCCTTTTCAGGCTGTACCAGGCTCTTGCAGCCACGATTCCTCACATCCATCTGTGGCAAGGCATTGTGGGGTATTGTGTTTGACTCTCAACAAACTGTGTTGCTAGGACGACGTTTATTATGATACATAATGTGAATAAAGGATGAAACTGTACACAGCGTGCTGATTTGCTATAACTGTCATCTGTGATGATAGTCTCTAGTTTATACCTCAAATGAATTTTGCATGGATGGTACCGATGCTGCCGAGTGCTGCAGAGGTGTATTTTACAAAGCTGCCTGGGCCTGGCATGAAGATCATGCCACTTTAAACAGCGAATCTGTTATTGTGATGTTTGTGAGAGGAGAACAAGTGGGAAAGTCACTTTCAAGTGCAGCTCAGTGCTCTTTTAATGAGGAATGGGGTCTTCTTCAGAGTCAGCCAACTACTGAGGAGGAGCTGACACCCTTAGTAGTCAACATCCTCAAAACAGCTGACAGCTCCAGATAAATCAGTTTGTGTACTTCCTCCCCTTCTCATATCACCTGCGGTGACAGGAAAGCACTAATTTCCTTTGAGAGGGAGAGAGATGGATGCACGCGTGCATCCTGGGCATGTTGATCCTTCAGTGTAAAATTAACAAAAACAGAGGCCAGGGAGAGCTGGGAATAGGCACAGCACTTTGTCAAGAGGAAGACTCTGCTGTGGCACGGCCCCATATTCATCATATGGCAATTTATAAACGTGCACACGGCAGAGCCACGTTGCATCAGCCCCTGGAAGGAGCAGCTGTGACAAACAGAGTGCGCTTGGTCAGCCGACTGCCCAGCTCACAGCCACAATTCTCCTCCACACAGCACAAGACTGCGTGCCCAGGGGGCCAGCACGCAGTGTGTGACATCGGCCACGTGCACGAGTGGCACTTGGGCACAATGCTTGGCCCTGCAGCTGGACACAGCCCAGCCCTGCATGCACAGCCACCTCGGAGGAGCTCTCCGACACTTGCTACCCTTGATGAGGACGGTGCCAGTAAGAGCTAAAGCAACCTCTGCTCGTTGATTATTTCAAGGGGAAAGGTGCTGAAATGATGCTGCTGCAGTGACAGTCCCAGTGCCACACCTGAAGAGCCACGTGCCCGGGGCTTGCAGCACCCTTTGGGGTTGGTCAGGAGGCACTCACTTGTTTATCAGTCACTGGCAATCGATGGGGAGTTAAGTACTGCCTGCACCCTCTTGCACAGACAATCCTCCTCGCACACTTCCTGAATTCATTACTCTGACGCTGCCACAAGGCTGAGTGATGTTATAAAAATCAGACACTCCGGGCCGTCAAAAGCATTGCACTCTCCTTGGAAAGAAACACACCTGGAAAACCCCTCAGATAAAACCACGGAGGAATTTCTCCCGGTAGGCAACGCAGCTCACAACTTTGCCCTGGGCCCAGAAGCCTCTCGTGGCAGCGTGAGCAGGGCTGGCTGCCATTCGTTTTGTGCCATTGCTCCTGAGAGTCAGCTCATCCCATCCTCCTCGCTGAACTGCCACGTTTCCAGAGACAGGCTCTGACACGAGCTGGAACAAGGCAGAAACAAAAGACGGCCAACTTGTTTACGGGGAATGAACCACTCACTGTGACCCCGTTCCAGAGAGGATCTGCCCCAAAAACCAGACACACACTGTCCAGGCCTGAAGAGAGGCTGTCTCCCCTGCCTGTGCTCAATGCACACAGTATTTCAGCTGAATTTAAGAATCCCTCTCCTGCACAAGGACCTTTTAATGAAAAGAAAAAAAATAAGAAGAAAAAAACAAACAAACCAGACTCTAAAAATATGGATGAGGATCTCAAGGTCTCAATTTCTCCCTTCCTAAGCTGACAGTAACCTCAGTGTTGCCTTGATGCATCAGGTTATGTTAGTTAAATCACTGACCATCCCATCATTTATGGAATGGGACACGATTGACGTGCCCAGATGAAACAAGTCACAGCACAAATGTCTAAAAGGGGGGATTTGCCTGACAACCATTTTAAAAACACTTGTAGGTTTAGATTTTTAAATAAATACATATCACTATATATGCAAACATAGAACTATAAATACATCTATACATGCATGCATGTGTGCACACACATATGTATAATCACATACATATGCTCCAGTGGTTTTCCAGCTAAACTGCTGCCATGTGTTGTGCATTATCCCAGGGCACCGAGCAGAAAGGCTGAAACCCACCTCTGGGGGCAGGGGATTTTGAAGCCAATTTCTCCTGGACCAGAAATCCAAAGTCACTCTGAGCACAGGCCCCACAGCCCAGGAACAGGCAAGTTCAGCAGCACAGAGCCCCCCCCAGAAGCAACAAGGACATTTTTGTCATCCCTGAGGTTGCTCAATAAGTGCCAGCTCCTGCTTGGGTGATGCAGAAATGCACGTCTCTGATCAGAAGGACTTGCTTCCATTCCAGTCTCATGGAATCTGGGCTGTTTCTTTCTTGCACTATTGAGTGTTTCAGTGGAGAAGTTCTTTTGTGTGTAAATAACTATTAGGTGCTATTTTCTTATAAGCAAAGAAAATTCATAAAATAAAGCAGACAGAATTCATTTATATGAAAAATAGAGGGATTAAACATAGCCAATAAATTACAATAAACTGTCCACAGTGAACAATGCTACCAGATGACCATAATGGAGATCCACTGCTCTTGTGCTTTTATTAAAAGAACAAAGCACTGCAATTAAATGTAAAATCCGGTAATATGTCATCGTACCTTAAGCATCCTTTTCTCATTCATTGAACACCGTCCTCTGATTTAATTGAAGCCCCTGGTCCCTTTGAGACAGCAATAGTCCTTACTCTAGGCCAAGTTTAGCATTTCATTATTTAGTAATCTGAGATGGAGTCATGCTATTGACTCTCAAGCAATCCTCTTTGCTTCTTATAACAAAAAGGATGCCCACAGAAATAATTGATACCACATTCTACTCTCTAGTAAATCGTCCCTTAGTGGATTGTGAAAAGAGGTTTTTGATTTAGACTTAAGAATAACAAAAGTTGGGTATATTTTTCACTGATGACCCCCATATGACATGTCCATAACCCCTTTCACAGCAGGAATGTTGGCCTAAAGGCATTTTAGCAGCTAAAATGAGTGACTAGAGGCTTTCCAGGTTTTGTTATATATATTCGGTATATAAGTGATGCCTTCGTAGAGGAAAGTCATTTTTTTCTATAGAACAACTCACTGTAGACCTGATCCGGGCAAGAGCTGACACTTCCCTCCCTGGCATCAGGCAGCCATCGGTGCTTAGCACCTCGTAAAGGCAATCAGCAACTTGCAGATTCATTACAGCTCTGCAGGCTGGAAAAGCGCTGGAGCAGCATGGGCTGTTTTCTTTGGGAGGTGAAACAACCCAGGTGAGTCAGGGACCAGATCCAAAATAGCCCAGGTGAGTCAGGGACCGGGTCTGAGATGAGGTCCCCATGTCCCCCGAGGTAGGAACAACATTAACGAATTTCCCATCTCTGAAGCACCCTTCTCTCCTGGAAATCTCTGTATGCTCTGGCCTTTGAGAATTTCATCCCTCACTCCTGGACATGGAGCTCAGATCCCTGCAGATTCCCATGAAGGGGTGGTCCCGCAGCCGCAGCCGCAGCTCCTCAGCTGGCTGCTCAAGCCTCACCTGAACTGGAAATGCAGGAGCTCCCCTGGTGACAGGGGTGGTGGCCATTCCTCTGTCACCTCCCCATCAGCACAGAAACAGCCACACAGCCACCAGCCCGGATTGCAGGAAAGCCACAGATATCCTGCACACCCTTCCTGCAGAACGCTGCTCGGGGATGTTCCAAGGCACAGTCACTCCCAGTCAGAGTCTGCTCTCCTTTTCCATTGGCAACACAACTCTGCTTGCACAACTGCACAGGATGATAATGGATCTAAGGAGCTCCTGACTTCAATCAATTTGCAGATCATTCCTCCCCCCCGGCTAATTCCTGCCAGCATTTTGTGGTCCTGGAAGGACTAAGAGCACGGACCCCACTGCCAGCTCCTCTTCACCATCATGCAAAGGTTGTCCTCTTCCTAAAGCTGGTTATCCCAGAAGGGTGTTGTACAGACTTAGGAGTGCAGCCAGGATTAGGACACCAGTCCTCCCACAAGCCAATTCACAAGTCACACAGAAAAGATTACCCCAACACCTCCTTGCTTTTGTGCTCTGGCACCTCCTGCTCCCTGGAGAATCAAAAACATGAATTTGCACTAACTTTGAAAGCCCAGTGGTCAAAAGTGGTTGTTTTTCATCTGTGCCATCCTTATCAGGCAATGCAAACACAAAGCCAAGCTGGGGAGACCAAGTTCCCCCAATAAACTCACATGGTTCCCATTAATATTAATGGGAATTACACAGGTGTATTGGGAAATAGTCCCCTCGTAGGGCTGCAAGTCTCATGGCCCTGACCTACACCCCTAAGCCTGCACTCGAACTCCTCTGTCTATAATTCTGTAATCTACTTGGCATGTTAAGCATTTCAAATTAAAAAGTGTCAGGGTCAGAGCCAAAACAATGCATTATATGGGATAAGATTTTAATTCAGCCAGTCCTGGGAGAGACATGGGGAAGGAGGAGAAATTCATGCCAATTATTTTGCATTTGGGGAGAGTTATTTGACTGTAGGACCAACCCACAGCAGGGCACTGTTCAGCGAGTTTTGTTTTGTTTGTTTGCTTCTCTTCTCCCCGTACTCAAATTATCTCCAGGTCCTTAGATCCATTAGACTAATTAATATTAAGAACATATGCATATGCAAATTATGCCATGGTGCCCATATATTTCACTTTACGTGACAGCTTGAAGTGTAGTTGTGTGAGTCAATCAAATGCCATAAATTTGCTATGCACAAAAGATCATTAATATTAATTGGGGCATGGGCACTGTGCAGTAGCCCATGCCACCATTAGAAATGGACTCCTCGCTTTAATTGTTCAGCAAATTCTTTTTTCTTTTATTTATTTTTCTAATTTTAAATCAGTACCTATGGCCAGATTAAAATATGTATTTTTTTCCCTCAGGTAGTCTTCAGAACAGCATCAGAATTGTATTAAAAAATACTGAGCAGACCTTTTCTAAGACAGATGGCACACAATGAGGTTAAAAAAAGTATCTTGAGATCCAACCAGCAAGAACAAAAAAAAAAATTGCTTGCATTGTTGTTTTCATTATCTTGCTTCTGTCATTTCATGAGCTTTGTATCTTGCAAGGAAAGAAAGAAGGGAGAAAAACTGTGAAATTAATCTTTTGTGCATGGCCTGATAAAGAAGAGACATGCTCAGACAAAAGATAGACTGAGAGAAGGTACCGTGATTGATGACTAAAGTAAAGGTGTCAGAAGAGTATTATGTAAATTACTGGAGGCACAGACCATTTCAGAGAGAATGAGAGGGAGAGGGGAAGCCAGGGAGAGAGAGAAAAAAAGGACTGCAGAGTCGATGTCACCAAGACACTGGTCCCCAAGCGCCAATTTCTTGCCATCTTTCATCTGCTCAGACAAGCTCACCTCACTTTCTATTTGGTTTGCACGATGTAACAAAGGAGGAAAAAAACCTGTCAACATTAGCATGAATGCAGCCCAAAAGCGAGGTTCGAGCACGCAGCGTCTGAAGTGAGGCAGCAAGACGGGAACTCTGAGGCAGCCTCGGTGCTCCTACGTGAGCCTTGAGGCTCCCAGTCCTTTCCCTCTGTTGTTTGGTGCCAGGGCAGGGATTCAGACAGGCAGGGCCAGAGTGTTTCTCTGTGTTTGATCCCCTTTGCACACCCCTGGTCTGACACACGCTCATCCCTGCACAGACCTGCCCCTATTGCTCCTCTGCCCGGGCAGAATTTTAATCCAACCCACGTCCACACCCACACGCTGGACAGATCTCACCTCCACTAAATTCTCCCCAGGAAAGCCTCTTCTCACTATTGACACAGCCACACACACCCCATCTCTGGAGAGAACTTAGCCACAAAATTCCACAAGGGTTCAATGAAAGCACAGTCCAAATCAATTTATAGTGAGCAAAAATATGTTTGGTGTCCCATTCCCCATCCCTCTGGCACAGAACAACCCCTGGGTATCACATCCCGAAGGAATGATGCAGTTAATACCATGGACAGTAAGAAACCATTTTTATACTTCTACTTTTTGGAAAAACAAAATAAAACAAAACAAAAACTCCAAGGGAAAAAGCAAAATGCTTTCAGGAATTTCTCCCTTCATTCCTGACTATATGATTAATCTGGCTCCTGTTTGAATTTCACCTCCGGCAGATCTTTGCCCCTATTTAATTTGATCACTGGCTTTTATTCAAAAACTTCATTTTCCAAGAAATAAACAACTACAAATGGTCACCTATCACCTCCATGGTAACAAGTGAAAGGAGCATTCAAGGGGAAGAAAACACTAAATTGGCATTTGATGAAATGCACGGCTCCTCGCCGCAGGTACTCCTGGTACGTGAGGCTCGAGGTGCACGGTGCCCTTATACATTGACTAATTTCCCTGATCCCTGCCCTATAGAGTGAACTGCTGGCTTTAAAAAGGGATAGCAGGGAGAAACAGGAGTGGAGAGGCTGGAAATGCTCATCTGCCCTGTCTCTGTGCTCTGACAGCTCAGTGAGGGCATCCCTCAGCCTCATCTTTCCTGGACACAGCGGTCTCCAGCTCGATTCCCTCTGCAATCCCACAGCAGCAGGGATGGGGATCTGCTGTGTGAGCTGCACCCTCCCTGCTCCCCTCGCTGCTCCTGCTGCCCAGCACTGGGATGCTGAAGGACATGGCAGGATCTGGGGCAAAGATGGCAATCCTGGCAGGAATCATTTCAGTACAGAGAGTGAGTGCGCAAATAAAGCTGCTTTCCAACTTCCTTCCTTCAGATTCAATCAGCTGTCACATGGCTTTCATTTTGAGTGTTGAGAGACATTAAAACAAGATTTAATAACAAATTGCTTCAATTTTGCATGCCTTCTAAATTCTGTTGGCCAGGCAGGATAGTCCATGGAAAAAGCATTCAGTCCTTCTCATCAAATTTTTCATTTTTCCATTTTTTTTTTTTTTCCTCTTTTGTACCATGAGTGCAACAGTTGGAAAAAATTTAGACTCCAAAGAGGCAGCTATTTCTATACCATCAATTTGCCCCTTAAAGAGTGAAATGATAAAATGAAGGGGGAAAAAAATAGATGTTCTGGGCACCAAGCTCTGTACAAATCAGTTCTTAAAGTATCAGTGAATTCATATTTTAAAGAATACTTTAGTTTGCAAGATTGAAATTCTTTTAAAGAAGAAACTCTCAAAGGAAGTTGTCATTTTAGGCTGCACAAACCAAAACCCCTCCAAAATCAGGTGCTTAGAAAAAAAATTGAAGCACTTTAATAATTTAAATTGCTCCCCTTTGCACATGCCCAGAACCCAAATCCCTTTTCTAACTGAAGTGCTTATATAAAAATTTGACAGCTCTTATAATTTTAAATTGCTCTACACTGAGTATGCCCAGAACCTCGATCACTTCCAAATTCAAGGGCTTATAAAAATTTGAAGCACTCCAATAATTTTAAATTGCAATGCACAGTGCAGAGTGATTTAAAATTATTGGACTGCTTCAATTTTTTTAAAAGGTCTTCAATTTGGAAGTGAGTCAAGCAGCATTCTAATACAGTAGTTTAAGACATACTGTATTGATGTAAAATTTAACATCTAAAAATAATGAAAATTAAACCGAATACACTGTTTAAAAAGTGAGGACGAGTTTCCCAAACAGACCTTGGAAATCCAGGAAACCACAACTTCAGGCTGCTCGGTCCTGCTTGGTGGAAAGAGTCAAGGAGGAGACGCTTGGGACAAAACCACAGACGTAAGGACAGCTTCCATCATCGGCTTGGACATCAGGAAAGCCCTCCTGGGAGTGTCCAGAGAAAGGTCTGGAGCAGAGAGGAGCTGGGTGGGTCCCCACACTGTGGGAATCCTAGGCATGGCAGCCTGGCATGCCAACAGGCATCTCTGCACCCTCAGGGTGACATCTGCCCCTCCAAGCCATCCCCTTCTGCTTTGGGAGCTGCAGAGGAGTCATCTCAGAGGGATGGTTGACTTCCCTGAGTGGGGAAGAGCCATGGCAAAGACTGGATGGGGCCCGTGGGTCCCCTCCTGCAGGGGAATGGGTTTGGACTCTTTTCAGATCCATTGGTTAGAGACCAGCATGTTTCTGGATGGGGTTTCTGTTTCCTCTCAAACCATATGCTCTCTGGTGGGGGCTCACAGCAAGTGTCCCACGCAGGGTTCAAAGCACTGGCTCCCCACTGCTTGGCTTCATGAGGAGTGGAAATACACGATTTCCACTAGGTTTAGTGCTAGGCACTGGCTCTGTGTATAAGTCTTTTTGGCAGCTATTCGCTTCCCTTTAAAATCCTTCCCTTTTTTGGAGGTGATTTATATTAATAAACTGTTTTGGATCAGAATTGGCATGATATGTAAAACCCATGCCTGTTTGGTATTTCTGTTGTGTATGCTTAATTTGAATGGGGGGAGGGAAGAAGACAACACTGTTCAGCTGGCTGGGAGTCTTCTTTTTGTTCCAGACATGCAAGTTCTTCTCAGGAGTCAACTGTAACTGTTAGAGAGTTTATCTTTAAAAATCAGTTTTGACATCCTGAAGATAGGGAAAGAAAAGAGACTTGAAGTCACCACATTTTCTATGCATTCATGAACATCTGCAACGTAAAATTGTTTCTCAACAGGGGCTAGGCTCCATTTCATCTTATAACAAATTGGGGATCTTGACTATTTGCAGCTCGTTCAGCCTGTTTGATAGCAGGGACACCGTGTCTTTGGCTGCGAGCTTCGTTTTGAAGTTGGAGTCTTGTGGCCTTCCCTGTTGCCTTTTGTTTCCTGTTAAGTTAAAACTCACAGGAAATGAAAGGAAGAGCCCTTATGCCTAGCTTCAGGCTAATAAAATTCTGATTATTTTCTATTCCAACGGAGCATCCTTAGACAACAAGAGAGATGACACTTAGGGCAGGGCAGGTTCTAATGTGAATCCCTGGAAGAGAGAAACGGTTCAAGCATGGATCAGCTGGAGTGAGTCACACAAGCACAGGAAGTTTAGGTCGGAAAGCCAAGCAGAGATGTTTTCAAAATAGAGGAGTCCCTTAACAAAATAGGACCAGCCAAGGAAGAAGGAAAATGACTCTGCAGGAGTGATCTCCCTTATAATATACTGCAGGCCAGTAACCAAATGTTGTAACTTTTCCTTTCAGGCTCATGAAGCTTTTTTCTCACTTTTTTCCATCTGCATCCCTCTGGTCAGAATAATTCATTCCATGGGGCAGGGTGAGAACACTTTCCCACTGCAGTGGGTTACAGATAAATGGTGTCCTCCTACAGCCCTGCATGACCAACTTGTACTTTTACACAATAGACTCACAATTCACCACATAAAAAGTATCTGCTTTGAAAAAAAAATGGTGCAAAGAGGTTTTATTCAATAGGCTGTAATGGTGAGCTGTCATGGTCTATCAGGTGGATAATGTGCATCTTAAAATACTGTGTAAATACATATTTCTATAATAGCCTGTTACATTTCCAAAGGAGCCATTGCAGGCTGCATTTGAAGTGAGAAGGAGCTTATAGGAGATGGGCTCTGGCACTCTTTTGCCTCAGCAGGAGGTGGGCAATGACAATTTTTCCTGAATTAGAGAGGGAAAAATATTATTTTCTGATTCAAATGAATAATAAAAAACAATGGAAAGAAGCAGCTCAGAGAACTTTGACTGGAAGGAAGGAAGGAAGGAAGGTATGTGTTAATGTGATGAGAGTGCTGAGAGAGCTTTGCTCTCCCCTACAGTCAATGTATTTCCTTGCTCCCCAACTGAGACAGCAGCATTACATGAATGTTCTCCCTATTTTCTTCCCAAGAGCTGGCACAATTATTTGTTGTGAATAACATTCATAGGAGCTTTGATCCTGAGAATGCTTATGTATGAGAGCAGCCAGGCACCTGAAAGAAGCAGCTTTTTGTATGGCACAAGCATATCCCAGAGTCCTACATAATATACTTGTTACTGAAAAAATATTATTAATATGGTGCCTGATTAGACAGTTTTGCTGGCTTGCAAAGAGCTGGGTTGGATTACTGGCCATTTATGACGTGTGGCTTGTGATAAAAGTCAGGAATAAACTCCTGGTTTCAGCTCCTTCACTGGAAAGCTGGGTGTTCCAAAGCAGTGGATGAAGATCCAAAACTGATACAACACTCAGGGAAAGAGGCCTGGAACTCCTGGAATTGGCACTGAAGAGAAACAAGCCCTGGCTAGAGTGGCCACATAAACAAAACCAAGAAAGGTCACATGTCTCTGCTTAAAAAATACAAGTGACTCAATTTGATTCACCCAAATCTGTTTCTACCTCAGAAGACTAAAAGACCCTGCTCAGGCTATCCTAAATAGGGACTGGCATGAGCTGAACTGCAAAAATGCCCTTGCTTTTCCCTTCCTCCTCTTCCACAAACACTCCACGTGTGACCCTCTGCCTGAACACAAAGACCCCCTGAGCCAGACAGCAACAGAGAGAGAGCCAGCCAACATCCTTCCCTTCTCTGCCTATTTGCCCATATTTTGGTATTTACACTCTGTGCCATCCCTCACACACAGCACATATATAATCCTTTACTGTAGAGCTGGAAAAGGATTCTCTATTATTTGCAATTATTTCCTAATTTGGCCAATATGAGAGGTTATTGCTGCTGAAAAGAATGAATAAAAGCATATCTGAGGCAAAAAAAGTGCTAGTAGTAAAGTTTAAAAAGAGCACAGATGAAGATTAATAACCTCAGCAGTCAGGGCCTGGAGTACTTAAAACAAGTAAAAAGACATTACTGAGCAGGAAAAAGGAGCCAGCAGGAACTTTTGTTATGACACCCAATGCCACATGCAACTTCTCAGGTCACTCAGAGCTCACTCTGTGAGCACTCCCAGCAAACCTGCCCTGATGTCAAGGAGGCAGGGTTGATTTATAACCATTTCTCCCCTTGCAAAGCTTTAGGTGAATGTGTTCGCTGACTTATCTGAAAGTCACGGGGAAATTCAGGCAGTGTGAGTTCACAAATAATGGAAGCCTGCAGGGGGGGGGAAAAGAAACAGGGCTCACCATTTAAGGTGAAAAAAAAGCAGTTTGGGTGCAGACTGCATTTGTAGAGGACCACCAAGTTGGCAGAGCCTTTCAGCTGAGCTCAACACTCTTTGGCCTGAGGCCCAAGCAGGTGAACAGCAGCTACCCCACCAAATCCAATCCAGGAACACTCATCCAGACAAGGGTGGAGAGGGGAGGCCACACTCATGGAAACCAGGGGTCTGCACGTCAGTGCTGATCACTGTAACCAACAATTCTTCACCTGTTGGGGTAAAGATGCACTAGAAGGTTTAAGCAGACGGATGCAGAGCTCCTGTACCTGCTCACATGAGTACCAGAAAGGGCACAGAGCCCTTAATTCCAGATTCTCTCCTCAGAAAAGGAGTGGGCACACACCTTTGCACCCCCAGAAGAGCTGCCAATACTGCACAATAAAGCAATTAGGACTCAGAAGAACCGAGATAATAAAGGCAATGGAGAGATGATTAAAAATACTTTGCTAAGGAGAAAACAGTTTTAGTCACATGCATACTGAGATGTCACCATTTAATAAAATGACAAAAACTATCTATCACATATGCATGAACACAGAACAATATAAAGAGGTTAACAGAAATTGATGGCATCCCGGCTTTAATTTTACACTGAATCGGAGTCTTTGGTGATTGAAATAGACAAAGATGTATAGGGTTATCTTGGTGAAGAGGCTTTGCTAATTACTGGCACTTGTCATTTCTCCATAGCTTTATCTAAGTCAGGGAGGCTAACTAGCTCCTTTTCCCCAGTGTGCATTGTTTGTTCAGTAGGCTTTGTGCTGAGAAAGCCTTTTCCATAACTGCACCTCATTATTAACGGGTTCATAAATAAATGAGTCCTAATATTTTCCTCGGTTAGCATTTATGATAGGGACATTTGGACTACAAAAGATTACACTTGTCTTTAATAAAAATAGGCACTTACACATGAAGCCTATTAGGGTCCTTGTTACGTTGAAGAGGAGGAGAAGGCGGCAGAAAAAGGGGAGGAGCAGGATTATAAAAACACGCTTTATAGCCCTATCATATTTTTCATGTGATTTTACTAGCTATTTATTATCTCACATTAGCTAATTATGGCTCTAAACTGAAATGGATTTCTGGATTCCTCTCTCTGTCCATACTGCAAGTTCTCAGACCAGTCAGGCATACGCTATCAACTAGGCAAACACCTGGAAAACTGCAATCTTCTGGAAAAGCAGGTAAGGCATGAGACAAAACAGAGCACTGATGTACAGCTGATAGTCAGGTGTGGAGGTGTCCATTCTCAGATTTGACAGACTTTTTCTCGGGATGCAGCTCAACTCACTGCAGAGATCAGGCACCAAAGCTGGAAATCAGCTGCAAGGCTGGGGAGGGGCACGTTTGAGGGAGGTCAGGACAGCCACATGACATCTCAAAGCTCACGAGATGTCCTCCTTTACATCCTCCCCTCCTCCCTTTCCAGGAGGCTCACCCCCAAAATGCCACCACCCTGTGCCAGGACAAATGACAGAGAAGCAGCAGGCACAGGGGACACGCTGCCACAAGGGCAGGAGCAGACCCAAACCTCCCCCAGCCCAGAGCAGTGTTTCAGCCACAATGCCATCCTGTTTTGTGCTGTCAGCTCTGGCAATGGTGCCTCCTGCCCCACCTGCACGTGCTGCAATTCCACACTGCAAGTCCACAACTCGTGTGGAAGAAGCCAGAAGAGCAAGCAAATATTTGCTAGGAGAATGTATCGTGGGATTGGTTTTGCAGCTCCTCATGGCCAAATCTGCCTCTTCCCTTCCAGTATAAACACTAAAATGCTGCCATCTCCCCTTTTTTTCTTCCAGAGGTTTCTGCTAGGATCAGCCCTGCCGCTAAGCTTCAGAGTTGTTTAGTTTTTTTTTTAATAGTGTTACCAAAAAAGCCTTTAAATAATTACATCAATTCTTTTCAGAAGACATCCACAGCACTGTCAGACAGCTTTAGAGTGTTCCAGGTCTCAAACAATGCTCTCCCTTCTATAGTTATTGTAACGCACCTTTTGTCAGCTATTTATAAAACGCTCTGTAGTCTTCTTTAAACTTCATCTTTTCAAAAATAACTTCAGACCAAACAAGCTGTAATGGACAATTGAAGACGTCAGAAATGCATCTGCCTGAGACCACAGAACTTTTCGGCTTTCTCTTAGGAAGGAATAATCTGAAAGCAAATGCATCAGAAAGCTTGTGCCACAGTGTACTAAAGAATCAGCTAATTTGGCTTTCTGAAACAAGTTGAAGACCCAAAAGCATTTGTAATATTTGTGTTTATCTAATTAGATGGTGCACTTTTTTTTTTTGTTTCACATGATGCTAAAGTCACTGAAATAAGAAAAATCATTTAATTATATCTGGCAATGGGGGTTTTTTGGGGTTTTTTGTAAATCAAAGTGAAATACACAAAACCAATTTAATCACAAAAGTACCACTTCCTCCAGGATGTCAGTAATTCTCAAAATTGCTTTATATATTTGCTAGATATCAGAAATGGGTAATGCAGCATTTTAAGTGGCAGAAATGCATTAGTACTATGTAAGTACATGATCCTTAATGTACTAATCTCAGCAATATGTGTAATGAGAACTTTCAGTAACACTTTATTTTAAGTGTCCTCTGAGAAATGCTAATTTACAATGAAACACCTATGGAAGTACATGTGACATTTACATGAATACCAAATGAATTCATTTTGATCAATGCTATTACAATGAATATGATATGAATTCACAATGATAGGGGGTTTAAAGAATTACTGCATTTTCCTCGAACATTTCATGTTTTGAAGACCAGCCCGTGTTAAAAACCACGTTACATGTTCATCAGGAGGTCTGTGTGCTAGGATGTGCAAGAGACACCCCACGGGGCTGTTTAGAACATGTTTGCATCATTTAACAAAGAACACCTGTGAGGAGTGGAACAGGTTCTGACTTCAGTGCCAGCAATGAGATCTGCGGAGCTCCCTGGATTCCTTGACTTGCCTTTGAGGACAGTGCATGGAATAACAGGCTGGACTTTGTATCCACTGCTCACCCAGGCACGTAACTACTCACCCAGCCAAAAACCAGCAGTACAATCCAGTGCAGAGCCTTTTCACACCCAAGGATAATGTGCCTTGTGCATTAAAGACTGAAAACTAACTGAGGAGCCCCTCCACAATCTGAGCATCAGTGTCAGGAAAAGACTGCCCAGGATTTGCAGCCTTTGAAAAGACAACATTTACTTTGAGTGCCAGAGGAGGGGCTGAGGTTTCAAAAATCTGAGCCCTGCTGTTGTCCTCTCTAACTGAGAAGCCTTGGAACAACCCCAAGACGTAGAGAAAATGTTTTGAAAGCCCTTAACAAGCTAACTGGTGGAGAAAAAAACATGGTCAAAAGCTACCAACAAACTGAAAGAGCTGATTGAGCCTCTGTAGGTTTGCTGTTAGCTCTCCCAAACCCGTGAATGCTGGTTGCCCTGGCTGCCACTCCTTTCAAATCTGTGAAATTTCAGAGTATGTTCTGGTGACAATGCAGGCATTCCTGGTGGGTTACAGCTCTCCAGGCAGGCAGGGAAGGCAGTCCACCACCAAGTCCAGACATCTGCTGCGAGTCCATCTGCAAAATCTATCTTTTCCATGGCAGAGGCCACAGCCAGTTACAGCTGCATGAAAATGGTCAGCATTTGAGTAATGAATAAATGGAAGAAAGACAGACAGGAAGAGCTGGTCTGAGCTATGGCAGAGCTTTACATTCCTTGGAAATAGCAACAAGGAATGGTCACAGAATCACAGAATATCAAGCCCTGCACAGCACCATCCCCAAAAGTCATGCAATGTGCCTGAGGGTATTGTCCAAACACTTCTTGAGCTCTGTCAGGCCTCAGCAACAAATCCTAATAGAAAGCAGTGACCCCTGGCTAATTTTATTTCACTTGAAAAACCTTCATACAAACTTTTTCCATGCATACTGTGTATCTATATGGCAACAGTGGTGTTCTTTAAACGTGGCTTTGAATTCTCTTCTTTTTCTTACTGCATACCAGCCTCGGGTTTATGTAGGGTTGTTTCCTCTCACATCCACGTTTGGTGGCTGATGCCAATGAGCAATTGGGCTAATCAAGGTGTGACACCCGGCAGAGCAGAGGCTGAAGGGGCTCTCTGTGTGTTGGCAGAGCGCTGAAAGGTCCCACTGATTGCCAGTGCCCGGCCTCTGCCTGGGCTATCAGGCGTCGGGAGCTCTCAGCAGCGACTCAAGGCTTGGAAAGGATACAGGAATTCTCTGGCTGCACTGAAGGTCCCTCCTCACACGGTGCCAAGTATCTCCTGTGAGACACTCCCACACTTCCCAGACACATCCCTAACACCAGTGCTGAGGGTTCTTCATTTCTATGGGGTCCATGTGCCTCGACACCACAGAAATTCCCACCTGCCATAAAGAAATCCAATCCGCTCGTGACCCCACTGCCAAAATTACCCCAAAAGTTGCAGTTCAAGGTGCATGTGCCTGTACAGATGGATGTCTACACACTCCTACAAGCACACACATGCACACATAATTACTCAGGGATAAAGCAGGCTTGTAAACTTCCCCTGTTTAGGCATCAAAGAAGGGACTGTTGATTTGACTGGAAATTAGAAGAGAGTTTAATAAAAGCATGAGAGAGATCCTGAACTATTGTGCCTGTGTTGGCATGAGCTGCAGAAGTGCTGCAAAGCACTTCATTCTGTCATCAAAATAAAAAAGAAAATAAAATTAATTGTTTGATGTTTACATTGAATTCAGTCTTTTCATTTAGCCAAAAAGCCAGAAGAGGGGTAAAAGAAAACATGGTGTTTTATTTGTCTGTCGCTGGGAGAAGTAACCTAAACAAGGAACAGACTACAGATAAGTTTAAAACACGATGTAGAATAGTAAGAATACCATTAATATAGTTTCTCACTCTACTTTTGCTCATCTGGACCACATGGTTTTTGGAATGAAGTCAGTGCCATGAGATATACATTAAAATTCACATTTTGTTTTCTCACTAGAAGCCCAGAATTCAGATACCAAAAAAGAGTGGGGAAAGAGAGAGGTGAAAAATTGCAAAAATTTTCACAGAAAATTGCCTCAGAATGAAATTCTGCCCTTTTCTTCTACTCCAAAAAGTCATTACCATCTGACAGCTGTTTAGTGGCATATGTGTGTTGGTGGTACCAGTCCAATTCCTAGTGGGCAGGTGTCTGCATCACAAAAGCCACCATCACAATTGGCACTAATTGGCACCCTTGCCGGCAGTCTCCATAAAGAAAATAAGGATTAGATGGCACTGAGATCAAATTATCCTGTCACTATAAAGGTGATCCCCCCTCTAGGTCAGAAAGGCCTGTTGGCAGAACAGTTTGGGGAAGTTTGCACTTCCTGGGCTCCTGTTCCGACAGAGACACACGAAATGTCGGGTGTCTGGTGCTGGAAATGAGGCTCCTTTCACAGGCGCTTCCACTTCGCCTTTTTAGCTGAAATTCAAAACAAAAAAAAACCCCAAACCATCACCCAAACTCAAAACTCAAACAACAAACCAGAAAATTCCCTCTTAATTTGGACATTTCCCACACAAATTTGCTATTTTATGCAGATAGTCACCACATTGCTGTGCTGGGGTATCAGTATATCTGATGCCTTTCTTTGTATGTGTTTTTTCCCTTTTTTTTTTCTTTTTTTGAACAGCATGCAAATTCTGTGATTTTTCTAAGTATAGGGTGCAAAATACCCTGGAAAGTGGGGGGGAGGGGGGGATGTCTTACAGCTCAGCAAGCTTTATGAGGATATTCTCTTAGTTATTGAGATGAGTTGAATAATTCTCCACTAATTTATACACCAGTGAAACTGGCCTGTTGGCAAGTCCACAATTAATGCGAATGCCAAGTGGGATTGCAGCTTTGTTTCATCTAGGAAAACACTTAGCTGAACAGCAGCTTTCCCAGCTGAAAATGTGTGTCTGTCTTTAAACTTGCAACAGAAGCTGGCATTTCTTCGTTTCCATTCACTCTATCATTATGATGCATTATACAAAGTAATGATGTAATACTCTGGAAAGCTGAAACGCTAGCTCTTTGCCAAAAATAATAATACAAAAAGTGTACAATTATTTTCATCTATGAAAGCCACTCTCACTACCATCTCCAGCTCCCCAGTCAAAGAGAAATCTTTCCTAATAGTAGATCATTTCTTTCTGTTTGTGAATCAAACATGAATGTGGAAGGGGGGCACGCCAGCTCATCCGTGCTGAATTACAACTTTTAAAAGATGTAAACATATTCATCACTCCAGCACAGTAACTCCTCACCACACATCCCTCACACCTGCATTTCAATAGTGGATTTCCCCTTACCTATGGGACATGTTTCCTTCTGTAAGTGGGGCTAAGTGTGAAGGGATTACTGGAGGCAAAAAAGGGCGCCAGGATTTGCATCTTGGCCAAAGGATCACAATGCCAGGAATTTTTCAGGCTCGGTCCTACCAATTCGCAGTCACGAAAATGATGTGTACACAATGATGCCGCTTGGGCAGGGATGCAGATGTGAGGGAGCAGAAAGGAGATGTCCTCTGCTTTGGGTCAAGCATCTGCTCTGCTGCTTTATCTGCCCGTCCCCTACAGCCCCAGTGCCACACACGCCTCGGGAGCAAAGCCATGGAAATAAACGTGTGGTGGCCTCAGCAAAAAATTTTGGAGGACTAAAATGCATCCACACATTTCCCAGCCACAGCCCAGCTCAAGATGGCTTTTTTGGAGGAAAACTAAACAGCAGGATAAAAGGGAGGGCTGGGGATGGCAGAATGTGAGTGGTGGGGTTCGGGTGCAGGAGGCAGGCGCTGTGCATCAACCAGGAGCAGGTTTGCCAGGCACAGGAAACTCTGCTCCCACAGTGATATACAACCCCACAGTAAGTGTATCTTAATAATACAATAAAGTGCTGGCTCTGATTAGAAAAGAAAGATGAATTCTTCTGCTAAACCAGGGTAACCCTAAAAGCGTGTTAACACGAAATACTAAATAAAATGCTACTCATCTATAATAAATCTTATTACACATTTTGGCAATTTTACTACTAACATACCGAAGGTTTCAAGCAATGTTTGAAAATAGAAATCTTAAATTGAATCATTGTTGCATGAATATATGCAAAATATTCATTTCTAGCACTGTGAGGGTTGAGTGCTTTTAAATTGGAGAAATCACTCATGACTTCACCTTTTCATGCAAGATAAAGTTGTATGTGGTAACATCATTACAATGTCATGAAAGAAGTGGAAATCATACAACAGTTCTGCCTAAAGCTAATATACAAAAAAGTACTTCTATATTTTTCAATATTGTCCAATATTTAAAGGTGCAGCACGAGGCTTTAAATATATTAAAAAAATCATTAGACTTCAGATGTCAGTGCGGCCTTCACTGAGTACTGAGACTAATAAAATCATTGATGAGATCTCTTTAATATTTAACAGAATTCATGTCTTAGGTACTAGCCTATTTTCAACTCCAGTATCTTCCGAGGGAACTAAATATAGAAATAAAAACAGCAAACGTTTTATGTGACGGTCATTATGGATTTTTTTTAACTAAGGCACTAAAATTAAACTATTTACTCAATAATACTGTCATAACAACAGAGAAAACGCTGCAACATTTAAATAGTCTTTCCTATAAATCCTTTAGCAGGAGATTACTTCAAAAGTACATACACTTTTATACACATTAACAATCAGTAAATTCAATCAGCAAAAACGAGCGAGCAGATTTTGCAGTGAGTTGCCGCACCATGAATCGCCAATATAGAGCTCAGAAGACTTCTGCAATCTTAAAGGTGTTTTAAAAGAGTGGGAAAGGGATAATTTGAGTTTATATACTTCTTTTCCTTTTCTTCCCTCTGATTTAAAAAAAAAAAATTAGACCTGAAAGTTCAGCCTCAGAAGTAGAAGTTACATTAAGAAAGCCCAGTGCATAGTTTAATTATATTATTTTTTATAGCATGTGAGGGGGAAAAAAAGAAGGAAAATCAGGGTGAGGCAATCACCCAGTGTCAGGCTCAACTTTAAACCCTGGTACAAATGAAAGGAGCCTGGAGTCACGGGGACACAAAGCAAAAACGTCTCCAGCTTCCAATTCCAACCCCGCCGCCCCAAATATTCACGTTTGCTGAAACAGAAAGGTGCGTTTCTGAATTACTGCCTTATTCTGATGTTACAAAATCTCTTTTTTGAAGTCCCACCTGCCGTGGCCGGGCGGTTGCTAGGTGACGGTGCCGCACGGACCGTCGCCGGTGATGGATGGCCCGGCTGGTGGCGGTCCCCGCTCCGCCACCGCCACTCGTGCCCTCCGACGGCGCTGCCACCAGCCAGCACAGAGCCTGCAAAGGCCACGGCCGGATTTTGGCAGCACGAGGCCAGCGGGATGTCACTGTGTCACCAGCGGCTTCACCTCTCTTGTGACTCTGCCGAAGCCCACAGGGGTGTGAAAGTGCCCCGAGGGGTCGTGAGAGCCTGTCTGAAAAGTAATGACGGCAGTGTTGGGGTTCAGGACAACCTACAGTGGGCATGGATGCTCCAAGACGATGCTACACCATCTGCTGTGGCCACCATCAGACCCTGGCCAGCACTGTCACCAAGCTTGTCTGTGTCTGAGATGCTCACAAAACAGGTTGTGGGCTCCTCTTGCATTGGTGACACGAGTGCTGCACCTGGCTGTCAACCCTCTGCTCATCCATCACGTCTCCACCTTCACACATCCCACTGGGATGCAGAAAGTGAGGGAAAGAGCCTTTTTAACAGAACTCAGTGCATTTGAGCAGTGGACAAGGGTGAGTCCTCCTGCAGGCTGGCTGGGAACAACAACCCCAGGCACAGGGAGGGCTGTTCCCTCACAGGTAACACCAACAAGCTGCCCCGGTCATCACAGGATTCCCATCTCCTGTCCTGACCACACTACCAAAACAGTAACCATCAGGAGCTGGACACAACTGGGAAGTTCTTTGTTTCCCAGTTGACACCAGTACAGTTCCAACCTCCATCAGACCTCATCTCGCTGGGACTTCCACACTCTCATTTTGTTTAAAAATATACAGTGAGGACATGCCAATGAAACAATTTGGTGGTGTTAATCCACAGATTATTGACAAGATGAATGAGATTCCTTGGGTCTAATGTTCTCTGCTACTCAAGGGCTAGCTAAGCTCTCTTTTTTCAAATATGTGGATTTTGAAATGATGGATCATAATAACAGAGCTGGTGCCTATGAATGGGGATTGCAAACACTTAATATTTCAATAGAAGTGTGTGCAACATGATCCAATCACTCTGAAAAATGTACAAAATGGAAATATATAAAGAAAGCAGCTGGCATGAAAGAGAATAAACAAAGAAATATTGATAAAACTCTGTATGGATTAGGCAAAATATATTCAAGCTGCATTTGAATAATCTCATCTATATTTATATGTGTGTACATATATATATATTCAAAATACAGAAAGATTTCTTACCTCATCATTTCCCTGCTTTGAAGGACAGATCTCTGAATTAACACCCCGCCCTGCAAATCAGAGGGCTGTGCTCGAGCACGAGAACCAGAACTCCCCAGATGCTGCTCATGCCTTGAGAGTGTGCTCACAGCTCTGAGAGGAGCTCAGCACCCCTGCCCCGATTCAGGGAAAGCACGTTTCATGTTCAACTCATGAGGGACCCCTTGGAAGATCCATCTTGTCGTTCATTAGACTAATTTCTCTGGTGTTTTTATACGGCACACCCCCAGTGGTTTCAGGATCAGGCCAGGAGAAATCATTTGCATTGCACTTCCACTGGAGTATTTACTTCCCTGCAATAAAACCAATCTGACCACTGAGAGCTGGTGTTATATAGGAGCCTAGTTTCAAGGCAGAAAATGCACCATAACAAAAATGCAGCTCCCTGAGCCACAGCACGTCCCTGCAGCTGGCTGGGATAACTGCTGGGGACCATGCACACCCACTGAACCCACACCAAAGTTCCACAAGCTGCTTTAGGCCTCTAATTAAAAAAAAGATTAAGCTAAACGATGCTGCTTTGCAAGAGGGAGCACACAAATGGCGAGTGCAGCTCAGCTGATGGGTGGGAGCCTGTTCTGCTGAAGGAACTTCTATTGAATCCGAGCCCCAAGCTATGCTGCAGCTTGAGGAAGGAAGTGGTGGTAACAACCTTCTCTCATGATTTTCTGTTTCCTTGCCCTCCCATACCCCATCACAGCCTCAGTGAGGCTCTCCACCAGCCATGGCACCCCATGAACCTGGAGCACCATGCAGCAGAGTGCCAGGCTGTTGGCTCTTCTCCTGGCACGCTGCATGGTTGATGGGTCTCCAGCACTGCTCCCACCCCACCTTGGTTTCACCAAGTACCAGATGTTTTTGGAGTGGAAAACAAAGCAACAGCTGAGCCCCTTGAGTTTCTTGAATCTGTGATGGCTGGGAATAATTCTGCCAGCCAAACCCTTGGTCACAGCAAGACTATCAGACACGCACCAACTAAAACAGAATAGAAAGGAGAATAGTCTCAATCACTTAAAGCAGCAGCCCCATGGCCAGGATGGGAGTGTGGGGCAGCAGCCCAGACTCTGCTGGTGTCCTCCCTCAGCTCAATAGCGTCATTTATTACATTATAAACCCTAAACCCAAGTTCAACACCAGCAGGTTAAGAGGCAGCACTTCCCAACCCGTGCAGCTCCTGGCCACCCAGGACAATTTAGCTGACTCCAGAGACCAAACTCTGTCTCTCTGCATGCCCAGCACTGCTCTGTCTGCACTCCCCAAGCACAGGTTCTCCAGCACTGACTTCAAGGAGCACAAGTTTGAACACTTCATCTCAATCTACCTGCACTGAGTTTACTGGTAGGTCAGCAGCTCTGCTTGCACATTCCCTTAGCAGAATTGCAGCTGCTTGACCGTGTGACCCAGCAGACCTGTAAGTGGAACATATTGGGATCACCTTGCCTGGAAACAACGTCCCCATGGCAGCATTAAAATCTAGAAGGATGGAGGAGATTCAGACATCTTCTGGCAACGTGCTGCCATTTCCAGCTGAGCTCTGAGAGACAGGAAAGAGGGTTTTGGACCAGATGTGAATTTCCAAGGACATCACAAACCAGGAGAGGATATCTGAAACCTAACCCAGCTACGACTAGAGGTTTAATTCTGCCTTTTTACATGCCTGGTTTTCTCCTGTCTTACTTCGCCAGCCTCTGTCTGAGCACTTACAAATTCCAAGCAGGCTGCATTTCCCCCATATTTACATGCAACTCTGGTCAAAATCTGTCACTGAATACCAGACTTCTATAATGAGCCTGAGATACTCTATCGCATTTCTGACTCACATGATAGGAAGCAGCACAATGAGACACTCACACACACACACCCCCCAGAGCAGAGGTTTGAAACAGCAGCAGCTTTTCTCCTGACACAGGGCAGGGAGAAAAGAACAGGTGGACTACCTGACAAGCAGCGAGTCCCCTTACTTTTGACTACTGCGCTTTAAATCGGGGCTGTTTGGCAATTCATTAGTGTCTGCTAACTGCTAAACACAGGAAAGTTCAAAAACATGCATATGTTTCCCTCCCTGCCTCCCAGGTGGTATCTGTTTCAAGCAGCAACCTTTTCACTTCGTGCATGAAGACTTGTAAACTTCCCGTGGCTACACCAGCGGTTCCTAACCAGGTGCCAGCACCAGAGCCGCAGTCTCTGAAGAGCAGGAAACTCCATATGCTGATCTCTGGCTATGTAGACGCCATTCCTTTCTCCTTGAAAGTTTATTGTCAGAATTACTGAAATGTACACAAATGTCTGTATTTGAAGGTGAAATTTGGTGGAAAAATAAAGATATAATAGGATCCTTTCTTATATAATTTCCTGGTGTGATGTCTGTCTGAAAAATGAAGTGAAATTATATGATGTCAAAAAATCATGTTTCAAAATGATTGACAATATGTGAGTGTTTTGCATTGTGAAATGAGGTGGAAAATTTTAATTGCATGATGGAAGGACATAATATTTATTAGAACCTTGTAACCACACTGGATTTCAGTGGAAAGGACACAATTTTAAATTTTATATTAATACTTCGGGCTAAATCCTAAATGAACACACAGACGCAAAAATCCGCCTCGGAATCTGTGAGCAAGTTTTTAATTTCTAATAATAAAATAGCATCTATAGGGTTGGCACATCACCATAGTGACAAAAAGATCCCCTCATTCATGCACTGCTATTCTGGTGTGAACAATGTTTAGTGCCCAGCTCCCAGGTCACCAGAGAAAGGGTGCTCTGGACACACAGGGTTTTAATAAAGGTCTGCTAAAGAACTGGGGAGGAAATTCTGGGAAAACCAAAACTAGCTGATAATTCCAAGCCCGCTTCCACCTTTACCATATAAACATGGGCTCACATCCACACCTGAGTGCAAGTTAACCCACATCCTTGCAGACAAGAGTGGGGAATAAATCCCAGAACCAAAGTCGTATGGGAGAAAATCCCAAGTAAACAGCAACGAGTTTAGGGTGAAGACTGTGTGATAGGTTTATTACCAGGCTGGCCAGTACAGCACCAGACAGTCTGGAGCTCTCAAAGAAAGTGGTCTAGAGAAGGAAAAAAGTGAGGAAATTTTTTAAAAATAGATATATATTTACATGGAGGTAAGTCAAAGCAATCAATCTTAGCTTTAGGATGTGCCCTAAATAAGTCTTATGTCAGTAAGGAATCTGGATCAGGAATCTATTTAAGATTCAGCAATAATAGTCATATTTTCTCTCCCTTCCTCCTGCCTGGTGCCAAAGGGGCTTGAGGAACTGAAAGATGGCAAAGAAACTTACTCCTTCCCCTCCTGAATTCTGGCACTTTCTTAACCCTTTTGATAACATCAGAGGCTGAAGAAAAGGCAAAGGAAATAGGGAAGCCTAATTTGGAGCCAAGATTTATGAAGCAGCAGCCTCTGACCAGCCCAGCCCTGAGAGGTGCAGGAGCGTGGCTGTTTTGCCACCAGTGCCTTCAGCAATGGGCTGGATTAACCAGAGGCTTTTTGCCAGAGATCTCTTTCCACGTGAGCTTTCCTATGAAATAAAACCAAAATAGAAAACATGGACAATCCACAAGTCCAAAGGAAATTTTGAGAGAAATGCAACAAACTCAAGCTGAGTCCCTTTCTGTTCATGTCTGCATTATAAATGTCTGTGTGGAATTGAAGAGAATGGTTAAAATTATATCCATCGAGCCTACATGAAGCGCTAGGAAGGGAGAAGTATGGAAAGCTGCATAGGGGAAACAAAAAGGCCAGCTTCAAATTCTGTCAGAGGCTCAGTATAACAGTAATTCACAGAAATTTGGGCTAGGACATAAATCTCAGCACTAGAATCCTAAAGGGTCATGGAATGGTCTGCAGCCAGTCAAGCAGAAGAGGTCAGAAATTAAAATGGCTAGCAATGAGTAATAAGAAACCTTAAGTCCTTAAAGAATTGTTTGAAATGGATATTTATGCTCCTTGCACAGGAAGGAAGAGATTTTTCTCTTCTCCATCAAATTAGCTTTGACTGAGTACTGGGAACAAAATATGCTCCTGAATATTCTCACCAGCTTTTGAAAGGTTTTTCTTTTATCTGTGCACCTCCACCAAGCAATCCATCCTGCAGAAAAGTTTTGCCTGCACCCCAAGTATGCTCCCAGAGAGAGGGATTTGTTCATCTCTGTGTGAGAAGAGCTTGTGCCTTTTTCCATACTAGGGCAGAAAACAGCAAGGAAGGGTTTATCCCACTGGGCAATGGATTTCCCAGAACTCCAGTCCTGGGAAGGTTTGCAACACCCCGTGGCTAACCCGTGACAGATTAACCTGATGCACCTGACACGTGTGCAGAAGGTCCTGTGCCACCCTCAGCAGCCCTGCTGGGGTCCCGGGGAGGAGGGGACCATCCTGCACGTTGCAACAACCCCAGCTCCAACACTTGACTTGTGCTCACTCCCCGATGTGCTGCCCAAAGTCCAAACTGCCTGAGCCAAACCCAAATGCCTGCGAAATCTAAGCAATGGAATGAGGAAAAAAGAAAATTGTAAAAATGTATTAGATACTTCTGAATAACAAGGAGCTGAGGAAATCACAGTCTGCTCGCCATTATTCCATGAGGAGGAGAAAGAAAGCCAGATCAATTATTAATTTCAAGTCACTCAGGCAGCACTCCATCAGGCTCTTTTATAGGTCAGAAATGTTACTGGGTAAACATGGCTCGGAAACAAATTCCTGCTCTGCCCTCAAACAAGGAGCAATTATGGATGTGCCTAGGAAGCCTCACACCCTGGAATTCTCCACAGTGCACACTCACCCCCTTGCACTGCTCAGTCCTGCCCCTGGTATCTGCCCAAGGTTTGCACTTCCCCAGATTCCTGGGTCGGCTCCTTCCTCCCCCCCTCCATGCACTCATACATTTTTTTTGCAATCTGGGATCCTCATAAGAGCGTTGAGTCCACCACTTAATCAGAGAGAGATTTTTGGAAGGAACCTGGAGCAATTCGGCAGTAAAAACTGTGCTTTCTGCAGATTACTACTCCCCAAATTGCTCTTTGCTCCAGTCATTATAAAGGGGATATAAAGAGTTTGCATCCTATACTTGAATATTAATTAAACATTTTTTTTAATAATACCACATAAAACACCTGTGTCCTTGCATACACCAGAGAAAATTATTGCAATAGGATGAAATAAAATATCGGGGTCCTTCAAATCTTAAACCACCAAAGACCGATCTCCTTCCTCCCACCTGTTTGTATTGTTCAGTTTTTCTGCTCAGAAAATAAATAACCATCTCTGTACAAGCAACTACGGAGTACATAAGAGCATCACAAAGTAATTATGAGTTTATGACATCATCTTAATATTACAAGGGAGAGACTGAAAGACCCAGGAGAAACTCCAGATTTCCCTTTTGGGAAAATGTTAATGGATGCTTACAATCTGTTTTCCTTTGTTTGGATGTTACAACCAATAATACACTTTTATGTCTATAAATAAAGACTAAAGTTGAATAAATCCAACAAGCTCCTGAGCCTGCGGCTCTGAAACTTGATTCACATTCACGGTAAAGATTTATGAGTCACTTGCAGAGAATAAGTTGAAGCTGCAATATTTGGAGTGAAATTATTCAAAAGGGTGATTATTTTGGGAATGATTATGCATGCACACCTGATCAGGGTGTCACCTGGGCCCCCTTGTCCTACATGATGAAATGTGGCAATTTTTCTGCATTTCTCTTTGCTTGCACAAAAGAAGAGCATGTAAGAGCAATCAAGCTGTTTATTTTTACACACACTTGATCATCTTGTGGATATATTTTCCCTTTCACTTAGATCACAGGACATGTTCTTTAAACCATTCACATGAATATACTAAATTTACTGATGACTGCAAAGCAAAGGAATAAAACTGATTGCTGTTCTTCATGTGTGGGTGTACATATATATATGTATTTATATATATGCATGTATGCATGTATATGTGAACCAAAATACTTTTGTATTTGGGATACCAAGTTAAGCACTCAAACTTTGGGAGAAGCAGGCAGCAGTAGCTGTCCCTGCTGCGTGCACAGAGGGAAGAGGGACCTGCTTTTTTTCCTCTCTCTTTTAAGAATTTATCTTTCACCTTCACCCACTGCGTGCAGCCAACAGCTGTGGAGGACCACAAGTACCACCAGGTGAGGCCAGGGACCATGAGGATGACAGAAAGTGTCCCTGCCTAAGGTCTTTGGCTTCAATCCTTGTCCTGCGATGTGGGTTTTGACATCTAGATAATTGAAGGGGTTTAAATTATTCTGTCCAATTGAAATAAGCTTTGCAAAGTATAAACGGGGGGGAAAAAAAGTTGGAAAATACACCCTCGTTTATAATCTTTCTCTGCTTGGAGAATGAGATCACTCTACAGCCATCTGAAAGATTTTCAGGAGCCTCCTTTTATAAAATTTTTGTGGCAAAGTCTCAGAAACCTCATCGTTAGTCATTTCACTCTCTCCATATTCTTCCTGATAAGATGTTTTTCTCATGTGTAACATATGTTTCTCCCTTTTTAGTCCTAAAAAGTTTTTGCTTTGTTCAGGCAATTCGAAATTGATATAAACTTTCTCCTTGATCTCATAGTGATTTGGCCTAAAACAAACTCCCCAAAGGCCTCCAAAATGTGAACAGGTTCAGGTCAAGCTCCAGATTTGGTGCCGGGTGCTTTTCCCTGGAACTGCCTGAGCACACATTCCAGTGGTTTCTCCCTTCTCTGCCCAGACTCCCAAACCAAAAGGGACATCTCTCTTCCCAGCTCTTGTGGCCTTTCCAGAGAGCTGCTATACAGGACCAAATTTAGAAGCTTTATAACTGCACTCTCTAAACCCTGGTGAGGAGGGAGCCAGGCAGGTAATTGCCCTTTTCCAGATGCTCCTGTTTTGAAAAGGCAGGTACGTGGGTAGCCCTGCCAAGCACCTCTGGAAGTTCAGCCCACTCTTTCTTTTGCATAAAAGATCCTCCCACTCTTCCCATTACATCCTCACCCATTCCTTTATTACACTAATCCAGTATGAACTTATTCTTGAGAGAAAAAAATTAATCCAAATCCAACTGCAACTGCCTCTAACCCGGAGTTTGTCTGCAACAAGAACACAAACGTAGGTGCAAATTTTGCAGAAGACACTTGTCTTTATTGCTGTTCTGGATTGGAATGGATCCCAGCCCCTCAGATCACTCTGCTCAGCAGTGACCACAGAGCTCCAAGGCCCTTGGACTCCCCTTGATGTGCAGATGACTGCATTGTTCAAGTCATTGCTCTTTCATTTCAAAAGAAATTTCAAGGAGCCAAAAATATTTGCAGTTTCAGGTAAAGTTCATTAAGCAATTTAGAAAACAACTCTGAAACAGTCAGAAAAACCCAAAGTGTTTCTTGAAAACACTTTCAAGAAGCAGTGGTTTAACTGTGCGTTTTGAAATAAACTTTTTCTGTTTAGAAATTTGACTATTAAATAATAAGAGATTTACAAATGAAACCAAAACCTTTCATTCAGGCGAATACAAATCTTTCCTCCTGTTTCACTGAGAAAACAGAGGTTTTGGTGGTTTTTGCCACAGTGGTTATTCTAAGTCAGATTTTTCTTTTCCCTCCAGCTTGGCTAGTGAACAAACCCTTGTGCTCTTTGCCCTTTGCTGGGCACAGTGGCATTTCTTCTTTGTACACAAATTTCCCCAGAGAGAGCAAAGATCTCCTACTGGTCTCTCCTCCACTCCCAGCACCATCACTAATTTAGTGTCAAGTCCCTGTAGGAAATTAAAGGCAAGTACAGAATCCAACCAATGTTTTCTCTCCTGGTCCCTGTGCTGCCTCTGTACCCCTACATCCCGACCCTGAGTGGTTCTGCAGCTCTCCCCGTGGCTCTGAGGTGGCTCCTGTTGCTCCTGCATGGCATGTGCAGGGAAGCAGGCTCCTTGTGCCCTGTCTTTCTGGTGCAGGAATGGGTGGACAGTTATAATTTAGCCCCAGGGTGGCATCGTGCAGCAAAGCACACTACAGTAATTATTAGCTTCTGCAGCGTTATTTAGGGGATTACCATCCCAGGGTTATTTTATAACATCGTTACAGATTAATGGTGATACTGCTGCCTTCAGTGGACACACTCTGCTACGGGTACAGACCCATGGCAGCCCTCACTGCTCAGGAGACTGGCGCAATAAAAATAAAAGAATCATTTCTAGTAAGTTCTGACTCTGATTAAAAAACAATCTTTATGAAATAGATGCTAATAAAATTGCTTTCCTAATTACCCAGAGCTCGTTCATTTCCCAGCAAATATAATAAAACAGAGTTACTTGGCTCTGATTCACAAAACCTGAACCCAAGCTCATTATTAAGGCATTTAGCAGTGAAAAAGCATGTGTGCATAAGATGCTGTCCCGTCAAGCAGAATGCAAGAAATCTTTTGAAGTTAGACCTTTGAAGTCTCAAGTTATTGCTGCCTTTTTTTTTTTTCCTTAACACAGGTATTTCAACAAGAGAAAATCTCTCTGTGTTATTTACACAGATGGAACAGGGCACCCTATTATACCACTGTATTCAGCAGAGATTTCAGTTAGAAGCAGAAAGTCTTAATTTGAAGAAATATTTAGAGCTGGTGCATAGCACTTCTTAATCTGTGGAACCATTACAAGGCTTCGAGACTTTTACATAATAGAATAGACCAGCCAATGTCCCAGGGCTATTATTGCTATGACTTGTAACACGCTGAAATCTCTTTCATCTGCCTAACCTGGGATTTTGGTGATTGTAAATGCATGAGTATGTTTCAGTTTAGGGGGTTATGTTTATGTTTTATTTATTTTTGTTTATGTTTCTGCTCTCTTCAAAACTTCCTCCAGTTTCTGGATGCACAAAGGTTCTTCCCAGCTCTCCAGCTTTCCCTCTGCCAGAAGTCCCCTTGACACCTAGGGCGTCTGACTCCCACAGGCCCCTATTTTTATGAATCAAAGAACTGGGACAGGACAGAATGGGACAATGGCTTCCTCACTGCAGGAAGCACAAGGAAGAGAGACTGCTGACACACAAGCTGCACTGGTGGTGGTGCAGACACAGAATCAGAGTTCCCAAATCACACAGGGGCTAGGGTCTCTTGTGTGCAAATCCATCCCATCATCTTGCACTCCAAGACAATGGTGCCTTTGAGTTCACCTTTTTTACCCACTTTTAAATATCTGTTTTCTTTTCCTCACAAAATATATATGACAGACCCAGACAGGGCAGGTATACTCCAGGTTGAACCTGGATAAAATCTAATACTAGTGAAAGCATTTTAAAAATAGGATGAGACTATATAAAGTCCTGGGCTGCTTCTCTGCTTCATGGCAGAAGCCATGACACCCAAACCCTTCCCAGCAGCTTTCCATGAAAGCATCTTTGTATTTCCCACTTTGAGCGAGCTGGACAAGGTGGCCCATGCAGCTGAGGGATACCCAGCAGCCCACAGTCTCATCCCACCTGATGCCTCTATGCCTTAGTTTCCTCACAAGGAAGTGGAAATACTTCCCTCCTGTGCAAGCCAGCTGGGAAGCTCAAAAAGCAAACAGACATAGCTCTGATAGGCAGTGCTCCTCTGGAATGAAAAATGCTCAGGGAAGGACTTCCACAAGGAAGTGAGAGGACCACAGGGATGTCAGTAGGAGCAGAGCTGACCCAGCCTGAGGGCTGGCTGCTGCTGCTCTTATGCATGGTGCAGTGTTATGCTGGAGCCAGGGATGGGTCACCTTCATCCCCTCCTGCACTTGGAGGATGACTTTGCACCTTCTAGGCTCTGACAGAGAAATGAATCCTAAAGGTACCACAAAATATTTGGGATTTTCACAGGTAGTGGAGCACTTGCTCCCTCTCCAGCAGGTGCACTGAGGAGGAGCCTGTGTCTGCCTGGTGAGGACATAAACCTCTTGCAGACCAGCTGCCCATCCTGGCAATCAGACTCATTTCGCTGAGGAAGGGAAAGCAGAGCAAAATTATTTTCCATAGACCAGAACAACCCTGAATCCACTCAGCACTCCCCTTAGCCACAACTGCATAAAATTAGACATCCTGAAGACACTCGTATGCCGTAAAACTAACAAATTTACATTCTTCTGGTTGCTTTCAGATTTTCACACTCTTCAGCTGTAAAAGAAAAAAAATCCTTTCGGAAAGAGCTCTCAGCCTACGGAAAGGAAGTCCCACTGCTGAGCTGAACTGCTTCTCCTTGAAAGGAATGAGTCTCCACACCCTGGGAAGTGGCTGCTAGACCAGAGCTTTCATCAGCTAATCTCCCGGTGGTGCATGAGCCACAAAATAATCCAGCTCCCTCTCCATGGCTCTACAGGTTCCACTAAGCTAGCCGGGGGGAAAAAAAGCACTAAAAACTTCTTTCAGTCAGTGGATTAAGCAGCTATGACTCAGAATTCACATTGCAGATGATATGTGAAGTGAGAAGGTTCCATTTTTACATCGTCTCTTTCTTAACCTTAACCACCCCGGGGCTCAGCTCAAACACCTCCCATCCCTCCCTCCTTTCCGGGGGCAGCTGCCATAATTCCACCCAGGAGGATGTACCACGGAGAAAGTTTCTGTAGCTCCACTTCAGATTGCTTGGGGTTTTTTTGTGGTGGCAACTTAGATCCTTAACATTATCTTAATGCACTCTTTATGGTTTAATTTCCCCTTTTGTGGTGCTGTTTTCCTCAATAAGACTCTTAAATTGAAATCAGATTTCCTCTGAAGGAGCCAGCCTGATTTTCTTCGAAAGCCCAGTACAATACAGTCATTCCGCTGAGACTGACAATTTTATTATGGTTGCATTTCCTTTTTGCCTACAAAATGTTTGTTTTATAAATAGGCCTTTTTAATTTAATGTAATTTTTTTTGTACAACAGCAGAAACAGTCAAAAAACACAAAATGCAGCTACAAAATTTTGGTTTTGTTATACACGCCTTCCTTAATTTACTCTCCGTTGGCTGGGGAGGGAAAATCAACTTTTTACCCAAGGCAGAATAGATGTAAAATTTCAACCTGAGGTAAAACTCAGCTCTCCTGTATTCAAGTTTTTTAATTCTGAAGATGTGATCTTGTAATTAAAAATGGGGGGGGGGGAAACAACTACAAACAAAAAAACTACAATGCATTTTAATGAATGAGACAACTACAAGCAGAAACACGATGAGGACTGTGGAAAACGATCAACCGACAATCACTTTGACAATTTTTACATCACTCAGGATTTAACAAGGAGGGGTTTGTCATGCTTGATTTTAGGCCAGACACTGGTCCCACATATCTGGATCTATTCCCTTCATAAACCAGAGTGGAAAGGGCAAGGAGGAGAGGGAAAGGTTTATGCCCTGGGCGCAGCCCAAAACAGCCTTGGGATGCAGCTGAGTGTGTCCTTGGCCTCAGGGGCTTAAAGTGTTGGTTAAATCAGGAGCTTTCAGGACCTGCAGCATGGACCACACCTCCACCAGAATTTTTATTTCCCCGACATCCCTGAGCAATTGAATGGCACATCCACCCCAACAGCACTCAAACAAGAAATTTAAAATTTTTCCTGATACACAGAGCTAGATTACTTTTTATATTTTTGTAGTTGCCAATGACTGGTCTGAACTGCTCCACAATGGTTTAAATTCCGGTAACAGGTTTCATATGGTCGCTATAACATCTCAGTGTATTAATTAGTTTTCAAGACCCCCAAGCAATAAAAATGTAGCCATTCAAGGTCACAGTTTGACTTACTTACAATTGATGTATAACTTGGCAAACTCTGCATTCAGCTACTTCGTACAATAGAAAATATATTGTCATTCAGGTTAACAAAAGACTCTTTTCTTTGCCACCTCACTACAATGGCCCTGCAAATGAACATCGCCTGAATAAAATCCTAACCACATTTTCACTCTCATTAACCACAGTAGGGTATCACACAATTTGCCTGGCTCCTACTTAGACCACTGTGCACCATTTTACTAGCAGCAGTTTGATGGGTTTTATGGCAGGTGATATATGGAGTGGGAGTTTCGGGAGTCGTAAACAGAAGCCACAGTGTATCACAATGTGGTTTAGGGATATAATGACTGTGTTGTAAAGCAAAGGATGACAATACTGCACTAGGCTTGAGGTAGTGAACCAATAGACCAAACAGCTCAACATAATTCAAGCTACAAACAGAGCATCCTAGGTGTGTGCTGGCCTTCCTATATATTTCATTAATTACCCCTGATGAATTTGAATAAGAACCACTAAAACTGAAATAAATCTGCAGCCAAGAGAAAAATTATAGAGTTTCTCCTTGTATTTCTTGGAAGAAGTTGCTCTCCCCCAGTGCATACACAGGCCCCATATTACCAGTTCTTAACCAGCCTTTTGTATCTCCAGCTAGACCATCCCCTTGGCTGCTGGGGCTGCCACTGCTCATTAACACACCAGAACAAATACTGGCTTGGGACCCTCTGCTCACGTGCAGGGGGGCAGGCGCTGCTCTCAGCTATGTCTGCAAAAGCCAGGCTGGACACCATCTCCCACCGCCTCCCCCTGCAAACATTTTGTTCATTTTTATTGCTGTTCTCAAGTCAGACAATGCTCTTCTTTTTCCATGGGGCACTACAGCCTTCTTCCAGCCCTACAGATACTCCTCATTCCCACGTGGGTTGGGTGATTTTTGGGGGTGAACCATTTGCCACTGGTTGATCCCACTGTGAGGTGTTTTGTTTGGGATTTCGGCAGCGATCCTGTAGTGGTCAATCCCTGCAATTCCTGCAAAGGTGGGGTGCCGGGTTTTTGTGGGTTTTTTTTTGTTGTTGTTGTTGTTACTGATATTGGCTAATTATGGCACAGAATAAGAAAATTGGCTGCCCGGTTCCCAAGGCTGTGTCATTAGCCACATTGTGATAGATTGGTGTCAGTGACAGAGCTCTCTCCCAGCATTCTAAACCTGTTCAGCCGCATTTAAGCTAAATAATAATACTTAGCACATATAGCGCTTTGCATATTCAAAGAGCTGTACAAACATCAATTAATTAATCCTCATAACATCCCTGTGAGGTAGGTAAGTATTATCTCAGTTTTACAGATGGCGAAACAGACACAGAGAGGTTAAGTAAAATGAAAAATTAAGGTGGAGGTGTGCTGGTTAATTTGGAATTGCACTTTGTGCTGTTTGAAAAATTAGAAGGTGCTGTACCACATCTCCATTATTGTGCCAGAGAAAGCAACATTTTGATGTGCTGACTCCCCTGGTAGGAGCCATCGCCTCTGTCAAGCACCTTGAAGCTGAACCTTCATGTTTTCTGGCTGGGGAGCACACACACAAATCCCCCTAAATTTACCCCTCTCTTACAGTAAAATAGAGGTCAATTTATCGCCTACTTCCAAGCATCATCCAAACCTTTCAGGGAAGATTTTGAGATAAAGAACTTATTTTGGTAAAACTACAAAGAAGGCGCTAAGGAGTGACCAGCTTAATGGCCCAGTTATAACAATAAAAGCTCCAGCTAATCGTCCTTTTCCCACATCATCTGTATTGCCCAGCCACAAGGCAGCACCAGGGAGGAGTAGATCTCTTCACATCACACAGAAAGTTGTCTTCAACCCAAATAATAACCCCTTCTGAAAAGAAGAAGATACCAAGTGCAAGACACACATCAGCTCAAGGGAACCACCCAGAATCGTTAAAGAAATAACTGGGAATTTATGCTGAAGCACTTTCAGTATTCAAAGGAAGAACCATCAATGACAGCCAAGTTCAACATTTTACTACCCAAACCCATGTACTACAGCCTGCTGCTGTGTACCTGCCCTGTTATCCTATGCATGCAATTTTACCAAAGACCTCTCCCCATCCATCTGATATCCAACACTCCCTCAACGCATGGGAAGTAGGAAAAGAGTAAAATTGGTGTTAAGTGAATTTAGGGGCAGGGGGAGATGGAGTAGGTGTTTGTTCCATCTACCCTGTGCATTAACCTGCACGAGCAGCAGAGAGGGAACAATTGCCAGGATGGCAGCTGCACAGAAGAGAAACCAGAGGATCGGGGCCGTGGATCACAGGCTGAACGCTCGGCGACAATGGCGTGCAGCTGAGAAAAAGGCAAATGCCACACTGCGATGTTTAAACAGAAGTCGAGTCTGCAAGACTCATAAAGCAAAGCTTGCACTTTGCTGAGTGCCAGGGAGGCCTCACCCAGGGCATTGTGTTCTCCTGCAGGCACTACTTCTCCAAAGGCATGGCCCAATTGGAGAGAGTTCAGAAGAGTGGGGGGAGAACAATCAGAGGTCTCAAAACCACGACTTGTGAGGAAAGATTGAACACAGTGGGGTTGTTTGCTCTGAAGAGGAGACTGAGGGGAGACATGATAACAGTCTTCCAGTGTATAAAAGGCTGCAGCAAAGAGGAAGGGAACAATCTGTTTTCCATGACCAAAAGGACAAGAAAAAGCTGGCAGATAAGAAGAACTGAGTCAAATATTAGGAAAAGTCTTTCCAACAGCAAGAACAGTGAAGCTCTAGAGGAGACTTGCAAGAGCCATGTGGAATTTTCTTGGTAGAGGTGCAGGAGATGTTGCCTTAGCATGGAGGGATTTGCACAATGACCTTCCTCAAGGTCCCTTCCCACTCGGTGTGGTGTGTTAGGTGTCAGAAAGAAGAGGTGCTCAAAGAGAGCTGCTGCTGCTGCTGCTGCCATGGTGACCAGTGAGCCTGGTCAGCCCATGGCTCAGCCAGACTCTGTTCATCTAGCCCATGACCACTTTAGTTATTATTGGAGCAATTCGGGAAGAGCTATGCTGATGTTTCAGCTGGATAATGTCATTGGTTGTGTGACACTCCCATAACCAACTCTATATCCTTCCTCCTAACCTTGTACTCTCACCATCACTCACTGTCAGACTTGGGGGATTTTAGTAGCCAGCATGGCCTCAGGCAGGTTCAACTTGCAGCCAGTAGTGTGGCTGTCAGGGGGCCCTGAAGGATGGTAAGTGAGGTTAGAGATGGCCTTTCCCACCCAAGCAGCTCCAGAAACCTGCAGCTAGTCAGCAGTGCATATCTCATGGGTAAAAATGTACCAAAATATTTGCTCTTTTCAGTATCTTCCTCCTCCCTCAGCTTCCCTCAATAGTTCTTTGGTTACATCTTTTCTTCCTCCCATTGGATTCTTTTCACAATCCCTTTTGAACACAAAGTATGTCCAGTGCACTTGGAGTCACAGTTGTAAACATGGAATCTTTAACTGGGAACAAAACAGGAGAAAGGAATCTGCCAACCTTGGCACGTGTGGGATCCTTTATCTGCCTTATATTTAATATGCTGCTCTGAACATCCCCTCTGACACGGAAGGGGGATTTGTCTGAAATTGTTTGGAGGTTGCTGATCTTTTGGTGTCTGCAGAGACTACTGGCTTTTGGAAGTAGAAGCCTGATCTTAAGAGAACCAAAAATGTAAAGGAACTCCCCTCTCTGCTGGCTATGAACTCTTGCTGGGCAACCACATCACTGGAAAACTTCTAAGTTCATCCCAATTGAATCACAGTTTTAATGATGGCTCTTATCATTAGAACTATGATTCATTTAAAAATATGAAGGCAGGTTTCTTCTACAGTTTTCAGTGCTTACAGTGAAAAAAATAAGCAATGCAAACACTAAGCTCTCTTTCTGCATAAATGTTTTATGGTTCTGAGTAAAACAACCCATTCCATGTACTCTCTGAAAGAAACATTTGGCAGCTTCTCCTGAAGTTCTTCCTTTTACAGCGTTATTTTGGACGTGTTGCACCTCTCGTCATATAAAGTTCTCCCTTCTTTTCAGATGCCTGTAATTTTAGAAGATTGTAATTGTTCCAGATAAGATGTCCTTTACCCTGGTTTGAACAAAAGGCCAGTTGTTGGAGCCTTCCAACAAGAACAGGGATTTTGCTCCTGAAAACCTGTCCTGAATATCCTACGCAGCACCTTCAAATCCTGCTGTGTGGAGCCCACATCTTGGGAGAAGGGAGGCAAGATTTTCTCCAGGTGATTTTACCCATAGGCAAGCTGAGATAGTCCAGGATCTGGGAGAAGTACAAGAGTGCCCTTCCCTCCTGTCTCCTGCAGAAACAGCCTGCCTGCCCTCTGATTTAAATGAACAAAAAACTGAACAGGAGTTAATTAATTTGCTGCAATATTGATATGACAAAATGAAAGCAGCATGTGAACGACAAAGGGAAACTCACTGTCATTCACCAGCTAAACAAGGGACTGAGTAGTTAATAAAGGCTTTTACAGTAAACCCTTGTATTTCTCTGATGTTAGACAACCTGCATAAAAGACAAAGACAGCATTCGACGGTGATATTCCCAACAAAACCAATTTAAGGGTGATAAAAAAGAGCAGTAAAACTCCCATGTAGCAAAAACGAATGCAGAAGTCAAAAAAACCCAGAAACCTCTGAGAGTAACTACAGATAGATACCAGGTACACACATGATATGCCACAGCCTGCAGGTAAAGACCATTTCTTTGAAGCTTTTAGTTCAAAAGACCTGAGTTCAGGTAAGCAGCAAAAAATTTAAATCAAACCTCAGCTACTCTGCTTTGTCTAATATTAATCTGGTTGACCCAGAGATTCTTTCACTTCATATTGTTAACTTTATTTCTTGCCTGTGAAGTGTTCCTATCCCGTGACTGGATCCTGGCACAGCCATCACAAAAAAAAACTAGAATCATTTCATAATAGCATCAGGGAAACAAACACACTTATTGCTAAATTAACTCACACCTATGAAATGTGACAAACATCCTTTAACAGAAGAAATGCTGTAATTCTGACTGAATTCATTAGGGTGGAAAAAACCCAACAAACTCTGAAGTGAAATAAATGGTTGCCCCAGTTTTGCCCCACCTCATTTCCATGACAGGGCAGAGAAACAGCTTCTCTATAGGATTTGTTTCTTGGCTGACATGAGCTAAAACAGACCCAGTAACCAGGACACTGGAGGAAGCAGCTGAAATCTTCTGGTGGCCTGACCTTGCCCCTGGGAGGAGTGGCTTCACCTGCGCTGGGATGACCAAGGATTTTGGGCCACATTTGTTTTTTTCTGCTCACAGAAAAAGGAGAGAGTAAAGGAAAAGGGACAGATAGAGGTAACAGAACTTCTTGGGGCTCCAAGCCAAATGTAAACCTCTCTACAAACATATAAACCAGCAGAGCAATTTACATCCACAAGAATTATGTGCTTTACTGAGCACTTAAAAAAAAAGTGTGATGCAATACTGCAGTTTTCAAACCTAGCAGGTATGTTAAGCTTGAAACACAAATTCCCACTCATCATACACATCAAGGCAGAAGAGAACGATTCTCTTTATCCTATAGCTTGTGATGGCCTGTGCTGGACAGGAACAAAGATAAGGGGCCAGTTGTGGTTTCTCCAAGCTCTGCAAATGAGGGACACACAGGAGCAAGTTCAGATGTTCATGTGGGGATGGAGAGATCAAATTCATCTCATCAGAAACTGGCCTCTCCTTCCCTAGGCAGCTTGGTCATATTCCCATTAAGGCATTTATTTTTCATTATGTTTTCAACTCCTATATCATACCCTGCTTGTTTTAATTTCTTTCTGCAAAAATTTTTACAGCACTTTGTGCAACCACTTCCTTCAAGAAGGGCCTTTGCCTTTCTTCACAAGAGGGAAATTGCTTGGGATCCCACGATTGGATATCACCAATAAACTTGGCTAGGAAGGAGAGAAGCCTGCAAGGCACTCTCAAGCCAGCAGCAGAGTCCAGGCAATGCTCACAGCCAAACACTCAGCCCTGCAAAGTGCTGAGCCCCGATTTGGCACCTCCTGAAAACAGGGACAAATTTGTCATCAGCTTGGGCAGGGCTGAAATCTCAGCCATCCAAAATGCACTGACTCATTCATAATGTGCTCTGATAACGACCACGAAGAAAAAGAGAGCAACATTTTGAATCTAATATAAAACCACAAATGGAGTGTTACATCAGGACTCTCATGCAGCACTAGGTACAAAGAGACATTCAGTTCCTCACACACAGTCATAGGGATCTGGGAATATTGTCACACTGGCTTTGTGGGACTGACTCCCCTTGCCATTTGAGGACCTTCTCTTTACATTTGGCACCTGCTGTTATTAACATTGATTATGGTTTCATGTACACTCCATATGAGGAAATCTCCTTCATAGAAAGCATTATTTGCTACACCACCCCCACCCCTCCCCGAAAAAATGGAAGAATCCTGGGTAGATATGTACTGTATCCAGTTCTAAAATTCACTCTGAACAGAAAGATGATGCCTTTGCCACTTTTTGACATGGACCTGAACTTGGTATTCTGAACAGGACTATGCAGAATTGAATTACATTTCATCTCCTTCAGCAATCCATCTTTTCCATTTCTGTTCATTTGCTGGAGCTGCAGAAGTATTGAGTGCTGCAAGATATACTTAGTTTTCCAAACCATGCAAGTCATTATGAATGGCCTTGTGTCCAGGTAAAGGTTAAGGAGGTCCTTTGTTGTTCTAGTTTAACTTGTCCCTGACACCGCAGCCTAATCATTCCACATAATAACAGTCCTGATACACAGGCCTGAGTCAAAGTCACAAGTCAATAAATCCATTCCTTCCTCCCTTTCAGGCAAAGTGTTGAATAGCACTGAGTGTGCAGTGTCACAAAACCCTGCAGTCTATCACATCAAGGTCGTCTGGTATACAGTGTGAAAAACTTTCTTTCTTTAAGTGCCTCACACATTCAGGAGGAGACGATGTGTTGTACGGACTAACGAGTACGCTCTGGATCGTTCGGAGGAGATTAAAATAGGGGCCTGACAGAATAGTTTTAGTTACACTTGCCTAATCTTCTGGCTGTTGTTGCTCTGAATCTGTAGGGCCTGGGGGAGGCTGAGCCGCTCGCACGGAGCCCAGCAGGTCAAGGCTTCCTTCTCTATCCAGACTCCTCAGATGTGCAAAGACAAGTCATAGCTGAAGGCTGGTAGATTTTATTTGCTGAGGTTCACTGTGCATTTGAAGTCTATTCTAATGGTCTAATTCTGGTAATGTGAATTGTTTGCCCCTGAGAAAAGTGACACAGCACGGTGTTCTGAATCATCTCTTCACCTTGAGTTAAAAAAGCCAAACCCCAGAACCAAAACAACCACCCAAACCCTTAGGTGGTGGGTCTCTGGAAGAACACAAGCCTGAGTTACAGTTTGTTTACTTTGTTAAGGGACTTATGGTTCTTCCAGGTTCATAAATTCTTGTGGTGGACTAGGAGAGTGAGTGTAAATTAACTTGAGTAATAGGACTATGTGCACTTTCCAATTGTCTAATACGTTTCCCAAGGAAAAACCAGCCAGGCTTTTCAACCACCTTTTTTTCTTCTTATTCCTTAATTAGTGGGTGCACTTGGTGTATAACAAGTGTGGGCTTTTTAGAAACACCTAGATGAAGGTGCTGTGCATGTTTCTCCACGCCTCTCTGCCTTCTGCCTTGCTTCTATTCCACAACACATTACCTGCTCCAGAGACTTGCACTTTTCCATACTGTGCACAGTTTTTTATGATATTGCCAAATGTCCACTAAGGATGTTAGAAAGAAATTATTAAGCCCATTTTTACATTTGCTCAAAGGAAGACTCTGAACCCTGGACTCCAGCAGTGAAAGGCTAATGCACTCACTCACAGCTCCGGCCCGCTCCCCTTTCATCTATCATTTCAACCTGTTTGCAGTGTCAGGGAAAACTGAGGATACCACATCCCAGCGGATTCAGGGAAGCAAAGGGCTACTAGAAGTCATGGATAACCTGGCTTTCTGAACAAACAACAACAGATTTCACAGCATTTCCAGGAGCTGAGGTGGCACTGCCAGGGAAAAGCCCGCTCTTCTCTGAAGCTGCAGCTCAGCTGCTGTTGTGCTGTTCAGAGAAAGTTATCCCGGGCTCCATCCGTTAAGTGATCAAGGTTCTTGAAGCCAAACTAATTCCCACCCAGAGCTTGGCATATGTTCACCTGTTCTGGCTATTTATCCAAAGAGCAGGGGAGCAGGAAGGGGCTGTGAGCTCCCATCATTGCCATTGTAGTTTGAGATGGGATTTACAAGGAATGCTGCAAAATGAACTTGCCCTGCCCTGGAATCCAGAAACCATCTGTGCAAGTAGAGCTTTCAGAACAATTGCAAACAATGGAGAATTATAAGTGTGGAATTATATTCTACTTAATGAAATCACCATTTTTTTAAAGTCTCCAGCCTTTGAACTAAGTTGTAATTGCCCTCAACTTGCATGTAACTTGTAGCCTGTGGTTCTGAAGGCAAAGATCAAGAGTTTATATCTGTACTTATTACAATCAGTCATAATTATCCCAAAGAAAGCAAAGTAAATCCTTCCCAACAAACACAAGAGCCGAGCTCTCACATTATTGAATTATTATGGATCTTGTATATTATTCCTGAGAGAATGTGAGTGGAACACACTCGACTGTCTCTCCTCTCAGCAGAGGTTCAATAGAGCAACAAAATATTGGAGACATTACAGAGTTACCATCCTGCCTCAGAAAGGAAACAGCATAAATGGAGCCAGCGTGGTGCCTGCGAGGCCATTTGTCATGCTCTTGTAACTGGTGTGGTATATACCCATTATATATTGCATCCTGTTGGATGTGACACTTCTTGCAGTTGCAGAACTCTCAGGATTCAAGCCTCACTTTTTGATTTACACCAGCCTATCTTCGTTTTTACGGATTCCTCTGCCATGGTTGGGTGACTGCTCTGGCTGCACACTTTATAACGGGAAGAACATTTGAAATGCATTTCCTTAAGAGCTTTGAAGCTCCTACTCTGCATGCAGATTGCAAGCCAGGTACTGCAGGTAGACTGTGAGTTCAGTCAGAGGGAAATGGAGTGGCAAACTAAACGAGGTGTCAGTGTGCCCCCCACTCCTGCTGCCCCGGCACAGATACTCATCTGTGCACACATTTAATCACCGGCTTTGTTGCTGGCTTTCGGGAAGGTAACATGCTGGAGATCAAAAAGCAAATATTAAGACCACCTATTGTAATGGCTCTGGGGAGAACATCTGGAGAGACAAGTTTTATGAGTCTGTTGGCTCGTGTCCTTTTGAAATGTTTTCAGTGCTAAATGATGTACTTCTCTCACATTTTACTTCCACTGAGACAAGCTGCTCAGTGGCATACTGGGATGCCATGCCACAAATATACTCGTTCTGCTGTCACCCAAATATCACTTCCCAAAAGTGCCTACAACTGACTTCAGAAAATTCATGGAGTTAACTTCTAGAGTGGCAAAGTTTTGCCAACGTCATCTCCTGCTGCTGTATTTTTCTGTTGCTACCACGCCGTGCTTGCCCATTACTATTAATGCTTCCATGTCCTGATTAGCCTTCTGCTTCAGCAGCTTCATCCTGCCCAAAATATTCACTGCCATGTAGTTGGAGACAACTGTCTTATTTCTAGCTCTTCTCTCTGTGTCTTCAAAGCCTTGTGGGGGGGAAGGATTTTACAGAAGTCCAACTAGCCAGGATTTTTTGCTATGGGAGTCTGGGCAATGTAAAGATAAATTCCTGTGTACAGACCATCATCATTCCCAGCCATCATGTCCATAGCCAGACAACAGTGACAGTGGGATGATGAGCACTCCTGGAGGTACCTGATACCTTTGCCAAATATTTGGATCCTTCTTTAGTACCTCCTGGATGAGTTCCCTGTTGTCCTTCCAGCAGGACCTCGTGGTTGCACTACTCATTCACAGAATGAAAGCTCAGACACAGGGAATTCACAGTTTGTCAGCTCAACTATCAACATGCAAAAAGCACTCCCACCTTCCCACCCAATGGCAGCAGCAGTGCCAGCACCAAGGACACTGGCACTCAGTGTCTCGTTTCAGAGCAGTCACAAAACTTGAAAGCAAATCCTCTGATTTTCCTCAGTGGCACAAGGTGGTTTTGGGGTGTGTCACCTTTACCAGTTCCCTCACAGAAAAGCAGAACTAGAAGTCCTGCCTCAGGTGCACACCAAATTATCCTAACTGCTAGTGCTTGGTGAGAACATTTTGATAACTTTAGTCTAAAGTCAATCCTGAGCATCACACACGCAGAGCTGCAGCAGAGCCACCTGTTGCAATTCAACTTGCACCCAATATTTCTTAAAAAGGCATCATCCTTAGAGATTTTCTGTAATAATTTCTCTGCACTAAGTAGACAAGGGAGACCAGGGTGTCCAGGCTCCTAACCCAGGTGGCTTGATTACATCTCTCAAATCCAGTGAGATCTTGGCACCACTGAAGCCAAAAGAAGTCTCACAGACCACAGCAGGAGCAGCCTGTCTGTGCAGCAACCGATGGCTCTGTTGTCCCAAAAAGGAACTCCAGAGCCAGCTCCCATAACGTGGCAGCACAGCATTCAGACCTCAGGGTCATCAGGGCAACTCTGAGTTTACCTTTTAAAAAGAAACCCTCTAAGTATTTCCTTCAGCAGAATATTTAATCACCAGTGCAAGTTTGTCAAATGCCATCTGTGACCTCCGAGCTTTTATTGATTACCTGCAAGTCCATTGTCTTGCATTACGCTCACTCAGGCTACAGGGCAGTGAAGTCAAGAATAAGCTAAAAAGTCTGATTTTAAAAATAGATAAGAAATAGTCTCATTCTCAAGTTAACAAATGGTGTTACAATTAGCTTTGCGATAGAGGGACAAGAAACACTGAATTATACTCTACCAGGTGCAAGAAAATTTCACCAAAAGAATCTCTGAAATTCTGAAACTCCACACAAAACTGAGGGAGACACCAGCCCTTCCCAAAGGAATAAACCATATCTGTGGAGACAAGTGGGTATTACTGCAACAGTTGGTCAACTAATGTTTCCTAAAGTAAAAAATAATAGCAAGGATTTAGACAAATATTTAGACAATAGGATCCTGCTAACAGAATCTAAATCCCACCCTCTCTCTAAGCAGGTGCAACCCACCAAAGAGGAAATGGGAATTGCAAAATGGGAATCCTTTCTTGAATTCTTTCACCAAAGAGAGGAGTTATTTAGTCGTTGTCCCAAACACACCTCTTTGTGCACAAGTCCCTGGATGCTACTGGAAACCCCAGTGGTATAGTGATACATGGGGGGAAAACAAGTAAAACTCAGCTGTCCAGTGGCAAAAAGTAAAATAAAAATTGTATTTTTCAAATTGGATGTGCTTGAATTCGTTCTACCTGGTTTTTGCTCTCTGGTTCCCAAGGATTTCCAGGAGATGGAGTCACCTGGAAAAACTCCCCAGAAAAACGCACAGAGGGATTTTTTTCCTTCCTCCACAGTTGGTCACACTGCAACTCATTTGCACATTCTGGTAAAAGCAAGAAGGCAATAGACATGGTGGGGGAGATCAACTGGGGCTTCTCAGGGCAGAAAAGAGCGTTTTGTAGTGGCGGGGGGGAACAGCGACTGGAGCTGAGAACTTGGCAGGCACTACCTGTGAGGATCCTAAAGGTGAGCAAGGGAAGCCTGAGCTCCCATTTTCCCTGCCCTCCCTTTGAATGGAGAGCCTACCTTTATTTATTTTGGCTGAAAGCTGTGCTGACAGTCATCAAACAAGTGAAGACTAAACACTCATTCTCTAAGAGCTGACTCTTGAGTTGGAGTTACAAGAAGAATTCAGGACTTTTTATCTGAATCCCAGTGAAGAGATGTCTGGTACCAACTCTTCTTTGTCAGGCTGGGAGAGCTTCCTTCCCATGGGATAGGGGGAACACCAGAACACCCCGTGTGCCTGGCAAAACCTCACAGATTAGGGCTGGATCATTTCAGTGGCAGAACTAACAAAAGAAAAGCTGGTGGGAGCTCAGGTCGAGGTCTTGTGTTTCCTTGCTTGTGGCAGATGTGCAGCAGCCAGCACTAAGTGTGTGGGGTGATTTGGGAGGAGAGCTGAGCTAAATGCCCCTGAAACAGAGGTTGTTGCACAAGTGAGATCAAGGTTCACTCTCCTGGTTATTAGCCAAACAGAGGAATAAGGGGAGAAATCAAGGAGAGCGCTGCATTACAGGAGAAGGAGCTGTGGCACAGGCTGCAATAAGAGAACTCCTCAAGGTCACAGCACAGTCCTGTGCCAAAAGCAGAAGAGAAGCCACAGTCCTGGTGCACTGCCACAGCAGAGCCCCAGGCTCAGGCAGCTGCACCACAGCTCCTAAAACACCATGCTCTGCCTCTGCTACCCTCTTCTTCCTCCCAGCTCCACATTTTAAACTTTAAACCCAACACTCTGATTTAGCAAAAGCCTGGACACTTTATCCCCCTCTTTTATTAAAAAAAAAAAAAAAAAAAAAAAGAAGAAATTAGGTTCTTGTTAAAGGCAATGGAAGCGATACAGCTGTGGCTGTGATTAACGTAGTTCAGGGTTGAACAGAATATTGCTTCTTCCCTGCAGTATTTTTAATTACACTCCTGATTTTATATTTGGAGACTGTCATAGACCTGTTCTGGTAAATTGTCAAGCAACCACAAGTCAAATATGTGTTAAATATGAGAATATACTGCCATTTTTATCTGATTTGTGGTTCATTCACACTATGTTATCTACTTTTAATTAAATACCATAAAATACACATGGTCAGCAGTTTGACTTTTCATTTCCTTACAATGTCAGTAATTCAGCTTGATTGTTGCCACCTACCATAGAATTGCATTTTAAAGATGTTACCCCTGCACGGTGCAGATTCAATATCAGAACAATTTAAACCAGTTGCTAAAAATAACTACCACCTACTCAGGAGCAGCTCTGCCTTTAACAGTCACATGCAGATTTCATGACTCTTTGCCTGCCTGGCAGGACAGGCAGCCTTGGGAGGCATGGCAGTGGCCTTGATTTTAGGGGCGGGGGGGGTCGGCTTTTGGGTTTGTATGAAATGCTTGTGTCATCTCCGTGCTGATTGATAGCCCACCTTGTTCATTAAAGATGTGGCTTGGATTTTGCTAGATTACCCCAGGCATTGGAAATAAGAGCCTTCCTACTGGAGGCATGTTATGCATGGACTTAAAGTTCACCACTTCATTAATAACACTCCTCAGCTGGACATTTTACATGCCTCCCTGATATATGACTGTTTAGGTGCATTTTTTTCCCCTTCCTAATACTCCTTTAAAGGGGAATGAGGTTTTTTTTTAAGAATTATTTAATTCTTTGACTTCTAGGTTATATTGCTGCACTCCTGAAATTGCCAGATCTCATTATCCTGGCTGGATTTCTTTGAGAGTAGCTGGGCAATTTGCTTTGACCACTGAAAACAATTTATTAAAACTAGCAGTGGCTGAGCATCCCTAAGAATGACAGTGAACATAGCAGCAGCAGGATCGTGTCAGACCAAGACAAATCCAGTGACTTGTCTCCAACAGCCACAAACAGCAGATAGCCAGGGAAGAGAACAGAACCATCCCATAAAATCTGACATCCCTGAACACCCTCCCAGCCTCTAACAATTTGCAGTGCACAGGTTTTTCTGAACCACTGCTTTTGCATAAAGCAGACCTTGGTAAATTTTTTGTCACATAAACCTGAGCAGCTCCTCTTCAAACACCTGAAAATTTGCAGTATCCACAACATCCTGCAGAAAGAAGTTCCTTGTGCATGCTACACGTGCCATGAAACAGCAACACTTTGTTTGCCCCGAAGCTCGGTGGCTTTATTTGATGTTCCTTTACTTCCTGCGAGAAGAAACAATGAACCATCTTTCCCTGCTCTTCATCTCGATGCTGGTAGTTCTTTTACAGCCCCCTGTCACATCCCCTCATCTCTTTTCCCAGCTAAAGAATCCTAGACTATTTTATGATTCTTCATACAAAGCCATTCTCTGACTGTAATCACTCATTTTCCATGCCTTTTCCACTCCTGCTGTGTCTGAAGTGTTGGAACTGAACCAAGTATTCAAGATGTGGGCAAAGCGTGGATGTCTAAAGTGCTGAAGAGTGTCTCCTCTTTTGTGTCTCCTCTTTTGTTTTGTATTACTTTACTAATAGCTCCTAACAGTAAGTCAGCCTTTTTAAAAATAAATACTAAGCACTGAGGTGATGCTTTCAAAGCCCAGTGTTATAACCACATCTTTTTTTCCCAAGTGATAGCATTCAATTCCACGCTCATCACCATCAATGCAACGCTGCGACTTTCACCCCATCTCTCTTACATCCACGCTGAATTTCATCTCCCACTCCATCGCTCAGGGACACGGTATGAAAAGGCACTTCCTCGGTTCTTTGCAGCCAGCCCTTGCCTTTATTACCTTGAATAAGTTGGCATTCACCTCCAAACTTGCCATCTTATTGCTCAGCCCGGTTTTTTAGCACATTAATGAAAATATGGGCTGTAGCACAGACCTCTGCAAGGTTTGGCTGTGGAAATTACCTCTCTATTCCTCTCTTGTTTCCCATATTTTCAACAATTATTTATCCATGCAAGAAACTTATGGAGGTTATTTCCTGTAAGACCCTTGGGTGAAGCACTTTTTCAAATGCCTTTGTGAATTCCCTGAGGACCATATCACCCAGATCTCTTTGTTCATGTGCCTGGGGACTCCTTCAAAGGGTTCCTGAAGATTTGTGAGCCTTGTCCTCCCTTTTCATTCTTGAACACAGAATTTCAACATTTTGAAGGATGCCTTCTTGCTTCTAATAATCTGTTTTACCCTATGATTTGTCATGTCCGCTCCCCTTTGGTCATTCTGAAGTAATTTGAAGAAAAACAGGTGATGAACATTCCCTCAGAAGTGCTTAAGGGATAGCACTGAGATATTTGTAAGCTATCAACAATGAAGTTACACAAAATACATGGTGGGGATGGGGGGAGGAGTATTTTATACTCTACCAGTGAAAGATCTAATCAGCAGACCAATTCCCAGGTGTCAGAAGCCCTACACCATCTCCCTTGAACAACATCAGAAAGCACGTGGTTCAGTTTCCCACACACAGGCAGATTCGGCTTCTGGAATATGTTAACGTGACTGATTGCTTCTGGCAGAACTCGGAGGAGCCTTAATCTGAAGCAGCAGATGTGAGCAGGCCGAGGAGAAAAGCCCCAAGCCACCCATGTCTGCTGCACACAGGTTGGGCAGGTTGCACCCAAGATTTCCAGACCTTTGGCTTCTCCCTCTGTGTGCCATCAGCAGCGTAGGAGGTGTCAGCTGGACTTCTGCATCCACTTCTGAGTGCCGAAAGTCAGAGAGGACATCTCACAGCTAAAACTCACCTGGGGACAACATGCTCAGGGGTGTTGATCCTCCAAAAGAGAAACTGAGAGAGGCAGGAAAAGAATATCCAAGTGTATAGAAGACTCCACACAAGAAGAAGGAAAATGCTTTGTTCCCATTCAGAGTGGGCAGGACAAGCAATCACGACAGAAAGGGAAAATCTGCTGGGTGCTAAGACATTATTTTAGCAGTAAAGGCAGTGACTGGAGATTTTTAAGAGTTGATTAGAGAACCATCTGTTAGAAATTAAATAGATACAATAGGTCTTGTTTGGATCAGTTGGTCTCTTGATATCCCTTCTAGTTCTCTTTTCCAGGATTTGTAGTCCAAATCCAATTGATTTATAGCCTTTGAATCAAACCCTTAGGAAACAACCACTGTCAACACATACACATTTAGAAAAGAGGGGGAAAACCCCTATCCTTAATTCAATATATTTCACTGAAGATACAAAATAAAGAGTTTTCAGTGAAGGAGAGCAAGCCAAGGAGTTGGAATGGTGTTACAGAAAAGGGAGAAGTTTCAAGCAAGTTCATGATCTATGAAGAGGCATCTATGGTGTCTGAATAGTTGTATGATCTGAACAGGAGCCTTATTTAGCTTTAAGAAAAGGGCAGATGTGGGAAAAAACCTTCTCAAATACATAAAATAAAAAGAGGGTAGTCTTGCTTTGATTTTTAGATTACCATGGAATATGTACAAAACTCAGATTATCTGAGAAAAACTGAATTTTCTCCACATAACTGGTTAGAATGCTCCTCTCTCATTTTGAATGAAGCAGAAGCCCTTGTTCCATGATGGGAAAACAAATGAGCAGATTAAAAATGTCACATTAGCCAACCCCTCTGTAGCTTCATAAGCCTGGAAGGCCTCATCTGTAGTACCTGGAGGTGATGTTTCCCAAATACTCATTTATGATTATGAATCATGTTGTCTAAGGGGAAAAAGATTAAAATTTCTTACAAAAAAAAAAAAAAAAAAAAAAAGGCAGTCCTAAAAGATTGTGACAAGTCAGCCTAGCTTGTCTGGTATGTGACTCTACCCAGCAAGTTTTCTGTAAATAATTGAAGCCAGATCTCTCCCTAAGTAAGAACAGCGAGTAGCATCTAAAAAGGAAAAGAGGATTTCATTGCATTTGGTGGCTGCTGCAACAGACTGTGGTGTGGGGTGATGTCAAAGGATAAGATGCAGCAGTTTGGAATTGGTGTTGAGAACCTCAGCGTTGCACAATGCACCACGAGGTGTTTCCTCCTCCCCACTGAGCTCACACTTCCCTGGCAGCTCAGGAGTCACCTGGGACAGGGGCTGAGATTCTCTCAAACTTCATCAGGACACTGCAGGAAAATGATTTGGAATATTTAAAAAGGCTGAAGATTAAGGGAAGACAAACAAGGCAAAGACAATGAGGACATGCTAGTTGAGAACAGGAGTGTCAGTAAGGAAAGCATCTTGGAAATGTGGCAGAGGTCTAAAAGTTAGGACAGCTTAGCTATAATTTTCAATCTTCCTGTGATTTAAAAGAGGTTTTCTGACCCACAGCCTTTTTGTTTCTAACCTAGGAATAACAAATTTTTACTTCTCTAGTAAATTTCATGAAGTTTGATTAATCAACATGAACAAAATACTTTCTTGAGAGATGCCGTGGAAGGTCAAACTAATGTCAGGTTATGGCAAATCCGTATTTGAAAAAGGACTTTTGCTCTAGGTATTCCTATTTACTGAAAACACCACTAATTAGGTTTGTCATGAGCTGAAAAGAAAATATGTTTGTAAAAGGATTACAAAGGAGATCATGAGGTAATCCCAAGATACTAACAGTGAGTTTGACATTCAGGACCAAAGCTAGCCCAGGCACAATTGGTGTAACTACACCCAAATTAAAAAGTGTGAATTTAACCCCAAGCTGAGAAAAATCAAGCTGGATTTGAAAAAAGGAGGGATTTATGGTAATGGGAATACTGCCTCCCTAGGCTATATCACCTAAAATATAACTAACATGGGGAAAAAAATGAGTTCTGTAGCCAGGGTGCAGAAGATGGAGGGCTTTCCTGCTAATCCAATGCTTCCCAGGATTATTTTAATCCCCAGAACTTGTTTAATGCCAGCTCATCCCCCTGTAGGAGTTCCATTTCCAGGTGTCTTGAGCTGGAGCCTGAAAGCTCTCTGTGCCTAATCACTGTCAGTGCTGAAGGCCTGCTCCAGAGAGGGCTGGAGCAACCAGGGCTCCTGAAACGTGTTTTACAGGCAGGTTATTGTTATCTCCTCTTTCCAAACCACACCTCAGCTGTGGGTTTAAAACAAAGTGTAACAGGGCATGGTAAGGAGATGCATGAACTGCTGCTTTAAAGATGAGATGAGACAGAGAGAAAAAGATTCTGTGGCTACTGCCCAAAAATTATTAAGATAATAATTAAACTAAAAAATGCAAATACACAAGATGTTTTGTGCTGCTAGGCAAGACCAGAACTGATATTAAAATGTCTTGTGAACATTGTAACATGTTCAGAGCAGGGGGGTAGAAGACACAGAGGAAAACAGAAGAGAAGCCATATGGTCATAGCCGGTGGTCAATGGAAAAAAACAAACCCAAATGAGAAAGTACAGAAAGAGAAATACAAAGTTTGGGGGAGAAACGTTTATCATCATCTCTCCTGTGCACTTGCACAGTGAATTCTGGGCTGATTTCCCACCATGTTCAGAACTTCTAACTGAACTCAAATACAAGAACTCTCCGAGGTGTATTCCTGAAGCAGGGTGCAATGGAAAGGGTTTTTTTTTTTCCCAATTAGAGGAATAATTCCAATCCTAAAAGTAAACCATGACAGTTCTGCGATTCCCTGACTGAACTGTGCTCCTGCAGCATTTTCCATGGCAATCTGAACCACTAGGAAGGTACAATTCCATCTCAACATACTGAGCCCTCCTCAGGTTGCCACCACCACCAAATCTGGGCAAGATTTGGGACAAGTAAGAAACGGCTTGTTCAACAAACAGCATTTCAAAACCTAAGAAAACCAAATATTCCCTATTGCCTCACCTTTCAGGTCCCAAACCTACCTTAATTTTCCACAGTAACAATCTCTATTCCTGCTTTGTGTGAGGAAATAAGATGGGGGGGGGGAAATTAATTTTATGTCAGAGCAAATTAAGACGGCGTAATTGACTGCAGAGAGGGCAGCAGCCGCTTGCCTTCCCAGCTGCAGACACATTAAAGATTTACACACTCTGTGTCTGTCACACAGGAACTATTAGGGGTAGTGGGAACAATCCCTTCCTGTGCTTACCCCAAAAGCAATCCAAGCAATGGTATGTCACAAATAAGGCTGCACATCACCCTCACTGCGGGCCAGCAGGTACCTGAGCAGCACACCACACATGTATGCATGACTGAAGATGGATAGCATGACATTTATTAACCATGCACATAATTAAAATCCTTTAAAAACGTCCTCAGAACAAAAATAACATATCTTGAATTCCATGGGACTGCCCAGGCTGCCACCCTCAATAAGTTTCGTGGCAGAGAGCTACACAACTAAATCACTGGTATGGAAGCAGCACTCCAGGGACCGGTCTGGTATCAGCCCATCTGCCTGACCAGCAATGAAGCACAGGGAACATGATCAGGACATGGATCCAGGCTAAGCCCAGCCTGCTGCTGCTGGCTAACCCCACACCAGAGCCAGGGAGAGCAGTGCAGAAATAGCCACCATTGCATCAGTGCTAACACCAAAGCCTTGCTCAGGAGAGGAGTCCACTGCTCACAGGCGAATGCTGTGAGATGTGGAGATTCAGAACTTCAGTCTTGCTGCCATAAGAGCTGTTTCTTTTCCATGAACAGCCTGGAACTGTGTTTGCAAGGCACATTTTTTTATAAATTAATCACATCATCCACTGAGCCCCCGTTAGCTCAGTGTTGAGCTCCAACCTGACTTTCCTCCACTGCTTCTTTTTCTCTCTACTGTGCCCGTCTGATCACTTTTATCCAAATTATCATCTTTGTAAAACTTGTATAATTGCTCCAGGAGAGAGGCATTGCTACTGGCCTGTCCACAGAGGACTTTGTGCTCCAGCCAGACTCCAGTGGTGTATTAATAGAATAACTGAAACTGGGTTAGGGCAACGAGTGATTCCCAACAAGGCGGCCCACTGGCTTTGTACGACTGGCAACAACAACTCCTTCATAATGCTACAAATCTAAAATTAGAGGAGAGGGAAAAGGCCTAAGGAATAACCTACCTTCCACACTACAGACAGGTATCCTGCTCAGAACCACACAAGGACATCAGACATTCAAAGCTGCCTTCTTCTGGGACAGTTATCTGTAACACTCCTCACATATCATCAGCTCTCCTGGATATCTTAAATTCAGAGACAATATTTCTGCAACTAGCTTGCATCACAGGCAAAGAACTGACAAGCACAGAAGTAACCAAAGTCACGTAGGAATTTGTAAGGTGTTTTGAATTTTGAAAGTTTCCCTCTTCCCCGAGTGAAACAGATTCAAAATAGCATCGAACTTGTACCTCATGCTTGATCAAAACATCAGTGACTGAGGTTTCATGAGACTTTCCAAAGAGGAGGAGCAGGCAAGAGACGTGCTGTAAGTGGCTTGCTAAGCATTGCTGAAAAGCAGGTGGAGATTTGGGGTAGGGAGAAGAAATTGGATAAAGAAGTGTGTTGGAAGCAGAAAAATGCCTGGTTGCTTTTCTAAACTCAAGCTGTAGTTTGACTAACTCAGTGGTCATCCAGCCAACACGGACCAAAGGCAAACACCCAGCAGCACCCTCAGAGGTCACACAGCTTCTGTGGGTTCAGTGCATCAGACAGGATGGGTGTCATCAGACTCCCTCTCCCTGAATATCTCTCACCTTTCCAGCACAGTCCCACTGCCAGTTTACCATCACAACGCCCCACACTGAATTTATAAGCACCAGCTTCCCAACGCAAGACCTTCCCACAGCCAGCAAGTACACATCTCAAAGTAGCTGTTGAGTTAGCATCATCTGAATTCATCCGGCTGGAAGCACCCCTGCACCCCAGCCAACTCCATTACCGCTGGGGACAGAAGCTTTTGGCTGCCGTGTATCCTTCAAAGCGAGTTAGCAAAGGCTGCGCGTTTAATTCCCAGCTCGGCTCACGTTTCCTCTCCACATCCGCGCACCTCCGAGCCCTGCACCACAGCACTGCCACCAGCTCCAAGGAATCCCGAGATGCTGCTGAGTGGATCTGTTTATATCCGTAAAAATTAGTGTTGCAGCTCCACCTAACTTAAACAGTTTTGCTTAGGAAATTACAGCGTGGCATTCGACCGGTTGTTTAGAGGAGTAAGTGGGTCCTGGCAGCGTATTTTTAATTAAGCAAGTAAAGCCTAGATGAAGCTGCATCAAATGGAGAGTGTTTCTTTAATTCGGTATTGTTGCTCTCCTCAGCCAGGGCATAAGGGGTTGGCCTTAAAATCCTTGTAACTAAAAAGCCAGTCTCATGACCAACTACATAATTGATTAAACACAACTGTGGACTACCATTATCGAGAAGCGCAATTTTCCCGGTGTCGCTTGGAGTCTGAAATACCTCAAGGGTAATTACAGCCCGAGATGCAGCACAGAAGGCTTTGAAGTAGGGGAAAGAAAAGATTAGGGTGGCTGAGACGGGTCCGCGCCTGTTCATTTGTCCTTCACGGCCAAGGCGCTGGAGGCGCGGCGGAGCGGTGCCCCCGCAGCCCCGGCGGTCACGGGCAGCGCCGCGGGTCACGCCGAGAGAGACGCGGCCCCATCCCATCCCTTCCCTCCCCTCCCTTCCCCTCGGCCGCCCTAATGAAAGTTTCATGCAGCTGTGCTCCTCTTTTGGCTCGGATTTGCCACGCCTCGCTGCCCGCCGCCGGGCTGACCACTCACGGCGGCCAGGAGTGTGCACTTGCTCTGACCGGCTAAATTATTTACCCCAGGAACAATTATATAACACGGCACGGCAGGCTTTAAAAAAAAAAAAAAAAAAAAAAGAAAAAAGGACCCTCTTCGGCCTCTGAGAGAAGAGGCACTAAAACTAATTCAGAAATTAAGAGATCCAGCCTTTATTTCTAATTAATAACAGGTTAGAAATAAAAACCGCTATTAGTGACAGAACATAACGAGGAAACCAAACCGGCATTGTTAAGAGGGCTATTTAAAGAAATGTTAATGAATTGAATTTGAAGTTCTTCTTAGTCAAGCAGGAAACAACTAATGGTTTAAAGAGGAAAAGTGAAGCATTATTAAATGCTGTGTATTTATTATGTCAGTGACCAGTTTGCCAGAGGCTTTGAGGTGAGAAGGGAAGTTCAAATCCTTTCCACTGCATTTACAGCTACGGAAAGGTAAATTCATGGGCTTCCTCACATACCACACAAAGGCTTAGTAATTTGTTTGGATTAATAGCATATTGTAGAAGCATAACACTCACACTTTAAAACTAACAAATTCAGCGAGAGCACAGAATTATCATTTAACCATTACTGTCTTCATAAAAACAAGTGCTCTTAATGCTTTGCAGTACATCTTTAAAGTGCTTTAAAAGCCAACAGCTAATTTATCCTGCCACAACCTACCTCGTGGTAGGCAGGGATTGTTATCTCCCCTCTGCAGTTCAATGAACAACGGGGAGTTAAGTGACTTGCCCGGGGCCACAGAGAAAGTCAGTGTCGGCTCCGGGTGCAAAACTCTTGAGCTCTTGGGGTGCGTGATCGCTCCAAGCAGATTTTGGGTAACTCGTTCACAGTATGGTACTAATTAACGAGTCTTTGAGGATTTTTTTTTGTCTTTCATAACTAGTTGGTTTTATTTCAGGCTTTGACAGGCAGGTATCTTTCTCCTCTGAACCACTGCAGAGTTAGAGTTTTTGGATGATCCTGCTTGTCCATCCTGGCTCTGCACACAGACCCAAGGGGTCCCCTCTAGCACTGACAGAAGGTTTCAAGAGGCAACACAAAACTTTCTGAACTTTGTATGCTTTAGAGCAACATGTGTGCCCTGCACAGGGCAGACTGCACCCTAAAAACTGAAAAGGAGGTCAAAAGCCCCCACATGGCCCTGAAGGAGAATCAAGGAGTGAGAAGTGCCCAATACACACATAGGAGATTGAGGCTTGAGCAGCTCTTGCCACTGCTGGTCCCTGGAAGCAGTGCTGGTTTGGAACCACCTTTGTGTTCCGTGATGCCTAGGGAGCATTTGTTATGTAGGACTGCTAAAGGCTGCGGTGCTCGTTAAATGTCTCCAAAAATCCATTTCTGAGGCTGACCATTATGACACACCATGTCTAGAGGATGAAAGTGTTATTTTGGATGCTATCACTCATGGATATCACTCGCCTGCTCTCCAGGTGAACCCCTATTGTCAGCTGTGCTGGCTTGTATTGTGCCAGCGGAGTGCTTGGCAAACCACTTCCTGCAGTGAGGACCTCAGCCAGATTGCAAAGCAGAAAAGGGAATTGTGCAACTACACTGGAACACGGCAGTGTGGAAGAGCAGCCTTCCTCTGGCACTGCCAAACATAACCCCAGTGTCTAGCAGGCAAAGTTTAGCAGCCATGGGTATGAAAATAGCCACCAAAACTTTAGGTAGCAAAACTCTGGCTATGGCCACAAACAGAATGGACACAAGCTCTGGCACCATCAAACAGCATTAAAAAGAGCTGCATGGCAATTCCCATTCTCTCATCTCTCATCTGGGTGGATGAGGTGGGCAAAGGACCTGCTCCACAGAGGAAGTCCTGAAGAGCAGCATGTCCACAGAGCAGCTGGACTGAAAAGCCACTTTGATTGATCCCTGCACACACCACCCTCCATCCCCCATTCTCAGGTGCACCAAAAGCAGTTCAGACTCCCAGACAAAAGCCCTAAGAGCCAGAGCTGCCTTGCCTTTCCCAGGTGTGTTATCTCTGACATTCACAGACATACAAGAAGATGGATGATTCCTACCTACTTCAGCACATACAAAAGCTCTGACAGTGCCAGGTCCTGGGGGCTGGGGAGGAACTTTGCTCTACTCTTTGCAAAAGCAGAGCACACACAGCTGAGCTGACTCCTCACCACAAGCACTGGACACTTGTGGGTTTAATGCTGAAAGGTCCAAACTCTGCAGCCAGCTCAGGTTTCTTTATCCAAATGAGACTTAATTTGACACTCGGTGCTACCTCAGTGCCCCGGGTACATCTAGTGGATCAGAGATCACACCTCGTGCCTGCCAGGTTTTTACATTTCTGCACAGAGGAACCTGTGGTTGGTATCAGTGACAGGAATTTCAAAGAGTGCAGAGGAGGAAACAGCAGAGATGAAAAAATGGACATTATTTTCCCTCCAAAGCTGCTATGAAGACAGGCTGGTATGAAGCTTTGTAGCTAACAGCATCCAAGAAAAAGAAAAAGTGGACACATTGTGAGCTGAGTGTCCATGAAATGTGAATCATTAAAAAATATTCACTGCTCTTGCAATGGCATGTTTTAATCACACCTTATTCCTCATCTGTACTCGACTCTTCAGTAGGACTATTCTACTGAGCTCATGCTATTTTTTCAAATATTAAAAAAGCCAAACTTGGTATATTAAACCTTCTGTTAACATTATTCTGGAGGTCAAATCCAACTCCCAAATAAACATTTGCTGGATTTTATTTATTTCCACCAGATTTTATATTAAATCAGTGTGCACATATTCGCTACTGTTTAACATCCAAAAACCAGAATTATCTCCACACTTAGACCTATGAAACCATTATACCTGGAGTTCCTCTGAAAAAAGCATATTTAAATCTCTGCAACCACACATAATTTTCCTTGCAGGCAAGGAACAATCATCTAGAATTAAGCAAATATACTATACCCATAGCAACCCAATTTTTGGATTTCAGGTAATACCAGTGATTGTTTAATCATGTGTATTTCGCAAATATCTTTAAACTAAGGATTTAGACATCTCTACCCAGGCTTCCTAGCTCAGTCCTGTACAAAGAAAGCAATTTTTATGAAAAAGGATACAAATGCTTTAACTTAAAAGCATCCATGCACAATCATTTGAAATTCTGCCTAATTAAAGTGTTAACTTTCTATAGAGAGCTGATGTTTGCTCAGAAGAGAGGTAAAGCCGTGATGTTTGCAGATATCGTTTCAGTTGTATTGCTTCCAGGGAGTATTTTATTTGTACAAACCTAGAATCCTTCTCTACTCCATGTAAAAAATAGATTAGTCCCTTGGTAGCCTTGAAAGTCATATCACTCACAAGAAAATTAATAATGCATTACAAAGTATATAAATTTTAAAAATTAGAGAAAGTAGGTTGTAATGGTCCGAAGACCACTGTCCATCCCTGTTCACATCCAGCTTTCACAGAGAGTTTAACACCTTCCCCTCTGACAGCACAAAAAGGCAGAAGCACAATTATTTCTGACAACTCCCCATTAAGCCCCCGGTGTCCCCGGCCGTCCCGCGGATGCAGCCGAGCGGAGCTACGGCTCCGAGACAAAAGCTCCGAGCAGGAGGGGAAGGCAGTGTCCAGGCAGCTGCTCCTTGGTGCTTCTGGTCCCCACTCTGACCCCCCTCATTCAGAAGATGCTCCCAAACCTCTCTCTTAAGGGGGTTGCAGTGCAGCCCACCGTGCAGTGCCAAACCCCAGCTAACGGGACTGCCCCCCTCACCCCTTCCTTCTTTCAGGGTGCTGGCAGCCAACAGGATTTGGGAATTTGCTGCACCATAATAATGAAGAAGCACTGAGACTGAGCAGACTTTGGTACATAGTATTTCTAGGGCAATTGCTTCAACTCGTCGATGGTTAAAGGGTGTTTTAAAAGAAAACAAAGAGAAAATTGAAGAAAATGGACATTTGGAGGATAAATACCTCATAAACTGAGGAAAGGAAAGCAAAGCCGACAAGATACTGTATGCAGCTCACCCCTGTAGCAAGGTTTGCTCCAGTAAAAGTGAGGGGGGAAAAGTGCTTGATGTTGGAAGCAATAGAACTGGTGGTTTGAACTGTGTAATTAAAGCGTGCAATCCTCCTTCCAAAAGTTTCCATGACAAGTCTGCTAATGAAGTGTGGAAGCAGAAAAGAGGGAAGAACCCAGACCCTCTGCCGCGTTGGTGAGGTCCCCAGATTTTGGTGTGGGGCACAGAGAGCCACTGTGATCCTCGGAGGCTCCAGAGGAATTTCAGTCTGTTTGCAGTCAGCACAAAGCTCAGCCTCCCCCTGCCTTTTGCTTAGAGCCATCTCTCTGAGGGTGACCTGGAAACACATTTCCAGTGCCACTGTGGCAGGTTGTTGTGACACCAGCACTAAATGCAGGCTTTGTCAGCAGCAGGAAGAATATGGCAATGCAAACCCGGGTATTTTATCTTCCTAAAGTTCAAACTGGTCACTGTTCCTTCTGTGTTTGGGGGGACAGAGTGAAATGGAGAAAAGCTTTCCACCTGCATCCTTCCTCGGACAGCAACAAGCTCAGTCAGGCTTCAGGTGCCACCTGAAGACATCAACGGAGTCTCCAGAGGCATCAAGACTCCCCACCTCATTTCTAAAACATAGAGCAACACGGACATTTCCTTTGCAGCTGCTACAAATACTCTAAAAAATAACAGGGTCTGGCTTTTATATGACTGCCACACATACACACACACACAAAAGAAACCCACTCTACCACATGTAATCACTCCCTCTGAGAAAACAAGTTGCTATGGGTTGTGCCGAGCTTCCTGAGCACTCGGGATAATGAGGGAACAGAATATATGCCATGGGAGTTCAAATCTGAGTTTACCAGCACAACACTACTGAAAAATTTTGAAATTCACTGCAAAATGCTACCTGGAGTTTTTGTGGCATCCAGAACAACCTTAACAATACCTTCTTAATCTCTCACCAAGAAAATAAAAGCAGCACAGATCAGAAATAAAAGGTGTGCAGCAACCTGCTAGTGCAACCTATATGGCTTTGCTCTTTTGTACTGAATATTTGCTTTATGCACAACTTCAGCAGGCACACAGGGCTGGGAAAGCCAGCACAAAGAAATGCTGGAGGCTGCAGCCATGTCCAGCAGCCAACACGTCCCTGGGTCCATGCATGGGTGATGCCATAAAGAGGAGGTGACAGGAAACCTGGTGGCATCCCGAAATCCCAGCCTCCTGTTTTGCACAAGGAGAGGAATAACCCAGAGAGAAAACAATTCATGGCCGGGTAGTGCTGAGATCCAGCAGAGGTGAACAGCAAGAGCTGCTCTGGCTCTGACCCACATCCAGGGGAGCAGAGCACCCCTCTCCTCAGCTCTCTGCACAGAGATGAAGCTGAGAATATTATGAACAGCTCTGACAAAAAAGCAGTTTAAAAGCCAAATAGTGCTTATAAAATAGAAATTAATAAAAATTAATCACGAGTCAATCTATTGATTGATACTAATATCAGAGCAGGGTAGCTGTGATTTTAATACATTCCTTAAATGTAAACATGCCTGTTTCTTTGCTCCTAAAAAGGTCTTATTTTTTGTTTGTATTCCTTCTAACTCACTGTTCTTTGACTGTGCAGCACAATGTTGCAGTTAGAGCTGTCAAGCATCCTGGAGTCATAAGTATTTTTCAGACCCCTCATTAACAAACAAGCTTCCAATCTCAATATGTGTTATCAAAATGAGATCTTTTCTCAACAGTTGACAATTATGTATTATACAGTTACAAGTTTACAACTGGTGACACCATATTGTTAGATTTTGGTCCTGACTTTTAACAATGTGCTGCCTAATTACATTTTGTATTATATGCTGAATGTATAGGAGTATTTTATTCGTGGCCCCGCTTTATTCTGCAATTTGTTTCTCAATAAATGCAAAATAATAAAAGCCCAAATCCTAGTGTGTGGAGTATTTTTATTGACCTGAGTGTTCTGCTAGTAAACACAACTTTGATGGTTTCATGAGTGAAAGTTTATTAGGCTGTGTTCGTTTTAAAATACAATTACCAGGGGACTGATGTTGAAATCATTTCTTGCAAGACAAACTCTGTTTTGGATGCTTTCCCAGCCCAAGCACCACAAGGAAAGCAAAATGGCTATCTGGACACGTGGCATTTTGCATTCATTCTTGCAGTGGCAAATGTTTAAACGTTTTAATGCTGTCTGCCACTTACACAGAAAGAAAACAAAAAGCCAGCTGTGAAAGACCTGCTCCCTGTTTGGTGCCTTCAGGGTAGCCCTCACAAATAAATGGTCAAATACCCTCCTTGTATGTCCATCCAATTGGTAGATACCAGTCAGCCCATCAAAAGAGTGACTAGAAAGTGACAATCTATTACCTTGAGTTGTGTCATATTTCTCAATTAATTTATTTTCACTTAGTTTTATGAAGACATCCCCAGACTTCATCTCTGAGAGTTAGAGAATTAGGTCCAAATGGTTCTGCCCAAGGACAGTTTCCAGCATTACTGGAAGGGCCTCTCCAAAAAGCCACAACATCAGCCAACCACAGATCTGGCAGCACCTTTAGGGAAGGTGCCACTTCCCAGGAGTCCTCTGGGGGAAATAGGAAGCAGGGGCTCATGGCAAGGGGAACACATGGAGCTGTTTTGAAATACCCTCTGCTCCCCAGACCCCTGAGCTGCCCAACAATAACCTGACCCCTGCCAGCTTTTAGAAACAGCATCATGTGGTCTTATAAACTTGCATTTTAAGCAAGAGAAACCCTCCTGCCTGCCCCACAAAGCCATAAGGTCACATGAACACCCAAGATTTTAGCTTTTCTCTCTGACGACAGCAGAACCAGACTCGCTGGTAGCAGGACAGCCCCACAGACTCAGGCAGGCGACACATCCGTGAGATCCTCACTGAGCCAGCACCCATCCTACAGGACCTCTCCTCCTCTCTCTTACCTTGGGGTGAGCCATGGCTGGTGCAACACCTTTGCTAAAAGGTTCCTAGGTGTTTACAAGGCCCCTTGAAATAAGGTTTGGGAGATTGTCAGGAGAGCATTCACTTGCTGAGGGGAAGATCATCACCGAGGGAGGCAGGAGCAAGAGCTGTGCCATTCCCCTGCCCACACACCATATTGTCTTCCTCCAGCAAAGCTGCTCCAGAGGCTTTCTCTGATGCCAAACAACACGAGCGAGGAAAAAAAAAATATAAAAATACAGCCTGGTGAAAATGTCCTGTCTGTTCATTTCCACAAGCGCTAGCGAGACATTCTCTAAAATCATACACATGTAAAAAGATCTAGAGGTTGCTGGTTAGTTTGTCATACATTTTTATAGGCTTTTCTGAATGGTTTTAGATTTGACATAGTAACTGACTGTTACTAGAAATAAACTGTAAGTCAATTCCATGCTTCCATAATTCACTGCCCAGGGTTGTTCAAAAAGATTTAGTGATACTTGTGATAGACAGCAAGCCTCTTGATGTTTTCATTTTCACTTAGTGCCTGTAATTCCTCAAACTTGCTGACCTCTACAGAACAGGACGGAAAAGGGCTCCAAAACTTCTTTGAAGGCACTCACTCACCAAAACATGTGAAACACGCTCATTTGGCTTCTTTTCTTTCCAGGGCACAAACAACAATATGGGAATAAAGCAGTTGCTGTTCTTTTTAAGAAGGTGACTGTTGTTATTATTATCTCCATGACGGATCGTGTGGTTTTAATAATTTATAATGGAAGAAGTTAAACCCCCCCTGCAAACCAAAAACGTATTTTTGTGACTCAGAATGTCAATTCTCCTGACAGCTGCATATTGATATTTCTCTGACCGAGTGCCTTCATTTTGAACTTTAACCTGTTTATAGACATTTTCCTCCTCTCTCCAAAAGTGAACAGATAAATTTTAAAGGCTACGGGTCTGGATGTAAAGATGCACAAACAGATGTGTACCTACGGAGTGTGCGACCAGGAATCCTGGCTGGTCAGGGCTAACAAACATTTGAACATTCAAATATTTAAGATACACTCACATTCCTGGTGCGTGTGCACGAAACCCATGCAGAGGGCAGTGCACATTCCTGCTGGGCGAGCTGATGGCCATGAACTATTTAACTGTAACAGTAGGAAGAGGTAACAAGCAAAACTGCTGTTGCGGCTCCTCTTAATGCAGGGTTCCCGGGACAAAAGCACCTTGATAGTATCAGCACGGATCTGTCATTACGATTTAATTACCAGCAACAGGCCACTGACATTCGAAACTGTTTATCAGATTCCGATCCTGAAGGTGGACCGGAGGCCACCTCTCCTTCCCCAGAGGGTATTTTTTCCCTCGGCACAAAACGCCGGATGGTTAGCGCCGGGCTGGCACCGCACCTGGAAACACGGTCCCTTGTTTTCCTGGCACGAGTGGAGACCTTCCCAGTGGTGCTGAACACCAGCGAGGGCTGTGGCCTCACCACTGCCATGGAGCAGATGGGAAGCAGCCAGGATCCGTGCCTGAGCTCGATTGTTTCGGGAAGAACCAAAAAGCAAAGCGTGGCAGCCCGGCTCCCAAGACGGGGTGTAGCAACAACAAGAAACGGAGCTTTCTTGGGGTGTTTTTAAGCAACCTGGTGATTTTAACCTGACTGGATGGAAACATCTCCAGCACAACCTGAGCCTGAGGTGTTTGCAGTGGGGATCATTCTAAAAGTTACAGGTATTTCACGACAGAATGAACACGATTCAGCTTTACACCGTGCAGTCCTGTGCAGCCCTCTGCAGCCAGAATTCACAAAAATTAAATCCCAAGGGTCTTGGGAGAACAAAAAAAAGAGGCAAACAAACACAAAAGCAACCCCACACCCCACAAGGAAAATTACTTGGAACAAAATCAAGAAAGGAGTAAAAAAGAAAGAATTACGGGCATCGCCATCATATATTTTCAATGCATTTATGCATCTGGTTATTAAACAAGGATCTGAAAAGAAGGTAAGGGGAAAAAACTCAAATTGAGGCTTTGCATGAACTTCAGCATCACACAGATGATTCTCCTCTATTCCTTTTCTTCTATGCATTAACTATTTAACATTGTTTTATTTTTCCTCTTTTAGAAAAAGAGAGAAAGAAACTGCAGGCTTTGCACGCCCAGCAGAGCCAGCAAAGATCTTTCACAACCTGTCTAGCAAGCCAGTGGCTTGCTGAAAATCAATCAGTTAACAGAAGCCAGCACTGCTGACTCACAGCCATTAGCTTTTGTTTGGACATTTTCACATATTGCCTAAACTTTACTTTTTGTCTAGAAGGTTTACACCAAACACCTTCATCTACCCAGAACCAGAACTTGGATGAACCTTGTGAGTCCCTTCCTACCCAGGATATTCCAGGATTCTCTCACTTGCAGAGGAACCCAGGAGAAAAGGTCAGTTGTGACTCAGAAAAAAAAAAAAAAAGAGGAAAGAAATAAATTGCAAAAAGGTGCACTGGAAGCTAATGTGCCTCTTGCACTTTTAGCTGGAGTGCAGGAAAAGCCCCTACACACAGAGACACATAAACACAATGCACATTTTTTATGAATCAGGCCTTTAGTTTTAATTGCTTCTTACTATATAGGCCAATTAAGGATGAGTTGGCAGGATGAGGATCTTTCTCAGCTCATTTGAAGCTAGGAAAGGTGGCGTTTGCTTTGCTGGAGGCTCCCATTCACACAGTTGGCTAAAAAAAATGTGAATGTCATTAAGCACCCCTAGTAAAAATCCTTTTTCTATATAGGTAGAAAAATAAAAGCAGGAGACCCAAAAGCTCCCATCTGACCCCATCTCTCACTTTCAAATAAAATCAATTACAGTATCTCTACTTGTCTGAGCTTTCAGAGATAAATACCAATAAATACAGATCCAGAACTTCACCTAGAAAAGTCTTAGGTACTCATGTCCTCCGAGAGCTCCCCTCCTTTTATCTATGATTGATCCTCTTCACCTTCAGAGTGTGTCGAGGTCAGAGCTTAGTTAAGAATTCCTTTTAAAACATATTATAGACACTTTTCAATATATGCTGTGCATTTTGCAATGCAGTGGATGATTACAGAATCACAAACCCAAAGCACATTAATTGTGGAGGCAATCAGCCTAAGTGGTGAGTATGTAGAGCTTACAGATGTCATATGGGTAAGGAAGCATCTTCCAGATTAAGACACCATTTTTTTGTTGTGTTTTGGGGGTTTTTTACAACCACTTTAAGCATTTTCAAACAAACATAATTAGCAATGAGGAGTGAAATGGGCTTGCAAACACTACACTGGAGTCAGACAGTGCCTTGTGACATTCCTTGTGGCTGGAATAGAAAAATTCTGCACTCGAGGTAGCAGTGAAGGATTTTTCTGCAGGGAGCTGGAATGGGTGTTAGACTGCCCTGCTGCAGGTGAGGAGCTCCTTTGGCCCTGGTGCCCATGCCATAAATCTGTATTAATGGCAAACCATCAAACCAGAGGGCAGCCAATGTTAACCCAGAGCCAGGCTGGGCCAGGAGTGAGCACAAGCCCCAGTTCACACCATGACTGTGAGTTTTCTTAGCAAAAACCAACACTCTGCACAAGAGGAAAGGTTAAAAATTGCACATTCAAGCCAAATTGGAGCTTATGAAGCAAGTGGTCAGCACTGCATTAGCAGGAAAAAATGGGCCTCACCTGCTGCTGGGAGGGGTCTTTTAATCAGAATTTTCCAGAAACTGAGAGTAAAAGATCTTTACAATCCCCTCCAGTCTCTGTATCTGTGCATCTAAGAGTTTAAAAAGCTTTCAGCCTGATTTTCCCAAACATCTACAGCTCCCCAGGTAAATAGCGTGGGTGGCTCCTCCAAAGCAGGCCCCGGGTCTGATCCACTGCTCTGCTGCTGCAATCACTTAGGAATGACAAAGAAAATGAAAACTTGATAAAGAAAATTAAAACCTGGGCAAAAGTGAACTCTGGAATTCTAAAACTTAAAAAAAAAAAAAAAAAAATGGAAAGAAGCTTCCAGCTCATGATAAACATTATAATGAAGCCTCTAATTTTCCTAATGAAAGCATTATCTATCAAGATAAAAGTAAAATGATTTATTAGATTTTCAAACATCATAGAAATAAAATAGTAAATCAGTCCAGGCAGTAATTATTCTATCTCAACTTGAAGCCATTAACTCTTTACCTGCTATAAAGACATCCTAACTACTCTTTTTAAACCCATAACCCTATAAAATAGCTTTATATAATCCAATACTAAACAATTATTATTGACTTATGCAGGAGTTGAAATACTTTCTTCAAAATGCGCCTGAATTCATGAGAAGAGGAAGCCCAAGGACCCGTCTGGGAGGGCTGAACTGCTTTTCAAGAAAAAAAAAACAAAAACTGAAATTACAAACTCCTGAAACTCTAAGGAGGGCACCTGGTCACTGCCAGCTCTGCTCCTCATCTCTCCCACCTCTGTTTCCCTGCACTCATCCCGCTCTGGCAAAAATCAGCCTGCTGTGTTCACTGTGATTTTAAATGCTGCAGGTCTCCATCACTTCCCTCTTATTAAAGCACAGAATATACTGCTTGTTACTACGCAAAGTGTCCCCCTGCCCCCCTCCCTCTCTCACTAATGGCTCTTTTCATGATCTGCAGCAAGGATCATTTAATCTGTGAAGAATGGAAATTTCAGTGTTTGTATATCGTCAGTTATTACCTTTTATTTCTAAATTGTGTATTTGGAAGAGGAGGAAGGACTTAATGCCTTTATTTGCTGCAGAGCTAATGTTCAAGGATACTGCAGACAGCAGTTTATCCCAGCATAATTTTAGAGGCTGAAACTGGAAGGTGCTCCAAGCCCCTTGGCTGCCATCCCCTTGGCACCTGCTGCCACTTCCCACCCGTTGCAACCCCAGTGTTTGGGGGCAGAGGGGCATCACATCCACGTTTTGCATTTTTCCTGATCACTCTTCTCTGTGCCAACAGCCCTGGAGGAACTTCAGAAGCCAGGCAAGCCCCCTTGCTACCTCTCCACGCCACAGAAAACTCCAGCCACGCTGCTCCTTGGTGCTCCATGCAACCAAAACAAGGCAGCCACGGTGAAGTACAGATGGATACCAAAGGCACAAATAATAATAATTTAGAAAGTCTGCAGGCAGAAACATCTGAAGCTAACTGCATGTTAAGCAAGGAGATTGTAAAGTCCTCTTGAGTGGCTTAGGAAATTCAGGCACAAACAAAAATCTACGAGGCAGCCTAAGTGCTGCCCTCTCCATATTTAAGCCAATGAATATAAGAAGAGAAATTGGAATATCAAAAATAATTACATGAAAATAACAGTGTTTATTTTCCCAAGAGATTGCCCACCTGCAAGTTCTGGTTTTGCCAATGTAATCCTGCATTTGTCTGAGCAAACTGACTGAGAGGGATTAGAGCAGGACTCAGTGTGCTTGTGCCAGGGCTCAAATTCAGCCTGCAAGTTTCAGAGATCGCCAAATTATTATGGGAATTAGTCAAGGGAGGAGTAGGAATTTAACCTAAATGCTCATCCTTTGGTGACTTTAAGGTACAGTTAGTATCATTATTTTCCATCAAGCTTCTGAAAATTATTTAATTTTTTTCCCTGTTTCATGCCAAGGTCTTAATCTTTACTGCACTGGCAGTGAGAACGTTTTAAAGAATCATTTCCCGAGACACATTTAATACATTTCCAGTAAATTGTACATAAACCTGTCCAGCTGGCTGGGTCATTTCATCAGTGACACACCCACTGAGTGCAGGATGCCACCTGAGATTTACCTCAATGCTTTCAAAACGAGAGCGATGATGGGATAAAGCTTTGCTAATGTGTGAGTGCGATGGGGAATACACTGATAACTGCCCACCAGGGAGTACAAGGATCTTTTTTAGGTTTGTTATGGGAAAGATTACACAGCGGATTAGACAAAGGGGGTCGGAGATCAGCACTGAAATTACACCGACTTTAGGAAAAGCAGCATTAAAAAGCTGGCTGTTTATTTCAAACCACTTAAGAAACAGACGGTGAAGTTTATCAAGTGTTTCTGAGCTGTGTCCTGTACTGCTTTCAGGGACTGCTCCACATGCTTGGGAATACAAACAGAAGTTTTCACAGGATGAGGGTTCTGAGCAGGATCTGCCATATCGGGGCAAAATACCAACAGTGACTTCCTCACAGTCAGCTCTGCTGAAATTGCATCAATAAAGAATGTTCAAGATGAACATTTTTAATGGCTCCTCTTATGAATATATTTGCTGAATCCAAGCAGGGGGGAAGAAAGAAAAGATCTTTTCATTGTTCACGAGCTATTCCTGATAAAGAGTGCAGAGGAGGCAAAGTGCTGAGGAAAGACATCCCGCTGAAGCCAACCTACGGTGCACCCCAGCAGCCTGATTTTGGGAAGAAGTGACTTGTTTATGGTACAAACACAATCTTTTCCTGCAGGTGATCTTGTACCTTTGCCAGCAATGTCACCAGCAGAGTATTAATGGCCATGGGGACCCCACATGTCCCAGCAGGAGATGGAGTTTTGGAGCAGCAGGGGGCCCTGAGCAGTGACAGTCATGGCTGTGTGAAGCATCAGTACCTGGTGACATTGAAGTCCTTAGTGAGAATTTGGGTGACCAGTGATGGCCCAGTGCCCTCCTGCTGTCCCCACCACCACTGTCCCCAATTCCCTGCCTGCCTCGTGGAGTTCTCAGAAGTTGAGCCAGGCTGACGTCCTCGTCGCTGTTCATCACCGTTGTTTAAGTGAATTTAATAAAATTATTTTCCTAAACTGTTTTAGATGCCATATCTATAATCCATAAAATTTATTGTGCCTTTATGTAGAATTATACTGGAGTTGAATATATAAATCAATTTATAAGGTCTAATGACATACAAACGCTTAAAAACTAAAGGCGATGTAGTAAATTCAAATTACCATTACAAATGTAAGCTTTGTAGTCAGTGTGTGACCCGCTAAGGATTATATTTAACTCCCCTGAGAGTGGTTTATCATAAAACTTTATACTTTTATTACAGTGAATTATTAACTCCTCCATGATGTGAGTCATTCCACGCTCTGACTATAGCTTTTTTAATGACACTATAATAGACATCTTGCTAATAGCAGTAGGATTGCTACCTCTGAGGTTAGAAAAAATAGAAAAGCCCAAAAAAAGGAGGAAAAGAAGTGGAAAAGCAAAGATACGTGCAACAAATATGTGAAAATGCATTTCTTAAAAGAGTGAACAATAAGTACCTGTAAGAAGTTCCATCCAAGGCCGAGCTGTGTAGAGGTCATGACAATCTTCTGGCCACGTGGAGAAGCAGTGAGCTGAAAAGGCTGGCATCTGAAAGAACCAAAATGTCTTACCATTAGAAGATATAAAAATCTGAATTATTATGATTATTTAAATTTTTTTAATGTGGAGAAGGTTTCTTTTTCCTCCTGATGTTCCAGTTCAATCAAGTGACTTTAAGATATCTTTATACAAAGTACTTGACAATCATTCCTTCTTCCAAGGAAGTTTCCAATCAACATTTGCACTATCCCCAGTGATCTGCAGTTTAATATTGGTATTTCCAGACCCTCCTTTGGCTGGAATTGGTCCAAAATCCTGGGAGATTTCTGGGCTCAATGACAGGACAATCCAGGCCCACGAAAAGTCCAGGGTTCACTTCATTACCAGAACAGCAAATCCAAGAGAGGTGTTTCACTTCACCTCCTTCTTCTGTGTTTTATTTCAAATTTCAAAACAGGGCTGCCCAGCCAGGAAATGTCACCCTTCTAGATGAATTTCTCTCTCCAAAAGCCAAGCTCTGCTCCAGTTACATTTACAACAAAATTGACTGGATTTAAGATAAAGCTAGCCCATTTTTGACCAGATTTCCACATTTTACAAGCACAAAGGATTTTCCATATGTTTGAATATGATTTTAAAATGGCATGCACACATTTTTCCATAAGAGAATTCTACTGAAAAGTGACTAACTACAATCTGAAGCATGCCAAGTCGTGTGGCATTACACAAAAATGAACCTGTGGGTATTTTTAAATGATCCTCACAAAAGGAAAAAAATAGAAATTCCCAGTTCTTGTATCTTCAAGATTTTTTTAATACTTGTGTTTACTAAAACAGTAAAAAAAAAAAAAAAAAAGGAGACAGTTTCCTATTTCCTCATGCCACTCGTTAATCCATTTATAGTTCTCCTTTGCTAGCAACATGACCACAGAGCTACTGAAAAACAGCAGGAAAATTAAAACTGGCAAAGAGAGGTCAAGTCTACCTGTACAGCAAAAAATCCCCAACAGAATAGGCTGAAACAGTGGTAACAGCAGTACAAGTTCTCTGAAAATTCAGGAGCTGCTCAGAGCTATTTGTATGATTATCTTCCATTTAATACATTTATTTGTAGCTGCTGCTTTTAAATGGTTGCATTTTTTTCTGTTTTGGACAGAGGCAGCAGTTACCACTGTGGTCACTGGATGTACAAATCATTGCATGAAGATTGTGGGGAGAATAACCTGCAGAAAATTCAGTCCTGCCACAAAAGTTTGCCTGATTTATCTGTTTTTCCTTGAAAACAACTTTCATTTTCAGCCTTGCCAGGGCTGCAGGGAGGACTTTCAGGGCAGAAGGCTTGGAGCTACAAACCCTTTTATTTTCAGTGGAGTTGAGGATATTTGAGAAAACTATTAGTATTCCTAAAGCCAGCATGGATTATACCAGAGCAGGAGACAACAACTCTTGTGTTGATGAGTTCACATCTACCTCTACTTGCATTCTCAGGAAAGACTTGATGTTCAGACCTAAGCAAAAGGATTGAATTGCTGCATAGATCTAGAAGAGATCTGCCAAAATGCTGTGCTTTAAAAGAATTGCTTTCTGCTCAACTTCAGTTCTACAACAGCAAGAACAGGCTGCACCCTTTGTAACAGTGGCACATGTCCCTCTTCCTGCATTGATCTTCCCACCACTAAATGAAAATTTGTCTAAGCCTGCTGATAATTAAAAAAAACAAACAAACCAACCAACCCTCTGCTCAGTGCCACTCCAGCAGGAGTTTCCAGGCCAGGACTGAAAGAAAGGAAAATTATGCCACGTGCAAACTCAGCCTGTGGAAAAGCAAAAAGTCTGCTGTTGTGACACCATGAAACAGTCTCTTTACACAGGTTTTATGGGGCAGTTTAGTGCTGTGCTCCTGTTTGGGGCTTTGTCAGCATTTATTTATTTAACTATAAAGTCTCCATTGAGGCTAAGGTTTGTTTACAAGTGGTTCTCAGCCCAGAAAGCAATTAAATATTACATTTACTAAAGATGAGTAATGCTGTAAGGGTCAAGCCACGGTGACACCAGAGCAGAGCTGGGTGGCCACTGTGGATGTCACCAGTGTGTGTGTGTGAGGCACGGCTGGGACATGGCACAGAAAGGTGTCCATTTCCTGGAGGCAGCCCTGCTGAGGGCAGGCCCTGTTTGCTCATCATAAAACCTGGCCATTAACCCAGCTCACCAGTAAGTACACTGAGCCCTGGTCCAGTCCTGAGCACCTCACCAGGCAAATCTGTTTGCCTTCAAGGTGAAGGAGAAATGCACTAACAGAAAAGAATTTTTTTTTTTTTTTTCTATTAATGGCACTGCACATTACTGAGCAGATTCCCAACTTTGTGCTTTACCAGACATGGGCACAGCAACTTGATCAAGGTCCAGAGTTTCCTAAACTCTAACTCTGAACCATTACTTTGGTGAATTTTGATTCTCAGCTCTAATGCTGCTCCTCAGTAACTGCTGCTTTTGTTTTTTTTTTTATTTTTGACATCTAAACGTCCTTGTATCTGAGAAGGAGATGGAGATGAAAGAAAAAAATTGAGAAGTGCAGTGAGTGAATTCACATTCAAATAAAAGAGGTGCTGTACTTCAGGAAGTTATAAGCACCTGCAAACAGGAGTTTATAATGAAAATGCCTTTTCAACCATAACTGTAGCATTGTAGTAGCAATGCTATAATACAATAAACTATCCTATTAAATCTAAATAGTTAGATTTGATAAGACAGTGGTTGTATATTAAATAAATGCCAAATTATTATCAAAAAATGTTTTTACTGAGGTTTAACAACTCCGTCTTATACTTGCTGCCTTATTACCCCCAAATAAAATTCACATACGAGAACATGTATTTAAACTATTGCATAAAACACATTAAAAAAAAAGTTAGAAATGGGTTATTCAAATATGGAAGGAGCCCATCCTTTGAGAGGTAAAGTTCACAGCTTTTGGTTAACAAGAACAAAATAATAGCTTAAGTGACAGAAATTTTGTGGTGCTACCGTGGCAAAATCCTTGAGGACATTTGAGTCTGGGGGCTTTTGGTTTGTTTAGTTACTTGGGTTTAGGTTTGTAAATTCAAGTTAAACCAAGGTGGCTCAGAAAAGAGATTAACCTTAAGCTCTATTTCTGGCCAACAAGAGATGGAGGAAATGTTGCAGCAGGCAAGCAAAAATGCATTGTTGACAAATGACTCCATTTATAGTCCAGATTTCGGACACCTTGTCCTTAGTCACCAGTGACATCTAATTTGTCCCTAAAAAAACTAGCCCTTACATCTTTGTTACTTTAGGCTTTAGGTTAAGACATGTGGATGTCCCTCATAAATCTGATCTCCTATAGGGCCTGTCTCCTTCCAGTAGCTTCCCAGTTGAGGGCAAAAACAACAACAAAACCCAAAGCCCACCGTTACCCATTCTTTTCCTTCCTGTTCCGAAGACCTCATCAAGAATAAAGAAATTGTCCTAAATTTAGACATGTTAATCCCACGGTGTTTGTGTGAAATAGGTTAGTCAGACTGAGAACAAAAGGGAGGGAGCAGAAAGCTATAAAAAGCAAATGAAGGAGAGAAAAAAATATATCTACTGTACTTCAGTAGCCAGAATCACTGTGGGTATACACCATACAGGGACATCCGTCAGCACCAATCAATACGTGTGGTGTTAGTCATGGATGATAAATTTGAAAGGGATTATAACTGTAAACAGTGATCAATAGAGACTTGCTGGAGGAGACAGAGAGGAAAAAACAACCTTAAAATGTTACACGGTTAATAAAGTAAGGGGTCAGTCTTAAACAAAACTCCAGTGAGACCCACTTATTTCAGAGCTGTTTCTACAAGGAGGGGGCGAAAAAAAGCCCTACCTATTTTCATAAAGCAATTGCTACTAAAAGGGCACATTATTAATTTACAGCATATTTGCTGATCCCTCTGTTTTGAAGTCACATCCTCCATTAATGTTTGGTTGGAGATGTTTTGCTGGATATAAGCTGGCATCCCCCAGACCCCCAGAGAGAAGCTTGCTCTCCTCCTTGCTCTGCCCCCCTCTCCTTCCCCCCCTCCTTCCCTACCACTGACTTCACTATGGGCACATGAGTGATCAGAGCATTCACAACGGTGACATTCCCCTCCACAAACAAATTCATCCAGGGCTTCAAGTAAAAAATGCAGAGAGCCTGTGCTGTTCACCCACAGATGAATGGAACTATCTGTCTTGTCACCAGGGGTCGTAGCAAGAGGTTACTGCGAGTATATACCTTGGCTTCTGTGCTGACGTTTGCAAGCAGCTCTCCTGCAAAAAATAAAATAAAATAAAATAAAAAATCCTGCCATATCAAGCACTTATCCAGTCCCTCTAGAACCCTTCTCAGATCATGTCTTTCCACACCTTTGGAGTCACAGCTCCAGGCTTGACATATATATTTTTTTTCTGCTGACCTTTTAGCGTCCTTTCTGCCACAGTGTGTAAACCATAAGCTGATATATGAAGGCAATTTTTAGTGGTGCCACTTGTATCTGAGTGATTGCACACGCTTTACGTTTCTGGCCTGCCACCCTTCCACCTTTTGAAGATCTCTCTATTTCTTTTAAAGGAACTGCAACAGAGGTGAAAGGAAGTTTAACTGCTTCAAGACTTTGATGGCCCAAGAGCACCTGTTTTGGGTTTTCAAGAAGATACGCCGCAGATTGGCTGACCAGTGCTTATGCTCAAACACTAAATCTTTCTTTCCTTGCATATAGACCTGCAGGGGTTGAAGGAGGGGAGAGGAAAGGCTGTGTAAAGCATTTTCCCAAATTTAAGCTGGCAGAGATCAGTGATCACAGCAGGGCAGCTTTGCAAATATGTTACCAATAAGCTCCAAAGATCTGGAGTTGCAGCCGCGGGGACTGCGGCTGACAGGGCATGGGCCTCTGAAGATTTTCATTGTGGGAGCTGGGGGATTCCAAATCCTCCTCTGGGAAGATTTGCAGCAGATGGCTTCACGGGGTAATTTTTGTATTGCCTTTCTGCCTGTCCCCATCCCGGTCACAGTGCCGGCGGGGAATCTCTCGGGAGGGCGCAAACGACAAGGTGGCATCAGCCATTCCTGACGGATTTGCAGCATGCCACAGCGGTAAAATCCCACGCAGCCACAGGGACACACACACAGAGGCATTACAATATTGCAGCAGCTCCTTCCTAATTCACTGGAAAACTCGAAATGCACGAGCAATGGAGTAGCAAGCCAAGGAGGACCACCTTGAGGCCAAGATGACCCTCTCGAGGATCACTGCCACCTCCCCTCGGGCAGCAGAGGCACCACCTTGCAAATGTGGAACCTCAAAACCACACAGCATCCAAAAACAGGGTTGCCATCTCTAGTGAAAGGATGGATGTGCTTCAGAGCCTGCAGAGCCCTTGTCACCAGCTACAGCTGCATGAACAGCGGAGTTGACTGCAGCTACTGTGAACTCCTTTGATCCCAAATCAACAGCAGAACTAAGAAAAGCACATTTTTTATCCTCACATCTCCTGTTCAAGAAATGGTTACCAGGTGGGAGAAGGAATAAGAAGCTGATCTGCCAAGGAACGATTGCAGAGAGAGTATTTGGGAAGTCTAAAAGTGTAACTCATGAGAAACAAAGGAGATTTGGAGAAGAGATGAAGATGGTACCACCAAAGGGATGTTGAGACTTTGGAAGGACAACACAAAGGAATGGGAGTAGAGAAAGTGGAAAGAGTGAGTTAGTAAGGGAAGAAGGAGAACCACAGGGTCAAAAAAAAAAAATAAAATAAAAAGTTGAATATTGTTATGAGGGAGCAATTCCAATAGATCCAATCCGGAGCCTTGTCCGAATCACCTGAACACGCAATGCCTATAAAGCAGAGAGGACTGGGTGGAGGATAAAGGTACAGAGTAAATGCCAAAAATCTATTACTTTTTAGCAGCAGAAGCAGAGGACCACATGGCTGCCTCCAAGTGGGGATGGGAGGTTTCCAACCTAGCAAGTTGCTGCGTAGTTGCCATGGGCACAATTTGTGCTCAAGCTGTGCGCAGAGGCCAGGATTTGGCTTGGAGCCCCTGGGTTAAACATTACCTTCCCAACGCTGAGCAGCGCCTTTCCTGGGCAGGGGGGTGATGGAACAAAATTCCAAGGGACTGCCTGATTGGTCACCGGCAGAGACCCCCTTGAGTACTCGTGTGGCACACACATGTGTCACACACACACACACACCAGAGTAAGGAAGGGAAGAGAAAGCACCAGGCAGAGACCCGACAAAAAGCTTTGACTCTGTCCTCCTTGGGTCTGATCCAAAGTGTGCTTTCATCACACAGTCATTGATTTAAGGGTCGGAATGAGCCCTTTCTTCCAATGGGAGCTGGATTCCCAGCTGCCCTTTTTTCAAATGCTGGCCTGGGCATAAAGGGAGTACAAGTAATTTTCATTTCAAAGAGGGCTGCAATTGTCCTGTATTTTAATGCCGGACACTAGGAGTAGCCTCTTCTGTGTGACACCGGGAAACATCACCCACCCCACCTCACCTCCAAGGGCCCTTCCTCCCCCTCCAAGGCATCCCCGGTACAGCCCAGGTTAGCAAAGGGGCAAAGCCCTGGGGGCCAGGCAGGCATAAAGCTGCGGCTCCTGTGGAAGGCTGTAGACTCGCACTAGTGGTCTAGTGACCCTGATGATATTGATGACAATTAGTAGACAGAGATTAAAATGGAAATGAGGGAAGGATTCGTCTGTCACTTTATCCATCAGCTGTAGCTTGCCCCAGGCAACAGACACACACTGGGCTTTTTGTTTTGTTGTTATTCCCTTGTTCAGCTCAGTTGGTTTCAGCAGTTTGCTTAGTTATTACTAATTTTTTCTTAAAACTGCAATAAAAAGGGGTTTTTTTGCCAAATATCCACCACTGACAACTCACAGCACTGAGCGGGCAAACCATCCCTGGATGTGTCTGCTCCTGCTGCCTGCCTGATGCTGGGGGTGTTGAAGAGCTCCACTTTCTTCTGCCTATTTCAGTACTTTCTGTTTCTTTTGTTATTTTAATACCTGGGAAAGCAATTGAACTGCTGGGCCAGAGCCTGAAGGTCTCTGATTAACTACAGCCAAGGCAATGGCAGTACTGAGTTATTGTATGGCTGTGACTGTTCAGGCTGGATGTCACTTGATGGGGAGGCAGTGCGGTGTGTCCCCTCTGAGAAACCTGTCCCATCCACTCTTCTTCTCCCAAAACTGTAAATTGCCACTTCCTGAGATTGGAAGACACATCCCCTAAATTTCTCCCGAGATTACAACTCATATATTCATCTTGAGGGACACAGGCAGGTTTTGTTTAATCCTAAAATGTCGCAACCTGGGAGAGAGAGAAATCTTGTGCAGCTATTATAAAATTCTAGGCCCCAATTAGCAGACCATTTTGGTTCACTAGTCCACCCAGAAGGAAAAAAAAAATAAAATATAAATTAAATATGCTCCTGAAGCTCTTCCATGGTCTGTAACATGGATCCATCTTCATGGCACCAACACTTTCCCTCCTGCTTTCTGGTTCTCTCTTGTATCTCCGCTGCCAGAATATATCTCCAGGATGCAACTTTGCAACTTTTATTAACAACACCCTCATTCCAGTATTTGTGCATACCCTACATGTGATAAATAACATGCAAACACACAGAGCCACCCTCCCCCTGAAGAAAAAGCAGATTCAGTATTCATCAAGTATTAGAGAGCAGGCTCACATCTGCCACGGTCTTTTCATGGCTTCTGCTGTCACCAGCTCTGCTGATTTGCTCCCGGGAAAAGCCTGGGCACAGACATGGCAGGAGCCAGGGAGCAGAGCTCTGGTCCCCCTCCCTCCCCACACACAGACACACACTCCAGATTCCCGTGGGACAGAGGCAAATAAATAGAAAAGATGCCTCTGCTGCCATCGGGGCACTGGCACAGAGAGAGCTCCTTCCACTTAGCACAGTCAGAGCAATTAGGGGCTCCTTCCTTAAGCTTAAAAAGTCCAGGCCATGGTCCTGATCCTGCAATGAGATGGATAAATGGCTGTCATTCACACAATTTCACTGTAGATCTTAAAAGAAAATGTTGGAAATCTGTGATTTCCCAACGGGAATGTAATCGCTGTTATTGGCTGAAATCATGCTGGAAAGAGGGACTGGAGCAAGGCAGCAGGTATTCTGCTACACCACCAGAGGAGTAGGGAAAGATTTCTACCTCCATCCACACATTTCCCAGTTGGGACTAAACCTGAACAACCTGATTTATTACACCTGCTTTTCACGTGGTTAGCTGCAAATGTTTCTCAGGTTTCTACTGCTGTTGATGGACTACTGACTAATCAAAAAGTCAGGAGTGCAAATTTGCAGTACTGGCTGCTAGCCAGTTTGCCCATAAAAGGTTTCCAAATGGTCACTGAGCCCTTAACCCTGATGAAAACAGCAACAAAGACACTGCCCCAAGCTCCTGCTCCTGCCACAGCCTCCCTCTCGCTTTGTTGCATGCAAACATCATTGGGTTGCTTTTTTATTTTTTTTTCAAAAAAAGAGAATACAATTCCAGAACATGCAGCAGAGAGGCCTTTCTACTCATTAAAAGCTACATGTGGGTGTGAATTATTTTATATCCTCCTCGGAAATTATCAGACCACCTCAGAAAATGATTAGTTTTCGCATAAGGTGCCAGATCCTCTGGTCCATTTAGGCTGCTTTATGCCACTTTGATGGCTCAGCTCAGCCCTAAATAAAACAGGCTTAATTATCCTTAGGATTTCTCCTGCCTTGGGAAATCTCCAGGTAATGTGGAAATGCCACAGGGACTCCTACACCACCACAGCTATTAGCGGCGGCAAGCAGTGGCGGGGAATATCCCCACGCCCCATTGATTTCCTGCTGCCGTGGCTGTGGGCATCTGGCACAGATGAGGGCCACCCTCGGGCTAATGCTGTTTATGCCAAGGAAAAGCCTGAGAGTGGGACAGCCCCAGGATCACTGCTTGAAAATAACCTTGTGAGGCTGAGCCTAAATCAAACATGAAATACTTATGGCTTGGTGTGAATGCCACACTCTGAAAGCCCACGGCTTGTGGGAGAAAAGGCTCAAAGCTCATGGCTTTGGAAAATGTCTCCTCCTGTTTTCCAAAGCTCTCACTCTTGCAGGAATACAAGGGACATGGAGATGTCCTCAGCCTCAAAATAAGCATCTCTTCTCAGAAAAAGAGCCATGCCTGCCACTGTCACCCTAAGCAGTCCCACTCCAAAGGGATGCTTCCAAAGCTCAGGGTGCTTCTTTTACACAGAGGCAGCACAGGAGAACCCCCCAAGAGCCCTATGAGTGGGGGCTCCTCTGCAGACACAGCAGACAAAAACAAGGTCTTTCAGGGCAAAATTCTGCTCATCCTAAAGAAGATGCCTCGAGGTGGCCAGCAGAAGCACCATCACTCACACAAGTGGGGGACCAGCTGACAGGCTTATGGTGCAGGCGCTCCTGGTATTTGGGGTAGGATGGGTGGGTTTGCAGGTCTGTCACCTGTATACATGACAAAGACACAGAGAGAGAGAGAGAGAGAGAGAAGGGACTTCCACTGGGGCACTGAACACACCACAAAGAATGGGGCCACATCTCCTTGGCAGAAACGCACAGCCTCTTCCCACTGCATACCCCAGGCAGTTCGCTTCCATCACGAAGCGGAGACAGGGTTATTTGGGAGCTCACATTTCACTCGCCTTTGTCTGTCTGCCTTCCCGAATCTGCAAACATCACTGCCGTGGAGCAGATCTGTGTCACATTCAGAAAGCCAGAATTTCTGCATCATGCTTAAAGGAAAGCTGAGATTTTGACAAAACTGATGGGCAAGCTCCCCTCGCACTAGAGAAAGTTTCTTATGCACCACGGGCGAGTGGGCGAGGGAATTTGTTGAGACCTGTCGTAGCACCAACAAGAACTAAAAAATCTTGCAGCAGCTACTGCCATCTGAGCCTGTCAAATTCCACTGCAAACAATATGTCACTCTGCTGGGGAGGCGGCGAACAATCTGAGGGTGAGAAAAAGGGACGTCTGAAGTATCCAAAAAACTCACTCCAAAGGTTTTTAAAAAGAAGAGAGCCCATCCACGCACACGCACGTGCACGCGTGCACACGCGGTGCCTCTGGCATTGGCTGCAGAACTGCAGCTTCCGTGTTTCCACCAGTTTTTCAAGTATTCCCCAAGCCCCCTGGTTCCAGTAGGATAATGCCAATTCTGGCACATCTTTCTTAAATTCATGGCCAGGGAGGACAAATTCTGATGGAGCAGGCAGGATGTAAAAGCTGTCCACCTTTCTGCTAAAGTGCAGGATAACAGGCCCTAAAAGGACCAGGCCTTTTTTTTGACCCAACACTGGTTTAACCAGGTTCTGAACAGTACACTGGCAGAGATAATGCCACATGCTTTGCTCCCTCTGGGGCATTTGGAGAGTTTAAAAACAGTTGAGAAGAACAGGGAGGAATGGGAACATCAGAGCCCCAGCTAGTGGCCCCATACTCCAGGGGCATTTTCCTCTGCTTTCAAACTCTTTCTCCCTCAGAGCTGCATGTGTCGTCTTCCACACTTCTTTGCTTCCCCACCATATGCAGTATTCCCAACAAGCAAACCTTCTCCTCTGGAGGCACCCAGGAATGATGCCAGGGCTGCAGAGGAGAGCAGGGAAGCCCCCTTGCACTGGCCTCTCACCAAGGGATTATTAGCCAGCAGGATTTTCAAAGGTTTTTCCACTCTTTTCAGGCTGAGTGTTAATGGTTTTCCATTAACAGGGTTTTAATATCCCAATGCTTTTTACTACATCAGAGCCTTGCAAAAGATACCATGGTAAAGGATCTGTTTTGGAACATATTCCCAAGAAACACAAAGCTGACAGTTCCCATCTGCTTTACGAATTGGCCCTTCCAGCAAAGGAAAATCCACAGGCAAGGGAATATGGCTTCTGACTTAAGTGCAGTGCTCTATATAAAATTTAGGAGGAGGAGGGTGATATCCCTCTCATGATATCTGTTAACATCGTCTCTAGGAAGGAAGAGGCATGCAACATAAACGACAGCTTTGCCATAGAGAGAGAAATATCCTGGAAAACACGTGTTGAAATAAAACCTGAAAGTCTAAGAAGAAAACAGAAAATTAGAAACCTGTGTCTACTGAAAAACAGACTAGAAACAAAACAGATCAACAACTCACAGAGCAAAACAGCATACAAATTGGAACAATCAATATGAATAACAAGAAAACCAAAGCTGAGGATCAAAATCTAAAGCACACTTGCTAAGTCCAAAATAACCACATTTCTCTCTGAAATGCAAGGCCAAAGCTGCTTCTTAAGGACAAATCATTGATGTTAATTACCTGCACAGGTTTGGAAAGGGAAAGCAGAAACCTCAAGCTCTTTCAAGGGAGATAGAGTGGAAAAGGACATCTTTTCTTCAGTGTGCCAAAGCAAGGGCTTTTATTCTCCCCCCCGGCCCCAGCAATTGTTTCATAACCACAAATATAGCCAAAACCAACTCTCCACTCCCCAGAAAAATACCTGAGTTGTAGTACCGATTTCTCAGAATAAACACACTCCAAAATTACACATTTGAAAATTATAAGAAACCTCCTGAGAACATTCAGCTAATGAAACCAAAGCTTTTGTTACAAACACTGTATGTCTGAGCAGACCAGACCTTCCTAGCCTGTAACAAGATTCCCAATTTCTCAGACAAGCACAAAACCACCTTCTGTGTCGCCTATTTTAGTCGCAGGAGCACCTCTCCTCCCTTGTCAGGTACCATCTCACAGCCCCGTGGAGTCTTGTTAACTTTCTACCTTTTGTGCTTCTCACTGTTCAAAGATTTCTAAAAACTGCACACAAGAAAGAATTGCAGAGAAACTTGTCAAGGCCGGTCGGTCTAAAGTTGGACCTATCAACCGTGATTTGCTTTAGGAACAAACACAAGCAGTAGCCTCTTGCCCCTTTTCTCTGACTGTCAGCAAAGAAAGGGGAATCTCTGAAAACGATCTAAACCCCATTTTCCTGAGCACCAGTTAGCCCAAGAACAACTACATTGAACCTTCAATTTAATACCCCCAAAATTGCTATATTTTTCCTTGTTTCATATAAATCTGATTTGTCCAGATATATTTCAGGTTTCCACAAGTTGATTGAGGTACGGTTTAAAAGAAATATGATCCTCTGCCTTTTCAAAGGGATGGGTATTTTTATACCGAGATTCATTCCCCGCAGCACGGGTCCAAACACAATCATCACCTCGAAAGGGAGAGCAACGTGCCCAGGAGAGGAGTGTACCTGGCTTCACAGCGTCTGCGAGCAGCACCCTGAGAATAAAACCGGGTTTGCTCCCCGGGATTTCCTCAGCCAGTGGCGATCGTGCCTGTGTCTGCAGCAGTCACGCCCTTAGCAAAGGGATTGCTGGTCACACCTCTTCCCGCTGTGCCTAACCCTGGAGGCTTTGCCTGCAGGCATCCCTGATGCAGGCAAAGATTAAAAACATATATAGGTAGGGACACGGAAAGAAAGGGGGGAAAAAAGGATGAAGGGGTTGGGGGGTGGGGGAGAGAGAGTGAATATGTAAGGGAAAAAAAGGCATAGGACACCTGGAGACTAGCCATGCCTTAGGGAGAAAAATGGGTGCCCCAGCCATCCAGCGGGTGATCTCACATCACCCTGCCAAGCGCCTGCTGGAAAGGCAGGCAGTGCAGAAAGGAATCCTATTAGGGAATAGGATGACGCCAAGCAGTTGTCTTTCTCTCTATTTTTAATACGCCCTCACCACTGCGCTGGCATTTCAGGGAGCCTGTGCAGCCTCGATGGAAAGCCCAGCCTCGGCTGCTCCCGTGGCTCTGACAGGCTCGTCCTGGAAGGCACGGCAGCAAGTCGGGCCAGGTGTGGAGAAAAAAACCTCCCTGGCACGTGCCTGATCCACATCGTTCCCCGGTTTACAGGAAACCTGGCGGGGAATGCAGGGCTCAGCATCAGAAAGGTGCGACCCTGAGCCCATCCCTGAGGAGCGGGGGCCACCGCGGTCCTTCACCAGCACCAGGGACCCCCACAAAAGAGCCGCTTACTTTGCTTTAACGATCCCATTAAAACAATGCACAACTGGAGCTAACTTGGCCCTCTGTAATGTGTTTGTCACCGGTCCCATCCCTCTTCAGGCTGTTGAAGCTGGCGACAGCTCGATTTACCACTTGAAGAGAGCTCTTGGGAAGTCATTTGCCAGGCTAACTGTGGGAGAATGGTATTTCAACGGGACACATGCAAAAATCACTGCCTTTTCCTCAGCACTCCTGCCGTGAGTAACTTGGAAAGAGCCACTTGAGTTGGACACGGCAAGCTCCATGTCTCCTGCTGCCTCAGGGGCGTTTCAGAGGAGACAGCACAGGCTCCAGGTCAGAAATCTTGGTAAGCCATCTGCCTGATCCTGCTGATTATTCAGTTTGGCCCTAAGACAGCGATTTTGGGACCTTCAAATGCACCGGCTAAGAGATGCCTACTTATTTTTTGGTTTGTTTTTTTTTTTTTCATGTCAAGGTCTCCTGTCCCCAGTCCTTGGGTCTTTTTAATCAGTCAGATTTGATTTACCCCTCGTTTTGGTGGGGGAGGCTGGCACTAAGCAACTCCTCTGAATCTATCCATCAGTTGCCAGGCAAAGTCTGGAGCAGGCAAAGAGAAGCAGCAAACAAAGTGACTTCAGAGCAAGGCTGAAGAAGGCATCTGAGAAACTTTCATTTTCAGAGGATGCACAGGGCTGGCTGGTGGCCTGAGAGAGGCTCTGAGCTGGAATGGATGGACTCTGTTTTCTCACCTGAAAAGATTTCTTTGGAGCGATGTGCAAGTGGTAATGAAGGTAAAAGAAACAAAGCTGTGGTTCGGAAGTGCAATGACAGATGGTAACAAAGAATAAAGTACAGCGGTTTTGAACAATCCTCCTTAAGAAACATAGCTGCTCCCTGTGGAAAAGCATCAAAATGGCCCCACAGGAACCAGAAAAGGCAGAAAATTGGCGAAATACTATCTACGGCTTTGAGAGTTTATATGAATGACCAAGACAAGATTGTAGGGATAGACAGAGTGCATCCCTGTCAAGGAAGTTGTAGGAAATCTCTCTGCAAAGACAAATTGGTCAAATTGAGCAGAAGCCAGTGCAGATATGTGGTCTTATAAGGCTCCTCCTGCCCTATGAACTGCAAAAAGTCAGAATATTTTGCATATGTAACCACTGCCTGGGCAAATGGTGTAAGGCTTTTAGTTGTAGTTCAAAAGCATGTTGTTGAGAACAAAATTATAAAAGCATCCACTTATACGAAGGGAATAAATTATTTAATTGCTTATACACTTCTGCTAGAAGTTGGATAATAAACAAGAGGAATTAGAATGGCTGATTTATGAGCACAAATTTTACTTGGTTAATATTACTAGGAAAGCTCACATGATCAGGATGTGCATAAGCCAGTTCAGTGGGCTCAGGTGTGCAAAAAAGAAAGGGTGCAGTGCACCACCTCAGAATCTCATCACCTCTGCAAGTCTGTGCAAATAAAGATTTCACTGTGTAAAAGATTTCAGCTGAAAATAGCTGGTGGATCTGTGTTCTTACAAACGCTCTGGAAGGAGTGAGCTACTTGCTCCCTGCTACACCCCACCAGAACAGTGTAAAAAACACAATGACCAGCTTCTTTAAAGACTTATTTATCATGTGTTGGTAAAAAAAGTGTGTTAACATATGGGACTTCAATCTGAATGGCATATGCTGGTGTTCTCAGGCTACCAGCACTAAAAAGTCCTCAGAAATTCAAAAATTACAGGCGGCCAATTTCTTAACTCAACCCAGCTTGGGGTAGACTGCCTAATGACAGATCCAGAGGAACTGATCCCAGATGTTTGGAATTAATGGTTGCTCAAATGCCAGCGATCATGACTCGATCATATTTGTTGTCAGCATCTAGACTCGACTCCAAAGCAATGTGTGTGTTTATGGGCATTCTAGTGTGTACATTCACATAGCTGCTGTTGGACAAAAATCGTTCTCACAATACTGAAATAATTATGAGCAATATCAGCTACAGAGGGGCCTTTTCATGGTAATCAGAAAAGTGTTAAGAATACATTTGTAGATTTCAAAGGCCACAATTTCGCAACCAAGAGACAAACTGACAGTATTTAAAAATTTCTCTCAGTTTAAAAGTAGACATAAAATGAAAACACATTTGTTTCAACACAAAGCACTAATGATATAAAGGAATACCGATAATAACAATTATAAACCAAAAGCTAATAACTCTAGGAATTTGACAAAGGGAGCCAGAAAAGGGAAAAAAAAAAGAAATCAAGGAGGAAAGAATATCTGGGACTCTTAAAAGCATATTGAGAACAAAAATGTTGTCAGCTGTTACTGGAGAAAAATAGTAAAAATGTAATAATAATGAGGAAAACATGTAAGAACTCAATGAATACCTGTCTTCCATATTTGGAAAATAGATTTTATATGCATATTGTCTCAAAACAATGAATCACACTCAATCTCAGCAATGAGTGACTTTAAAACAGCAGCTAGAAAAGGGAGAGATTTTGAAGTCAGTCAGTTGGAAAATGTGCAAAGAACGGGCATGGAAGCTCTCCACCCCACAGGGACACGATGGGATTTACAATACTCCAGAAGACCAAAGCAAAGTAACATTTCTCCAAAATTTAAAACAAACAGATGGGGTCCATCAGGTACTGTGAGGACTGTCATTCTCATCTTGGGTAAGATAATGGGCAGTTAATCCAAAAATTATATACTACAGTGCAAAAGGAGCAAATACAAATACTTTCCAGTAGCGTGGGTTTACAAGAAATAGATTTTAATTGGGATTGTTTTGTTTTTTTGTTTTTTTTTTTACTGAGAGCCCAGATCAGCTTGATAAGGGTGATAATGTTGGTATGCTGCACTTAGAGTTTTGCAGAGCATGTGATCAGATTCTCCACACTGTTTTGACTCAGTAGGTAGAATGATATAATCTAAACAAGGCACAAATTAAAATGGATTAAAACTGGCACCTTAGATTGAAAAATGTAGCTGTGAATAGAAGTCTGAAAATTGAATAGGAATAGTTTTAACTGGGCCAGCAGCACCAGTCCTCCGTCTCATGCTATTTAACATATTAAATCAATGATTGAAAAAACCCTGGAATAAAATCATTATTAATAAAGTCTGCAGGTGACAGGGAGACTGCAGGGGAGCTCGATCAAAGAGCACACAAAGCACTCTGGATCGCTTGGCAAACTGTAAACCGAACAATATCCACCCTGACAAAACACTTTCATCCAGCCAGGAGCCAAGAGGGGATCCACCACCCCTGCCCCAAACCACACCAAAATTGCGGTGATGTCAGCTGGTCGTAAAATCTCCATTCACAGCCACAAAGGCCAGTGCAGACTCTGGCACATGGAGACGAGTTTGAAGGGAGAATAGAGACGTTATCCTGCCTGCGCCTTTGGAAAAGGTGCAACTGCTACAGGAATACAGAGACAGCCCCGGAGGCAAAAGTTCAAGCAGGAAATTGGTTAATTGTGAAGGATTCAAAGAGGAACAAGAATGGGGAAAGCACTCGAAAACATGCCTTATCATGAACAACTCACAGCCCTCTGTCCCTTCAGCTTATCAAAGGAAAGGTGACAGAGGGCCTCGATCACAGTTTATGGTGGCACAGGTCACAAAAAATAAATACAATGGGACACTTCCTTCTGAGAGACAAAGTTGTCAGAAGACCCAAGGCTGGAAGCTGAAGCCAGAGAAAGCACAGCTTGGGTGGAGAGTTAATTTATCGTTGAAACTATTTACTGAAGGGATTGTGGTGCATTTTACAGCACAGGAAAACTCGAGTACTGCAAATGGCTTACATTTTAAAAGGTACAAAGTACTCGAAATGGGATAAATGCACTCAAAGGCTTCTGACATGTTTCTCTCCCTTTTCCATGGGCGATGATTCATATCTCCTAACTTTTTTTTCTGGAATCTTCCCCATGATTCACACATAATATTTGCCAGAATATTTAGCTCCTCCTTCTCTATTTTCCTTACCACCTTCTCACCTAAAAGCTGCAAAACATATTTATTTGGTTGCTGCCATGTAGACTACCATGTATTTCACATGCCTACAGCACTAATGTTCAGAGACAGATTTCACTTATTTCTGTTCCTCAGAATAAATGGTGAGAAATGTCTAATTTGCTACATCACAACATTTTAGGAGGTGAAGATGATGGAAAAAAAAAATCTACCAGCTGTCTGGAAAGTTAGGGTATAAATCCAGTCTTCTAATTATTAAAGGGGCGTGTTTATACACAAATGCTTAAATTCAAGCATGTGGATATATTTTTTAGCAAGATCCAGGAGTACAGAATTGGGCAGGGCAGGGTTGCCACTCTTAATTATAACAAGCCATAATTTCCCAATCCAATTTTTTTTTTCCCAAAAAAACAGCTAATACCTATTTTGCATGCATGTAACAAAACAGTCTTTTGCAGCTATCTTCCGGAAAACGGAAAAGAATCCTTTTTCCCCCCTTTTCCCCACGTTCCGTTGATAACTTGTGCCAGACTCAAACTGACAGAATTTGTCAGCTACCAACTGGAGATGCTACCAGTTTCCAAATCAGGCATTACGTGGGCCAACCAGTGGTCTGAAACCTACTGTAAACAGCCCCCAAGCGAGGAGCCAATATGGTAATTTGGGGAAGTGATTTAATGTATTGGCTTCCAGTAGCAAGTCGGACCCCAGGCAAGGAAACACACTTAGAGGGAATTCAGCATGACACTGAAATCGGGATGGTCGAGCGCAGTTTCCTCTCTGGGGAAGGAAAACCAGCAACACAGAAGTGTCACTTCAAGCTTGAACAAGTTTCTACCAGCAGAACTTGTCAGGACACTGTCAGGCAGGAGCTGACAGCCATAAATCAGTGCAGCTCCAAACGAAGTGCCGAGCACACATGAGCTTTATAGGGAGAGGATCTCCCAGTGACAACAGCCACCTAACGCTCCCTTACCCTAATAACTGCATAATGAAAATAAATCTGAGCAAGTGCTCAGGAATGCCCTTTTCTCCTGTGCTGTTACACTGGAGCTGGACTAATGCCAGGGTTGGGGTTTTGTTGTTGTTGTTGTTCTAAAAAGGTTTTGCTCTGCCACCAATTTTGTTTCGTTAAAACAAACAGAGAGGCACTTGCTATTGATCTCCCTATTAAATAGTCCTGGTAAACATTTTGACTAGCTCTGCAAACTTAATGCAGATGTTCGTTCTGTGCAGATCACTCCCGACAGCTGACACGGGGAGCTAATGCGTGTCCATGGCCGGGAAGGCAGCAGGACAGGCGGAGAGGAAACTGCAAAAATAAGCAGCTTGCTGGCAAGTAAAGGCAGTGCAAGTACAATACCTGTGCTCAGGTGTGCGTGGATGCCTTGTGTGAGGGAAGGGAGAGATTTCTAACCTGGAAATCTGCATTAAGCAGAAGGAAAGCCCCTCACAGCAGGCATCCACCTACAGCTGCCCAGGTAAAAGGGGCTCTGTACTCTGGACTGAATCTGGCACGGCTCTGTCCAGCAGAAATTCAATTTCTGGAGGTGCCAGAAGTGGGGAATCTGAAGGATTCCACACTCTGGCAACAAAAGAGGCTAAACCTGATTCACAAGATAAAATAAAAGAACATAAGAAACAAAAAAGGGCCCCTCTGTTTCCCCCCAAAGGTCATGGGTACCTGGTCTCTGTGGCAAACTTGCACCTCTCCTACATCCAGCCGAAGTTGCATCTTACCTGGGAAACACTCCTGGAGCTGATCAGGTGAAAAAAATGAAACTTAAAGCTTTGGTTTGGAATGTTTCACCCCTTGGCACATCATCTGCAGCCAAGGCTTCCTGAAGAAGCCACCTCATTTCTCCACCAGAGCTTTACTGAACTTTAGATGAGGGGGAACATGGCAGCAGCCCTGAGGGTCGCTTCTCCCAGGATCCGCTCAGATAACTGGGAAGGCCAACCTCCCATCCACTGTGCAGGTGTCAGCCATGCTGTGAGGAGTGGCCGGCATTGTCCTGTTCTGGGCACAACCGGAATTCCTTCCAATTCCAAGAGCTGCACTCCTCATCAAGCCGGGGGCACCTCGGGGGAGCAGGGAAGGAGATGGCAAAATGGCGCCTGGCAGTGAGGCCTGAGGGGAAAAAATGCCAAGGGAAAGGCATGAGGGAAAAAAAACAAGATGGGGAAAGTGAGAGGAGGGAAAAGTGCAAGCGCGAGGGGAAAAGTGTGAGGGCACAGTGTGAGGGGTAGAAAGCATGAAGGGAAAATCATAAGTGGGGAAAAAATGCGAGTGGAAAGAACGCGAGGGGGAAAGGCCTGAGGGAAAACCATGAGGGGAAAGGCGTGAGGGGAAGAAGTGCAAAGGGAAAAAACAAGATGGGGGAAAGTGAGAGCAGAGAAAAGCGTGAGGGGAAAGTGTAAGGGAGGAAAAGTGTGAGGGTGAACAGTGCGAGTGGGGGAAAGCATGAGGGGAAAAGCACAAGTGGGGAAAAAATGCGATGGGAAAGGCGTGAGGGGAAAGGCGCAAAGGAAAAAACAAGATGGGGAAAGTAAGAGGAGGGAAAAGCGTGAGGGGAAAAGTGTGAGGGCACAGTGCAAGGGGTAGAAAGCACAAAAGGAAAAGCATAAGTGGGGAAAAAATGCGAGGGGGTGAAAAAAATGCAAGTGGGGAAAAACGCGAGGGGAAAAGCGTGAGGGGAAAAGGCGCAAAGGAAAAAACAAGATGGGGAAGTGAGAGGAGGGAAAAGCATGAGGGAGGAAAAGCGTGAGGGCGAACAGTGCAAGGGGTAGAAAGCATGAAGGGAAAAGCACAAGCGGGGAAAAAATACGAGGGGATGAAAAAAATGCAAGTGGGGAAAAATTTGTGAGGGAAAAGTATGAGCGGGAAAAGCACAAAGGGAAAAAACATGAGGATGAAAGGCACAAGGGGTAGAAAACGTGAGGGGAAAAGCGTGAGGGAGAAAAAATGAGAGCGGGAAAAAGCGGAAGCAGGAAAAAGCACAAGTTGGAAAGTGTGAGGGGAAAGTGCAACGGGAAAAAGTGTGAGGGAGAAAAAGAGCGGGAAAAAGTGCAAGCGGGAAAGTGTGACGGGAAAAATGTGAGCAGGAAAAACGTGAGGGGAAAGTGTGAAAGCAGGAAATGGCGGAAACAGGAAAAAGTGCGAGCTGGAAAGTGTGAGGGGAAAAGTGCAAGTGAGAAAAGCATGAAGGAGAAAAGGAGAGAGCAGGAAAAAGTGCGAGCAGGAAAGTGTGAGGGGAAAAGTGTGAGCAGGAAAAGGCGTGAGGGGAAAAAAGCATGAGGGGGAAAGTGCAAGCTGGAAAGAGTGTGAGGGGGAAAGAGTGCAATAAAAAAACTGAAGGGAAAAGTGTGACAGGAAAGAGTGTGAGGGGGGAAAGCATGACAGGAAAATGTGCAAAGGGGAGAAGCGTGAGGAGGGAAAAGCGTGAGTGCTTGCATGAGCCCCATCTCATTGAGGCAAGACAAGACCACTGGTTTGCCCAAGATCCTCTCGCCTCTGAAAGCATCAACATCTCCAGGATCTGGATACTGCCTGCTAGTGCACTAAGATCAGGATTTGGGAAAGGAAAATCCAACATGTTGTTCTCTCAGGCTAGGGCTCAGCACCTTTCCCAAAGAAGCCTGGTGCTGGTCTCTTTGAGCTGACCAGCAACCACCATGAAGAAATTTAAGTGAGGAATAACAAATAGGAAGTGATGAAAACTAATCACTCTCCAAGTAACTTTCCAGGTGCACGTTCTTGCTAAGAATCATAAAACTTTCTGAACATACAAATATTTGCACAAATAACCAAAGATTATCGCAGAGTGGTTAAAATAGCATTGCAAAGAGCAAAGCCCTGATCATTCATTAATATATTTATGCTTTTGTTTATTACTATGCAGCCACATTTAAACTCTTCCCAGCAGGAGAGACTCTATACCTTATGCCTATGGGCCTCGTAATGCTTCCAGTGGGGATGGAAAAACTTCAAAAAAAGTTTGGCATACAGATCCAGTTTCTCTGCTTATCTGCTGCTAATCCAAACTCTCCCAACATATCAAAAACGTTGAACCGGGCAGGAAACCACATGAGAACAGGTTTTCCTACAGGATTTCTGGCATTTCTACATTAGATTCCAGATGGAAACACCCATGAGAACAGCTTCTATCCTGGTATTTTTGGCACACTCAGTTCCAATTCTATCCGGAAACCTGAATTGGGAAGGGAAAGAAAGAGGGGGGGAAAAAAAAGAAAAAACCTCCTCACAAACCAAAAAGCATCAAACGTTTGTCTCAGTATTTCAGAACCTGAAGAAAAGTATATCATTTGAGGTAGATTCTAATTTAAGGGAGGAGGAGGCAACGTTTTTGGTTTTATCTTCAGTGGTTTGTCTTTTCTTACTCCCAGTTTCACACATCCTCAAAAAGAAATACCAGAGTGCTCAGCTACCAAAACTAGAAATTACCATCCACCTGAAAACGTATGCTACCCCCAAAAAGATTTGGGCTTCACACAAACAACTTTGCTTCTTTCTATGCACAAATGAATATCAGATACCTAAAAATAAAGGCATTCATTGGAACATCTGAAAAAAAAATATTTCAAAGGGGTTATCCATGACTACAGCCAAAGTAAGGCTTTTTGCCAGTCAAAAATGTATGAATTAAATGTGGTAAATGAATTCACCACATTTCCTGCAGTCCATTTTTTGCTCATTTACCCCGCTTTGCCACTCCCTCTAGATTGGCAGATGCTTCCATAGGTAATAATTTCAGCACTAATGACTTTGAGTAGAACCTTTCCAAAGTTATATTCAGCCCTGCTCATTGATTTCTGTTGCATGGGGTTATTTAATACCAGCCTTTTTCTGATTCTTTTTTTACTGCCATTAAAAGCATCTGCATTTTGTTCTCAATACTGTCTGATGCTTTCTCTCTGACCTCCCAGCCCTACCTCTGGCTTTATGACTTTCTGCTGCCCACACTAGGGGGAAACAGAAAGAATGGTCAAGACTGTGACATCAGTGAGTTTGTTAGCAGCTCACCTCAACCCTTTTGGGGTTTTAAAATGAACACTACATAAAGCAAATGAACTCAAAAAAAAATGAAAAACCAGAAACAACAACAAAAAATTCCCTGCTGCTTTGGCTCAAATAGCCCATTTTAAGCTGTGTCTACCAGTCTTAAAACTCCCAAATGATCCAAAATCTCTTTTCCCAAAGCCCCATGGATATATGTTCACGTACTGCCAAATTCTCCCACCATGTCATCGAAGGTGGGATTTTCAGTAAAGAATAAGGACACAGCACCAGGCCTTCCCTTTTTGCTCCCCAGCCACTGACTGCTGTGTGCTGGGAATGGTACTTGTGACTCCTCTGGAAGTGAAGAGGATATGTTTGTGTTTATATTTTTTAAGGGGCTTTTTCCCCTGAAGAAATGCTGCCGCATCTACTCACATGTACATCAGTTCCCTCTACTGGCAGCATTAATTAAGCTATTCCTTTAATTCACCAGGTAGATGGAGGGTTTGGAAAGGAAGATGTGCTCTGCTGGGTGGGAACGTGTGGGGCTGTTACCTGCAGGATGTTATGCCCTGGCTTGTTACAGCAGAAACTTTAATACACTGGTTCTTTCCATTGTAGTAGTTCTCGTCCCCAAGTTTTTCAAACTCACTTTCCATGGTCCAGGGCAGCCACTTAACATTATCTTAGCATATTTCAGTCCTTCACTAAGGCAGTAAGTGAGAAACTGAGGAGCAATGACTCCCGAAGCAGCTCAGGCAAACACATGGTTCATCAATTCTTGATCTCTCCATGTTGTGGCTGGGGTGAGCATCCAGTCTCTCCTCAGCCAGGGCAGCCCCTCCTAAGGGACCAGAGGGTCCCTCAGTCTCCTTTCACTCCTGCATCTACCCAGAGGCTACTCTAAAGCAATGCTGGTTCAAAACATGCTTAAAATCACTTGGCCGATCTTCTACCTTTTCATTTTATTTTTTTCCTCTTGTTGAAGTAGATTGATTTTGTCCTGCCACAGGTAATGTTTTCCTCCTGAGCTATCAGGGCCAGAGGAAGAAGTCATTCACTCTATTTGGGTGCTTGAGGAAACACAGAATGAAAGAGAATTACTTGTCATTTAAAAATCAAAACAAAAGCCCAACAAGAACATCTGCCCTAAAGAGAACAAGATACAAGATTTCCCCTTTGGACCCAAGCTGTCAGTATTTAGCAAAACCAGCAAAAGTCTTACAATTTTCTAAGCAAATGGTGAGTAGTGCTATTTCATAGCTCTCTGCTGTTGTTCCAGAAGTTTCCATAGGTGTGTTTTGGTTTAAAAATTGTCGCTTAAAACCTCTATTTAGGACCAAACCAAATAAACGTGCATGGGTATAGGAACCAATAAGGCCATTCCTGGAAATGGAGCTTTTCTAGTCTAAGTAGAAGAGGAGAGAGCACATAGAATTTGGTAAGAAAAATAACAACAGCCTCTATAGCCCTGAATTTCCATATGCAAATGCAAGGGCACAAAGTTATAGACCTATTCAGCACCTCAGTTTAAATATGCTTCTCACTCCTACCTAGCATGGCTGAGGTGCTCTCAATGCACACAGTTTCCTTTCTTGGAATTTTTAAAATGCCTCTTTATTGTGGATTTTCTTTTATTTCTTTTATTTTAATCTAGATTGTATTTCTAAAAGGGATTGTACAAAAAATGTTGTGTTCTGATTAAATGCATTACAGGACCTAGAGTCATATTTAGAGGAGAAAAAAGCATTCTTGCTCACACTGCTGCACCAGTTCCTGTTTGGGGAATAAAATTGTTTATTTCTGATTCTTCCAGGAGCTTTTGCAGACTGATCAAGTGTCAAGACATGGTAGTTGACTCAAAGGTAACATAGATATTGCCTCATAATATCTTTAGGACCGGAATCAAATCTTGAGAGATTTTGAAACTATGGGAGGATAATGAAAATGCATTTCTTTCTTTGTATTATCCTTCATAATGGGAAGCTTTACATTTCTTTTCTAGCAACTATGATGTACACTATACTATCAAGGCATTTTTAGGGACCATTTACCTGACTACAATTTATGTGGAAGGTGTCTGAGAGCCAACCTGGATTTATGCTTCCTGGTCCTTGTAATAATAGATTTCTTTCTTTTTCTTTTCTTTTTTTTTTTTTCCCATCAAAATAAATGTCAGAAAGTTCTTTGATTGTTCAATAAGGGAGAAAAACATCCTTTTTCAAATGGAAGAAATGGTTATGGGCAAGGTTTTGGTGCTGCTGGAAGCTCCATGGAGCCCTCCAGTTCCAGGAACAATGCACACAAGGACACATTTTCCTCCCAGGTTTGTCCCAGCACCTGTTCCTGTAGCAAGCAGGGCTCAAACCCTTCCTGAACTGGGGGAAGTCCTTGAGGCAACAGAGTGGTCTTTGCGAGACAAAGACTTCCACAAAAGCAGGTTTTGGCAGGAAAATCCTTGCTTTTAAAAATATTGATTTGGAGCAATTCTGCTAAATCATTCTTTCCCCTGGCATTTCTCGGACTCTGAAAATCCTAATGCAGCCCAGCTCCTCAGGAGTGCCATGTTGGGATTTTTGCACACACACTCAGGCCCATCTGGATTCCCACACAGGCCAGGTATGTGGTATAAATAGCCCAAATTCAGCCTATCCTGGGCATTATTAGATTCTCTCCCATATTCATGAACACAGATACACACGCACATAAAATCCTGAAAAAATCTCCTAAGAAAACATAAATACTTTAAGATCATTGACTTCCCAAACTATGATATCAATTCCTGCTTCCTTTTCACGGTGACTGAGGTGATGCCTAACATGTGTCTACCCGAGGCAATGTCTTTTTGATATCATGCAATGGAAATGGCAGAATCTGGCTCTTTAGTGACCATGACATCCAAAAATTGGATGCAGGACTTCACCTCTCTCTCACAGGTTAAATGAATATTCTGAGAGTATCGATTCTCCAGTTCTTCCAGTGGAAGATGAATGTGATCGGCATCGATAATCAGAAAAAATATCATCTACATACCTCACATATGCAGATGGTGGCTGTTCAATACCAGTCGGCAGTGCAGCTTCCTGGTGTGACAGGAAAATATCTGCAGCAATTGAGGATTAACAGAGGCCATTGCTACATCAGTGTTTTGTTTGTAATAGCTCCCATTCTATCAGAAATAACTGGTTGCACATTTCTGTGTCTGACATTAAAATTCACCATTGAAATCTCGCTTGGTAATAATAAAGCCCCTGCAAGAGTCTCTACAAACACACTAGACTCCAAATTAAAGAGCAAGTGTATTGTTAGGGTTTGCATGGATCTTTTTTGAATTAGTGCTAGGTGAACAATAAATAAAATTCCAGGAGAAGTTCCCCAAGCTGATAAGCATTCAAGGTATTATCTTTGCTCTGTACTGTATGTGCTTCTGGGTGAAAAAATTCTAATTGCACTTCCATTCAAAAATCAACCGTGGGAATAAGGAATCATGCTCATTTTATGCACAGCAGCCCGAAGGCCTTATCCTTAAAACAAATTACAGCGCCTCCTATGCAACTCACACTCTGAAGCTAATTCTAACCCTAAAGCAAAACTCCAAAATTAAACTTTAATCTGTGATCTAAACAATTTTGTGTTTGTGATCAATCTTGGTGGAGTGGATTTTAATATATATGAGTGTATGTGCGTGGGCGTGTGTGCGTGTGTATATAAAAATATAAAAGGCTCAGATAATTGTTATCACGGATGAAGACCAAACATTAAATACTCTGCTCAGTAAGACTGAGATAAAATACACACAGTGAAGGGAGGGAATAAAGCTGTTAAGCACACACTCCTATGTGTAACAGAGTCCTGGACTTGCAACCAGCGAAAGCTTAAATTCCACCACATGTATCATATTTACTACGTTCTGCCAAAGAAATAGGCAGGCTGCCATGCCATTAAAGCAATTGCTCTTACTCTCTCAGATACGTAGAAATTAAATTCTGCTCCTTGAAGTCATAGGCTGGGGGAAGAGAAGAGCAAGCGAGGGGAAGTACGAGGAGCAGAGGCAGAAAGGCATCGATTCCCCCCAGAGAGGAGGGAAGGCTTTGGGCCAGCAAGAGTTAAAAGGAGTTGGAAGTGTATGGTCTGTTTCTCCCCAACTTGGTGCAGTGACTCTGCATCCTGCAGGAACCTGTTCAGATGCTCTGATAAGTCAGACAGAATTCATGGGAGATTACCACACAGCTCCTGCCAAGCTGTGCTGCAGCGCGGGTAATAGATATGCTCCAGTACTAAATCCTAAAAGGCCCTGCTACATCTGTCAAGCATGCCCTGGAAAAGCACCCTCAGTTCAGATGTTATCACTGCTCTGCCTGCATCAGAAGATTTAGTGTCCACCCTGGAGGTTGCTTTTGCCGCACAGTTTTCAGGGGCAAAACAACAAGGAAGAAAGATGAGAGGGAAAAGGCAAATTATTCTTGCTTAAAGCAAAAGGAATAAAGTGATGTGCTTGCAGACTAGTTCAGCTTCTCACCCTGCATCTAGAAGGTCCCAAATCCCACATTAAGATGGTAGTGATGTTCTAAGCTGATTAGCTCGGACGTGTTCGGCTCCCTGGACTGTGACACCATGAGGATGATCTTGTGTAGAGCGACTCTTTCCCAAGGAAAGCTGAACAACAAACCCAGCGGGGGGCCACCAGCGGTGGAGAGAAGATGCCTGCCTTTGATAATTAACTTTAAAACCGGTTCTAGAAAAGCTGCTCTGGCATAAAATGAACTTTGCAGAGCACTGTTTATGAAACAATTGCTGCTCCTCCCATTAACCACGTGAGCAGGGATTTGGTCAAAAATGGTTCCAATGTTACTTAGCATTTTATACCAAACAAAAACTAGGTATAAAAGAAAAATATATACTTATATAATATATATAAATGAACACACACAGACACCCCCAAACTACAACAGCCTTGGGAACCACTCCTTTCTTAAAACAGAGCCATGAATTTTAACCATCTGTCTCCTTGTTCAAATCCGCAGGAAATATCAAAGTACAGCAGTGGCTCCTTTTTCACTAGGTGCACTTCTCAGAGTTCAAGGGAGAAAGACTACAATTTCCTGGCCCAGCATATTGCATTTTAAACTTCTGTTTCCTGAAGCCGATTTTAAGGAGAGATAAGTTCCAGCTATTGGGATGTCAACAAGAAGAGCCCCAGGCTGTTGTATTTATAGCTCCGTACGGTGGTAGAGGCTGGATTGAAAGGGGAGAATGGGATGGCACAGAGAAAGTCCACGCTGGACACACACCAGGAGTTCACCTCAGCCTGCTGTAAGACATCTCTCTTGGCTTGCAGTACTCCACAACTTGAGATTCTGTCTCTCAGCAAAGAAAATATCAGAAAGGCAAGG